>JAAALK010000288.1:92291412-92879182 GCA_019279435.1 Zizania palustris
TGCAATTCATTATGCATTGATGTTTAAGAACTGATTATAAGGTGTTTAGCTGTGATAAAATGCTCACTCGTACATTTATCTCTTCAAACGTTTTTTCCTTGGGAAAAGCTCTTGTTTTACTATCCATTTATCCACTTCTCGCAGGATGAGAAGCATCGTCAACCATTTGAAGCAGAACCGTGATTTTCCACGTCTAAGAATTGGTATTTCCTTTCTCTCCTTTTTTTCTCCTCCATTACCAAGTCTGAAATATTCTTGTAATGATGTCTTGTATATTCTTGTGATGATGTTTTGCAGGCATTGGACGACCACCTGGAAAGATGGATCCTGCCAGTTTTGTTCTCCGGCCATTTAACAAAAAAGAACAAGAAGAGGTTTTATTAGAATGCTTTAGATCATTTATATTTTTCATATTTTTCCTCTCTTCTGGCTGGTCATAGCATTGTTTGGTTAAGCAATACGTGACCTTTTAAAAAATTGGAACTCTTTGATGATCCATATGAAAAAAGGAACCTATTGAATGGCATCTCTTTTTTGCAGCTTGATTTCGCTTTCCATAGGGGCTTGGAGGCAGTTAGAATAATGGTACTTGGGGGATTCAACAAGAGTGCAACCTATGTGAACACTGCGCAGTCCTCTGAAATGTTGAATAGATGATAAACTGTTCAATTTATTCTTGCGCCAAAGAGATTCTTTATGTCAGATATATACCAGCTTCAATCAGTTAAACACCTGCATTCATGGTGACCATTTGAGCATACACTATACATCAACATTGGATGGCGATTTACACCAGCAGCTTAAAATACAGCGAGTTAGGGGAGATGCCACACCATATGCTGTATGCCAAACTGTAAACTGTTGGTTGCTTACATTTTTAGTCTCGCAGTTTGGACACCGGGAAGAACAACAAAATGTCTCTCTGTCCTGTAAGTTGTATACTGTTAAAGAGGCTTTCAGTCGTCTCACTTTCGGTTTCCATATGTATATACACATTTTTGATCCGGTCATCACTCTTTTGAATATATTGTTACCTGCACTCACTGAATCGAGCAAATACCGGGTGCATTTCCCTCTCGTTCTTGCAAGCTAACTGCAGCATGACCCATAGCAATTGCACAAGGTATTGTTCGCGGTGCGAGGCGGAGCCGGCTGGCTGGAATATGCCCCGCCCGATATGCGGTGGCTCGCCGTCGCCGGAAGCTAATCCGCCGTTCGCTTTTCTCACCGTGAGCTGTGCTGAAGGCTGAAGCAGCACACCATTCCAGAGATGTGATCGTCTGTGGTGGCAGTTCCTCGAGGCCCCGTACTATCCATCCAAAATCAATTTGCATCGCCAGCTCCTCTCCTCCTCCATTTTCCACGTTCTGAATATGCGACATAGATGGATATTATACTCGAAATCTAATGGCAAGGGAGATCTTTTGGGGCAGAGTTAATCACTGACAAGAAGTGTGCCCAAACATGTATCAGAGAGCAGAAGAAAAGTTCGCTATAAATTCGACAACTTTACGAATTACAAATACTTTTATGGAGGCAACCTCAGACGTGTGTATTCGTGTTCATTAAAACGTGAGAGAAAGACTACAAACGATATACTATCATTCTATAAAAACATTTTTATTTTAAAAATAAAGTTAATAATAAAATAAAATAAATAAAATAACAGTTATTTATAAGAAAGTGTTATAATAAAATAGTTTTAAAGATAGCGTAAATATTTTTTTAGCAAAGTTAAAATTTAGGCAACGAGCGGTCGCGCCCAATTAACGTCCAGATTAATAGAATCCTCCTTCCTAAAGCCTTAAACCTTTCCATCCACGTCACCTGTCTCGTCCCGAATCAGTCCCCATCCCCTTAGCCTCCGCCGCCGCGCCGCCAAGCACCTCGGCCCTCGGCTCGCCATGGCGACCGCCTCGGCCGCCACTGCCTCGTCCCTCTCGCTCCTCTTCGCGCACCCCCACTCTCAACACCGGTCCTCCACCCGCAAGCCCTTCGCCGGTACCCACGTACGCCGCCCGCTCCGCGCCTTGCCCGCGCCCCACCGCGCGCGATGCGCCTCCGACGCCGCCTCCAGGACGGCCACAAAGCACCGCCGCCCCGCGGAGGAGAACATCCGGGAGGAGGCAGCGCGCCTCCGCGGGCCCGGGCACGACTTCTCGGCGTGGTACGTGCCATTCCCCCCGACGCCCGACGACGACCCCAACGAGCGTTACTCGCTCGACGAGGTCGTCTACCGCTCCGGCTCCGGCGGCCTCCTCGACGTCCGCCATGACATGGAGGCTCTCGCGCGCTTCCCCGGATCCTACTGGCGCGACCTCTTCGACTCCCGCGTCGGGCGCACCACCTGGCCCTACGGCTCCGGGGTTTGGTCGAAGAAGGAGTTCGTGCTCCCGGAGATCGACTCCGACCACATCGTCTCCCTCTTCGAGGGAAACTCCAACCTCTTCTGGGCGGAGCGCCTCGGCCGCGAACACCTCGGCGGGATGACCGATCTCTGGGTTAAGCACTGCGGCATCTCGCACACGGGCTCGTTCAAGGACCTCGGCATGACGGTGCTCGTCAGCCAGGTCAATCGCCTCCGCCGCGCGCCGCTCTCTCGCCCCATCAACGGCGTCGGGTGCGCGTCCACGGGAGACACCTCCGCCGCGCTCTCCGCGTATTGTGCCGCGGCAGGTATCCCCGCCTTCGTATTCCTCCCCGCCGACCGCATCTCTCTGCAGCAGCTCATCCAGCCAATTGCCAACGGCGCCACCGTGCTCTCACTCGACACGGATTTCGACGGATGCATGCGGCTCATCAGAGAGGTGACCGCGGAACTACCGATTTACCTTGCCAACTCGCTCAACTCCCTTCGGCTTGAGGGCCAGAAGACGGCAGCCATTGAGATATTGCAGCAGTTCGATTGGCAGGTGCCAGATTGGGTCATTGTTCCAGGAGGCAATCTTGGGAATATTTATGCCTTCTATAAGGGGTTTGAGATGTGCCGTGTACTTGGGCTTGTTGATCGTGTGCCACGACTTGTATGTGCACAAGCTGCAAATGCTAATCCATTGTATCAGTTCTACAAGTCAGGGTGGAGTGAATTTCAGCCACTTGTAGCTCAAACTACATATGCATCTGCCATACAGATTGGTGATCCAGTATCTGTCGATCGTGCAGTGGTCGCACTGAAGGCAACTAACGGTATTGTAGAGGAAGCTACAGAGGAGGAGCTCATGGATGCAATGGCACTTGCTGACCGCACTGGAATGTTTGCTTGCCCACACACTGGAGTTGCACTTGCTGCTTTGTTCAAGCTTCGAGATCAGCGCATCATTGGGCCTAATGACCGCACAGTGGTCGTTAGTACAGCACATGGACTGAAGTTCACACAATCGAAGATCGATTACCATGACAGGAACATCAAGGACATGTTGTGCCAGTACGCTAACCCACCAATCAATGTGAAGGCTGACTTTGCTTCTGTCATGGATGTTCTCCAGAATAAACTGAATGGTAAGATCTAAGCTTTAATTAACCCCCATGGCTGCTTTCTTGTTTATCATCACCACAAACTCTTTTTCTGCATATTATTCAACCGCAGTTGATGAACTTGGTGTGTCACAATCATCTTTATTTTGTAGTACTAGGTTTTGAAGCTCTTCTAACTATAGACATAAGTGGATTGAGCTGTTCCTTGTACTTTATCTGTATCATGTAATATGAATAATGAATGGTTATGGCCTTAGTGCCTAATCAATTGAATAATTGTTTAGAATGGATGTGCACGATTTGCTGCTTGATTGGTTTTATTCACTGTTGTTTGTCAAATTGTCGATGGCCATAAGAGTTTCTTTTTGTTTGCAAGCTGTGAAGTTTGAACTGATGGAATTTATTAAACAATTTGAGGTATTGAAATTGTACTAGTTTCGTTCATCAGAAAAGAATTCTTGTCTGAAAGCATGATCCTTGTTCTCAAGAGAACAAGTATTATGTAGCACTAATGTACATACTAAGAAAGTACTAGTTCACACTGATAGGAGCTTAGAATACATAGGAATATTCAATGCCGACAGTCAAAGGATGAGTGGATATCCTAATTTTTATTGGGTTAGTAAATATCTAGTGTGCTCGACCTATCACAGTTTTCACAATTGATTATCGACCAATTTTTTTAATTAATATTTTTTTAAAAAAAATCAAATTTGTATTGTGGTTTGAAAAAATTGCAAAAAATAGTATCTGGTCGCCCAACCATCGACCAATTGGTGCCACGTGGCAACCAATCGGCACTTGATCGGTTGATCGGCGCCACGTCAGTGCTAGTCGGTCGATGGTTGGCCGACTGGCGCTCGGCCCTTGCTTCATCGAGCACTCGCTCGCGTAGCGCCCTGTCCCCGCGTTGCGCCTCCTCGCCTCCCACGTGTTGTGCCTCCTTGCCTTCTGTGCCCGTTGGCCCCTGCGGCCCGTTCCCTTGCCTACCGCCTCCTGCATGCTGCCCCGACTCCTTGCCTCCTATGCCCCACCCCCTCGCCTTCTGTGCCCCGCCACTTGGACGGGTGGGAGCCAAGGTGGTGGGCGTTGGGGCCGGCTGGTGCGGGAGGCGACGGGGCGGGGCACAGGGACTGGCGGGCGCGGAAGACAAGGGGGCGTGACGGGGCGCAAGCGTGGCGTGGGCGGGCATGGGCAAGGCGCGCGCGACGTGCGGGGGCGGGCACACAGCACGGGTCTGACGCCAGTCGGTCAACCATCGGCCGACTGGCGCTGACGTGATGCCAGACGGCCGACCAAGGACCAAGTGCCGACTGTCTGCCATGTGGCACCGATCGGTCAATGGTTGGTCGACCGGATGCTGTTTTTTCAATTTTTTCATCGTACAAATTTGAATTTTTTTAAAAACAAATACTATTTTTAAAAATTCTTATCGACCAGTCTACCGCAACCTGTGATATAGTGATCGGTTGATTTTAGTACTATTGTCTTTCCATTTGGTAGCTTTAAGCCTTTAAGCTGGATTATGTTCAAACCAACCAATCACTCTAGGCGGTTTGAAAATTGGAGATTGACCGTCGATTATTATCATAATCCTTGAGGTGTACCCTTTAAGCTTGGTACTGAATTAGGGTTTTTCTACCCTACGGTATTGGATAACTTTGTTTTGTCAGCAAATGTATTACTCCGTATCTTGTGTTGTTTGCATAAATAATGTGCCTAGAGCAGTAAAGGTAAGAGTAGTTTTCCATCTGAATCCGGATGCTACATTCGTCACCGGAGACCACGCTGCCCTGATAGTTATCCTTGTATCATATTTATCACTGCAAATTTGTTTTGCATGCTTCACAATTCTCATTGACCATTACACGGGTGTCAGCTGGGTGACTGGGCCAAAGTTGAATTTCACAATTCTCATAACTTCACCGGCTCTTCATTGGGCCGCTTCCAATGTCTAGGGGACATCTACTTGTTGCACTGAAGCCCACTACAGTAATTCCTCAGATTGGGCTATATCTTCAATGTTACCTTAGGCTAACAACTACCCAACAAACGTAATCGCGGACTTGTACCCCAGTTGTTACTTTTTAGCCTTCACACTTATGGAGCCGAGCCACGAAGTATTCCAACCCTAGCTAAATTTATTCTGTCAGCTCTTGCTCTTCCGCAGGTATATACTTTTTTTTGAAAGAAAGCAGGTATATACTTTGATTAGTTTTTTTGGTTTGATCGGGACTTTGATATCACCTTAGGCTCTTTTTTATAAACTGGTAACCAGATATAGTCAAAAACACACCATATATAACCAACTCGGTTCCTGCGATTTTATGACTGCCAAATGGAATACTGGAAACTTTTGATACACCACACTAGCTAGCTTCGAATGTGACTTCCACCACAGCTCAGATTATTATTCAGCCTCTGTTTTTCTTGACCCTCGTTTTGGCTCTTGACAGCAAAACAGTAACAAAGCTGTTGCTGTTGCTAGGTAGCCAGCGCTGAACGCCTCACTGGCCCACCAAATGGAAAGATGATTGGATATTTGGGATTAGGATCACAGCGACTTTGCTTTCATGCTGTGATGTCGCCATGCATGCTTTCTCACTCACTGGCATTCCCGTTCGCTTGATTCATTTACCAGTAATTGACGATGGAGTCTAGCTGAATCAGAAGTCTACATTTAAGATGATTTGAAGTCAACTAGTGAACTAGTCTGTTCAAGGACGGCGGCTGGCTGCATAGTGCTCCTACTGCGCAGTGCAGTGGCCAGCATGCATCTTTCAGAAAAATGTACGCTCCGATAGTACCAGTACTACATAGGAATGGACATCTGTTACGATTGGCAGCTAGTGAACTAGTAACAGTTTCACTTTTTTTTGCCGTGCATTGTTTCACAAGTGACCGAACTGACCTAATTACTTGTACAGTCGTAATCGCTCCGTACCGCAAAGAATAGTTTAGGGATTGTTTCGTTTGGATGCAGGAGTTTTGTAGAAATTTTATACGAATTATTTACTCCCTTCTAAAATACAATAAATTCCAAATTTTGTTATAAATATAGCAACTTATTATTATCATTAAAAATATAGTTTTACCTTAAAGTATCCATTCTACATTTTTTTACCTCGGATCAGCCATCACCATTCCAGCATATGAATTACAGAAATAAGCGGAAGGCATAAACGATCGTTATCACTATCACCGCACTGTTTACACTGTGATGCCTACCCTTGTACACTACATGCATGTGCAGTAGTCGTGCACAAGGAAAATAATGCATGCATGCCGGACACGCGCGTGCGGTGAATGCGTGATGAGGAAACCCAGCTCGATATCTTTGGTGGATTTGATTACGTTTTGTGCGTTGTTCCAATCGTTTGCAACCGCGAGAGATAGAGCTAATAGGTAGGGTTTGTTTGTTTTAATTTCAGCAACGAGCTAGTATGAGGGTCTGTTTGATTCAAATTTTTGAATCAGTTTCTTGGCTCGGAAGCTGAAATCTAAACTAAACGACACTTTTGGTCACTCAGCTTTTTCAGAATCTGCATATTCTCGTAATACAAATTTGAAAACTGGTATAACCCAGATTTTACAACTTCTCGGTTCATCTTTAAATGAATATTACCTACCATGCTATTAAAACATATAAATTCATGTAGATTTGAAAAAGTGAAATTTTAATAAAAATATATCATTTTAGTGTATTTTAAAAATATATATACTTTTAATATAAACATTACAAAATTTTATGATTAGAATGATTTACACGTAAAATTACACATTAATAATGTAACTAAACATTATGAACTGTCAAAATATAAATCCGTAACTATTCCAACCAAATAACTTCTCAGTTTTTCTACAGCTCACAACTCACAGTAGTTTTTCCACAACTCACAGTAATTTTTCCAGAATTTACAACTCAACCAAACACACCTTGAGTTTTTCAGTTTCTGGATTCTAGTTCATTTTCAGATTCTACAGCTACTGATTCTCACCATTGAGTTCAGAATCTAAACCGTTTACTTCCGCATCTAAGTGTAAAAGTACCTATAGTTGTCATAAGCTGAAACAAACATGTTCGTACACACTTTCCGATCATAACTGTTGATTCATTGTGGCTGTCGCGTACTTTTCCGTTGTTTCTCGCGTGACACATGCATGGATGCAGTTGCCGGCCGGGATCGCTAGCGGCTGGTGGTGCTTTATATTCGTAGATGCATATGCTGCATATGCCTGCATATGTACACATGCAAGTGTGGTGCAAGCAAAATGCGAGAGTGACGGTACATATGGCCCATGCACACGCGTGCCCAAACAATATACGCGCGTGTAACGAGCTGTCGAAACGTCATCAGCTAGCTGAAGATCAGATGTATGTTAAAGTGAAAGTGTTTTGGCTCATCTGGGTTTTCTTAGCTAAGGTTATTTATAACGGGTTTCATAGTATTAATTACCATGACACATCAGATTTTTTACTGACATCACATTTAATTAATGAGAGAAAAGAAAGAAGTAGTGTCATCACCATGACATGGTGCAAATCCGTTTCCAAGAAAAATGAAACGAAACGTCCACTGAGAGCCAAATCGTTTCATCGAGGGTATTTCATGAGAGTTAGTTGTATTTAATTACACTGATTAGTCTAGGAAATAGTGAAATGAAATTGTCCACTGAGAGAGGGTATTTCATTTAGTTGCAAAGTTATTGCGGACTTCTAGAAAACAGTGATATGAAACTCACCACTATGAATAGCCTAAATGCATGTGGTAGGTTAACTGTCTTTTTAATTTACTCTCAAACTCATTTCATCATGTATGAACTGATATAGATTTATGAAATATTCTTAAGCAATCATGTATCGTGTGATTTAAGCAAAATCTTCGAACGAAACCATTTCAGATAGAATAGTACATGAATAAAATGATACATACAACCAAACACTTCCCGTCGACCGAAGCATCAAGCACAAGTGTGCAATAATGAAATATGGAGGTTAAACGTTCGTACCAGACTAGTGGGCCAATGTTTCACTGAAATTTTAGAGAAACATTTTAAATAAAAAGGTTAAACCATTCAGCTGTAATCAGTGAAACATTCAAAATAAAAAATTAAAATATTTGAAATAAAATGGTGAAACATTTAAAATAAAAAGGTGGAATATTTTGCTTTCATATATGAAACATTGAGTCTAAAATATTTATCTTCAACTACTAAAATATTTATCTTGGATGGGTAAAAGAATATTCTTCCGGTCAAATGGAAGCTGACGTGCAATATAATGGTCGTTTTTCCAACTTTAACCATCATAATCTTTCCATTTGCCACCTTTGGCATCCACAACAATTTCTTCTGAAAGCACAATCCATTATAACAGTGGGCAGATATCCCTAGCTGCTAGAACAACATGTTCTGTATATGTTCACGCTTTCACCTAAAACTATTTATATGACTACACTTGCTTTTCTAGCTGCGAATAATGCAGGCCATCCAAAGCTAGGCTAGCTGTTTAACAATCAGCACACCTGGTATTGTTGTGGGTTGCTTGCCACCCTTTTCTACCAAGAGAATGAATTCGTCAGCACGGGAAAATATATATATATATATAGATGGGGCGCTGCGGCTACCGATCGATCCCTTTCAGGCTTTGCTTCCACTCTCGCCACTACAGTCCAAATCAGGCAACATAACCCCATGTTTCATGCGCCTCTGCCGGATACCTCATCTGTCTGTCACGCACAGGCACGAATAAGATATATAGGTACAAAATTATCTGCCTGAAATGGTTTTCTTTTTAGCTAGCTGATCAGATAAGAGAAGGCAACAGATTAATTGTCTCTTCTGTTTGGAAAATTCCAAGCGACGACCATCGATCTATCCCTCCAAACGTTTGAAGTTTTCATATGGAATTCAGGCGCCTGAATGAATGTATTAAACGTACCAGCTACTTGCTTGTTGATCAATGATAGTACGTAGTGTACAAGGGTGTGCATTTGATATCTCATGCGTTATCATAAACCTTATCTGTCTACACGTACAATCGCCAAAACCAACAGCAAGATCACAAGTGGAATATAATTAATCTCTTCCCTTCCCCCCTGCTTAGAAAAAAAGATCGAGCACGCTCGCTTGCTCATCATCGACCCCGAGAGTCCCTGACGGACAGCGAAGCCACGCATCTCTCCATCTCTCTGCATTATTCAAACAGCTAGCTGCAGAAACAGCGGCAGGAGGAGGAGAGAAAAAGACTGGGACTGGAAGAGGCGAGGCGAAAGGAAACGAGAAGAAGCCGCCAATGGCAATGTCAGCGGTCAGCACACCCGTCCAGCAGCTGCAAATTGTCCTCAGGGGGGGTGCATTTGGGAGGGGACGCGTTGCAATGGTCCATGTGAACGCCACACCCACGCCTCGTCGCCTCCTCCTCTCACCTACCTGTTTTTTTTGCCCCACATCGGCTGGGCCCACCCGATAGGCCGTACCATATCATACCGGAGCGTGGGGCCCACATCCTTTCCTTTCTCGTGCCGTAGCCCTAGCCCATATCATAGAGCTTCGGTGCTTCGATCTCCAGATATTATGGGTCCCTTTGGTTGAGCTTTTGGAAGCAGCTTCTGCTTCCTAAAAGCCAGAAGCTCAACCAAAGGGGTATACTACTCACAGCAGCTTCTGTCAAAAGCAGCTTTTCACTCAGTGTAAAAGAGAAAGCCCATTCCACCCTGCTTTTTGCAGCTTCCCATCAAAAAAATCCCGTGAGCTTCCTCCTCCAACCCGTGGACGCCTCCCGCAGTCGCCGAGCCGCCGCCGCCGTCGCCGACCCGCCGCCGCCGCCTCCCGCTGCCGCGGCCGCCTTCCGCTGCCACCTCCCGCTGTCGCCGCCGCCTCGCTGCTGCCGCCGCCTCGCGCTGCCGCCGCCGCCTCACGCTGCGGCCTCCCGCTGCCGCGGCCGCCTCGCGCTGCCGCCGCCGCCGCCTCGCGCTGCCGCCGCCATCTCCAGCTGCCGCGGCCGCCTCGTGCTGCCTCCGCCATCTCTCAGCTGCAGGAGTCCTTCAGCTAGCAAGTATCCAAATGTTTCTAGTTAAAGAGCATAGCTCAATATTCAGTGTATAACTTGTATCTCCATTTTTGTAAAGTTAATCTAAAAATAGGATCATAAAAGTGATGCAATTTTGCATTCATAAAGAAAATTTCAGTGACACATCAATGATAAACATGGGATTTTGAGAAGGGTGCTTTGTTTAGTGCAAGAGGGAGATAATTTAGTGCGGCGGGCGGCGTGCGGGCGGGCGGGCGGCGGCGGGCGGGCGCGGGAGGAGGCGGCGCCCGCGGGAGGAGGCGGCGGGCGGCGGGCGGTGGGCGGGCGGCGGCGGCGGCGGCGGCGGGCGGCGGCGGGCGGGCGGCGGCGGCGGGCGGGCGGCGGCGACGCAGGCTGGGCGCGGGAGGAGCGGCGGCGGGGCTACTGTGCGCGCGTACAGGGAGTTAGGGCTCCCTGTACGCGCGCGGGGTTGGGGATAAATTCCCTAACTTCCGTCGGCCAGCATTGAAGCCGACGGAAGTTAGATTAACTTCCGTCGGCTTCAATGCTGGCCGACGGAAGTTAGGGGGGATCCGAGCGGCCGCGGAAAACCCCCGCTAACTTCCGTCGGCCACTGTCAGAAGCCGACGGAAGTTAAATTAACTTCCGTCGGCCCCCAGGGGCCGACGGAAGTTATTTAACTTCCGTCGGCTTGCCCAAAAGCCGACGGAAGTTAAAAAGGCCGACGAAAACTTCTGGTTTTCTTGTAGTGATGGTGTATGCAAAACTAATGAAATTAATTTCCTTTTCTAAAATTCCTATTTACATGTGATTTATTTATTGTCATAATATTTTATAACCATTTTATATATAATCAACATTTGAAGTACAAACAGACATTACATATTTTTTACACAGCTTACAGCTCAAAGCAGCTTCTCCACAGTCGTTTCAGCCAAACGACTTTCAGCTTTTCCACAGCTGATTTCCCACAGCAGCTTTTTCACAGCCCACAGCCCACAGCAGCTTTTTCCCACAGCCACAGCTCAACCAAACACACCCTATGTTAAGTAGACAGATTGGGCAAAGTCCAAACTTAAACCTAGCTATGTATCGTAGCATGCAGCACCTGCATGCATGGATGTTCCGACTTTCCATGCATGCTTGGTTGTGTTACTGCTTGTGTACATCATGGTATATTGGTATACCTGTCAGTGTGTACGCTGTACGCAATTCAAGCTTGCAAGGGCGCCGTAACATGTTTAATTACTTCCACACTGGTCACGTCACAACCCCCTCCAATCCCAGAGAAAGTACAGTAAATTGAAGTCTCTGAACCAAACTGTCACGCTGCCCACACTGCCACCAGTAGTCTTGCCATCTCGATCGATATTTTTACTTCAGGCTAGCTTCACCCCGGCCCGCAGGGAGGAAGTAATCTGGAATAAGTTTTACACCATAACATCCACGTTTTGGCTTTCAGTAAATAAATGCATTCACTATTCAGACCTAACATATATACACTTGTAGAAATTTCTGTCATGCATGACGATGTATATCTGCAGAATAGTACGCGATGTGCTCGTGTCCTTTTCGAAACCAGAAGATAATATCCGGCCACGTACGTATACCGGGGCTCGCAGGAAATATCAAAATGTCAAGTCAGTCAATCTGCTTACGACGCGTACGGTTCTCTCTCTCTCTCTCGATCTCTCTCCCGTTGCTTCTATCAAAATCCATGCTGCGGCTGTCTATTTTTTGGGGGAATTTTTCCCAAGAGGAAGACCAGATGAGGCGCCGATGAACTGGAGAAGATGCGTATGTATCCAATGTCTTTTGGACGCACGCACGCGCGCAAACAAAAAAGGCTCGTACTCTTGCAATTTTTCCAGAGGGCATCTTTGGCAGAAAAATCCCGTTTTTTTCTGTTACCCGGCAGAAACACGCGCGCACGCGCCTAATCTCCGGTTTAGTGTTTAGACCAGCACCGATCGAGTCTTCCCCGGCGTACACAGTGCTCCGGTTTTAGTAATCAGCACGCCGCATGCAGTTTTAAGTTTCCTAGTGGTACGTACCTTTCTACGCCCACGTACTCGGCCCATGCAAGAAGCGGGCGAGCTTAGCTGGGAGAGTATCCTATGATTCCTATCCTATCTCCAATCCATCCAATAGTGGCAAATATCTGCAGGTGTGTGTTGGTTCCCAGCTTACCCAGCGAGCGAGCTGAGCGAGCTAGCCATGCATACATGCATGCCGATCGAATTGCCGATTATTCAATATATTTATCCCACGAGAGCAGTACGCGTGAGAGGAGCCGCGCCGGAGGCGGGCGCGGCGCAGACAAGTTGCAACGTGCAAGTCGCCGCTGCAATTACTCCACTGTTTCGTAGCGAGGCCACTTGCAGGCTCGGCTGATTATCTCGGCCAAAACCGATCGCGCGTCGTCGCAACAAATCTGGCCAAATTATTTCTCTCGCGCTGTTGTTTCCGTACGTAGCGGTGTAGCGTTAGTTGCACGTACGTACCAGCAGCTAGCAGCTAGCGCGTCGTCCGGCCAAAGAGCTAGCCCATCCATCCTGTGCAACACACCAGAAATTCTTAGGCAACTTGCAGGGTTTTTAGGCATGGCACGCGGCGACTTTTATCAACCACTACTCGCGCGCGCGACCTCATCTTTGACGGACGGACGCAGGCCGCTTTGGTTAGTTTGGGGCAGAGCCGACGTGCAACGTACGGTAAAGGCATGCAACAACAATAATGCTATTTTAGTTCCGTATCTCCAAAAATTACCTATACGGGACTATTTAAATTTTGATTTAGATATTTTTATGAAAAATAAAGTTTTAAGATTTTTCTAAATGAATACTTTTTCTAATCCATTCCTTAAATCACCATTTATATCTCTCAAATATAGAATTAGTTTAGGAAATCTCTGTTTCCATTTGTACATTTTTTTCTTGTATATGCATTATTTTTCCTCGTATGTGTTGTTATAAGTTAGATGATACATATATTTGAATGTATTATAGTTTTACACAAAATTATTACATATTATATATTATATTTGCAGGATTTAAAAAATAAGAATTGAGATTACATGAAAACTGTTATAGATTGATTATTTTTTTAGGAAGAGATAGATTTTAGGGTCCTTATATGTGATTTAAGGACTAAATTTAAGGTCTCTTAATTGGAGATGCTTTCTAATCTGAGGTGGACTTGTCCATCTACCAACGTTTGATATTGCGGCTTCAATTTTAAGATCTATGCTAAATCAATAAAATCATATTGTTGTCTAGGATAAAAAAATTAGATTGTCCCACCAAATATTCTCAATCCATCTACAACTTCAGATCCATGATTTCTTATAACTAATTTGATAGGGTCTAAAAAAATTCTAGATCTATCGACAGCTATATATTTAGATATATCATGTAACTTAACTATGACCGTTATATTTTAATCATGTGCTAATGAGACCAAAATGACCATTATATTTTAATCATGTTCTAATGAGACCAAAATGGGAAGCAGGCATGTGGTTAAATCGCCATGACGAGAGCGCTCCACAAGCCGTCAGGCGTAGAAGGCACTGTGTGTCTACGTGGTAGTCTGAGGATAGCGTCTCTGTGGAAAGCTTTTTTCAGTGTAAATTAAACGTGACAATTCGAAATATTGTGCACACCAAAGGCCCGGATGCATTTCCTCGGCGAGATTTTCATGGAAACAACGTCTACGTGACGAGTGTATTATTAGATATTTTTAAAATATAATATAAATATATTATACTGTTTGAGAACGAAGATTATTTCACCGGGGCACAATCTTTGTCATGATTTCCTACGCACGCTGTTACTACTCCAATATTTTCCATGTAAAAATTGTGTCCGTGTTTTTTTTTTAACATCATGCATACTCGTCATACTTTCCTTCTCGTGTCAGAAAACAAAGACATTTCCCACTCGCTCGTGGACAATTAGTCGGTGTTTCGAGCCCTCTGTTTCCACGTCTTCACTAGCACCCAAGAATTCCCCTGTTCACGCATGCAATTTCCCACCTGATACCTCCAAAAACTTGCAGAAATCAAGATGCCTACTAGCCCATGTATGACACCCAGTCAAGCGCCTGCGCCGCACCACAGATCCACATGTCATCTCACGCAGAATACACCCATAAACCACGTCACATATTTAAGCCCCATTAATGCGGCCACCGCTTGCGCCATATCAAAATCCAAACAACTATTAAACAACCGCCAAAATCAAACCCCCAGAAAAGAACATCGAGAAAGCAGAAAGGTGCCAGGGTGACATGGCAAATTGGCAAGCTAGCTAGCTGCAGTGCCCCCCGATCGACCAGGCCAGCAGCCAGCTCACACCAGCAGCAGCAGCAAGAGCAATCTGCAATCTATCCTCGATCTTTATCCAGCTAGCTAGCGCTTGAGCCATCCCATGGGCTGATTTGACCGATCCACCCACACACACACCATCATTTGCCACCCCTCTCACGCCCATGTCTCTCATCCGGTGACGTCGCTCTATCTATCCATCGATCCATCCGGAGTCCAGCGAACAGAGGAAAGCAAAAGCAAAAGCAAAAGAAACAAAAAAAATAAAAAACACCAGGAGAACAGAAGTAGCAAACCGTCGGCTTCCCTCGTCCCCCACGCGGACATGGTATCGCCGTATAGGGTACCCCCCTTGCGATGCCCATACGCACAGAAACGCATAATTCTAGCATCATCACAGGCCAAACCACCCACCCACCGCTATCTCCTATATATCCTCCCGTCCGCTTCCGTCTTCCTCCCCAGCCTATCCTGCGCTCGCTCTCTCGCTCGCTCGCCGTGTCCATGGTTTTTCAGCAGAAGGAAGCATAGATAGATAGATACTACGGCTACATAGTTGAGTTGCATCCGTACAGCGAGGAAGAGTAGACCGTACCCCGTAGGAGTGTGAGTGAGTAGTACTAGGGAAATGGACAGCTCGAGCTGTCTGGTGGATGATCCGAACAGCGGCGGTGGGTCGACGGACAAGCTGAGGGCGTTGGCCGCTGCGGCAGCGGAGACGGCGCCGCTGGAGTGCATGGGGAGTGGTGCTAGCGCGGTGGTGGACGCGGCGGAACCTGGGGCGGAGGCGGACTCCGGGTCTGGGGGCCGTGCTGTGGGCGGCGGCGCGGGAGGGAAGCTGCCGTCGTCCAAGTTCAAGGGCGTGGTGCCGCAGCCGAACGGGAGGTGGGGAGCGCAGATCTACGAGAGGCACCAGCGGGTGTGGCTCGGCACGTTCGCCGGGGAGGACGACGCCGCGCGCGCCTACGACGTCGCCGCGCAGCGGTTCCGCGGCCGCGACGCCGTCACCAACTTCCGCCCGCTTGCCGAGGCCGACCCCGACGCCACCGTCGAGCTGCGGTTCCTCGCCTCGCGCTCCAAGGGCGAGGTCGTCGAGATGCTCCGCAAGCACACCTACTTCGACGCTCTCTCGCAGAGCAAGCGCGCGTTCGCCGCCTCCGCTCCCTCGGCCGCGCCCACCGTCGCCTCCCTCCCGAACGGCATCTTCTCCTCGTCCCGGCCCCTCTCCGCCACTGCCAGGGCGCGCGCGCACCTCTTCGACAAGAAGGTCACACCCAGCGACGTGGGCAAGCTGAACAGGCTGGTCATACCGAAGCAGCACGCCGAGAAGCACTTCCCGCTCCAGCTCCCGTCCGCCGGCGGCGAGAGCAAGGGCGTGCTCCTCAACTTCGAGGACGCCGCCGGCAAGGTGTGGCGGTTCCGGTACTCGTACTGGAACAGCAGCCAGAGCTACGTGCTCACCAAGGGCTGGAGCCGCTTCGTCAAGGAGAATGGCCTCAACGCCGGCGACGTTGTCGGTTTCTACCGCTCCTCCGCCAGCGCCGGCGGCGAAGGCAAGCTCTTCATCGACTGCAAGGTCGTACATCCGAGCAGCACCGCCTACGTAGCACCGGCGGATCAACCAAAGCCAACCGTGGCGATGTCAGTCAGGCTCTTCGGCGTGGACCTGCTCACGGCCCCGCCGCCGGAGGAGCAAACCGCCGGGTGCAAGAGAGCCCGAGACTTGGCGACGCCGCCGCCGCCGCTCAAGAAGCAATGCATAGAGCTGGCACTAGTGTAGAGTAGCAAACTATTAGCTCGATCTCTCTAGCTAGTGTCTTTTTGGCCTCCATGCATCATAATTCAGGTGGTAGGTTCATAGTCCCTTGTTGATCCTATCTAATCTCACCTGGTTTCTGTGTTAATCTGCCATCTTGTTGCCTGCTTTGCTGTAAACCTCTTAATTTAGCTAAGTGTATACCACTCCAGTAATTATGAAGCAAAGCCAACCGTATATCCCTCTTAGGTTGTTCTCCAAATTTAAGAACGATGGAATTGATTTTTACAGAGCCATGCATATAACAGGGAGACCGTGAGTTCTTAACCGATTCTACGCCCTAGACATGTCAATCTGAATTATTTTTCCTTAGCTTCTCTGATGCCGGTGTGCCGCCTGCGATGTGACGTGCTGTGTCTCGAGCGTCCGATCCCTGGTGATCTACCTGCTGCACCGTACCCCAGGTGCATGCATGTACCGGGCGCCCTATGTTTGGAAAGGAAAAGCTCGCTGGCCCGGAGCTATATGACGCAAATGCACACCACTGACAAACGCAGCGGTTTCAGACGATGATATGCTAAACTTATCAGCAACAGACAGCGGCGGAGGGAAGCGGTGGGAAACAGTGGCTTTTTACAGGGATAGGTATGCTCGCCAATAGAGAAAGATAATAAAAAGGGAGATCTGGAAATGAACAAAAGCGACGCGTTCGCGGCAATGCAAGTACTGCTGCTGCTCTCATGCTCTGTTCCCGTCGCGTCTGGTAGCATTGTAGCCCGAGCGCCGTAGCGCGCGTGCTGCTCGTTTTCCTTCGCCGCTGCCCGCCGCATTGCAACAAACGCAAGCTGGGGTGGGTGGTCTCGCTGGCTAGCGAGTGGCCAGATGCTGGATAGGTGAGCCCGTAGGCCGTAGTGACGACGGTGCCCGGCTGGTTCGTGCCCTGATTACTTTAATCGATCGTCTGCATGCAAGGCGTGGTCTTTTGGCATGTGCAACACATTGCCTGCCTCGCGCGCATCGAGATCAGGTGATCGGATCAGTGCCGGACTGCCAGTTCATCATGCTCGATTCTCTGTAACTTGCTCATGCTATGCGAGCAACCCCTCAAGCTGATGATGCATGCGCGGACCATCATGTCACGAGGAGACTAATGAATCTGGTCGCATGATGCAGACGGTGGAATCATTGGTTCGGGACTAGGAGGATCGATTGGATTAGATATTTAGATAGGAAACTTGGAGAGCTGAGCTGGAGCTGGAAGCAGGCGATGATATGTCACCTCTCGCTCTGACCGGTGGAGTGCCCCTGTGCTAGCTTACGTCGGCCCGTGCAAATCTAGGAGGAGAGATGGACTGCTTGCGTTAGCGACGACGACGACGAACACGAACACACGGACACGTCGTTCTGCGAGGAGAGGAGATCCACTTGGGATTAATTGTTGGGTCGTCAGGCCGTCACCGGCAGGTAGACTCCATCCACTGGGTGGCACGTACGGATCGGAGTGAGAGAGTGAGAGTTGCAAGCATGCACGGCTCTTGAGGAGATCATGGGAGGCCAGAGGCCAGAGGCCTGGGACAACAACAATCTGCACGCGGCGGCAACATATGGGATGAGGATGAGGATGAGGATGGGGACGACAAAGCCAAGGGAGTCGCCAAAAGTCGCTGGCTTTGCGTCGCCTGGCTACCTAATTCTGCTGGCGATGGCTATAGCGTGATAGGTAATTAAGGAGTACCAGTGAGTTTGTGGGAATCTGGAATTAAACTATTTGCATATCACGAGTTAAACGATATCGCTAGTCTGCTACTATACACACTCCGTTTAATAAAAAACATCACGTCACGTACGAGGTACGGAAAACAGTATCTGCAGATTTATCAGGGAAAAATATTTTTACATCGTCGTAATTTTTATAAGTAAACACTACTAGAAAACCCCCCTGTAGCTACGCCATAGTAGTAACGCCATGTAAAAGCATCTCTACATCCACATATAAAGATGCTTGTTAACACGATTTTGAAAGCATGTTAGATTGTTACGATAATAGACACGCTTATACTGTTACGAATCATACGAAGATATTTTTTGACACGCTATTGAAGTCATCTCAAAATGACACGATGTTAGACACGATTTAAAGAATCATTATCACACAAAGAAGTTGTAAAGTGTATCAAACATTTGTTTATAGCTAGGTATAGATGCTTTCTAACTTGATTAGCAAAGCGTATTGAATTGATACAAAGTTTAACATGTGGTCATTCCGCGAATAGCATGTAGATTAGTCATAAATCGTATCAAATAACCATCAATAGAAAATGACACGAACATAAACACGCTTTGAAGTGTCATTATCCTCTTGACACATTTTAAAGCATATCAAACAATTGTTTGTAATCGCACCTCACTCTTTAGTCCCACCTCGCTAGTTTGAAGCAGTGTGAGTGGTGGGCTGCCTATAAAACCAGGGCGAGGGGCACAACTTAGCAGCACAAATCTAATGCGTTTTGCATTAGTATTATGTCAAGAAATAAAATTATGTTTGAAGTTTGATACACATATTAAGTAATGATTTATTTTATGGTTATTTTCTATAGATAACCATGTTGATTTCGGATATCCGGATAAGATTTTTCCGGATTAACCAAATTCATATCCGGATAAGATTTGTATCCGAATTAAAAAAATCGGATCCGAAACCATTTTTTCAGATTCGGACGGAAACTATCTGATTCATTTTCATCCCTAGCCACGTCACGTGCCACATCATCTTCCACGTCACACTCTGCGCTCTACAAATTTGTCTCTATACTTATTACTTTGCAATAAGGCGTCCTTATAAAACGCATCTATATTATTAGACATGATTTGTATATGTATCTACAAATTGTATCTACATCTATTAACGTGAATGAAATGTCACAATACTATGTAACTACACCACTACAGACGTTTTATACATGTGTCTACTAAATTGTATCTAACTTTATAGATATGCAAATAACGTGTTTATAGACTGTCTCTTTCTTTCATAGCAACGCATAAATAATTCATCTCTACAAGGTCTGACGCGGTACGTACGAAGACGCTTCTAACACGCTTTATGAACGCATGTCTATATTGACATAGATATGAAATAAAGCATGTCTACACCCTAATTCTGGCGTAGCTACAGGGGGAGTTTTCTAGTAGTGAAACGTGTAGAAAAAAAAAGTTGAGTAAAGGTATAGGTACGTATGTGGAAGATCGTATCGATCTCAAAACACCATCTGTTTAAAAACGGAGCCAATACTACTGTGTTGTTAGAGACAAAACACGTGGAATCTCTCCGAAGTCTGAGATAGGAATCGATCGATACCAACCACAACATCATTAATCTGGAGCATTTTTTACTCGTGTGTATTATCACACGGTCAAGGCGTCGTGAGCTTCATCAGTACTGTTTTTGCAAGCTACCATGTGAGGCCATGCACGTTAAGAGATTTTTTTTCTGGACGAGTATGTAGAAAGCAAGCTAAGCAAACGTGGAAGTGTTCTTCGTAAATCTCACCACACTCCATTATTGTCCATTTCTACCCTTGCTAGCACTAGCACGGGACAAACATAAAGCAATTCAAATGTCAACGTACATGCGTAGCATCAATGTCTACATACCATTTAATTTTACGGTAATAGTTGGCTCGATACTACCGCTCTACCACCTATACATCATGAAGTACGTACCATCAGTTTATTTACGAGTGTGCTGTACGTGTGACAGCAGCCAGGTCGTGCTATCTAGCTAGCTCCATATACACTACAACAAAACAGGCAACTTCCGTCGGCCAAAGCCGACGGAAGTTAGCCCTTTCCCGACGGAAGAAGCCAACTTCCGTCGGCAAAACGCTATCTTCCGTCGGCCTTTGGCCGACGGAAGCGCGGCGACGGAAGTTAGCTAACTTCCGTCGGCCGCCGACGGAAGTTAGCTAACTTCCGTCGGCTTCACGTGGCCGACGGAAGTTAGCCCCGAACTCTGCCACGTCACCAGGGGGGCTTTAACTTCCGTCGGCCAGGCTGGCCGACGGAAGTTAGGGGCAGCTAACTTCCGTCGGCTTTGACCATAGCCGACGGAAGTTAGCCTTTCTGCCCACGTGGCCGAAACCAGCTAACTTCCGTCGGCTATGGTCAAAGCCGACGGAAGTTACCTGGTATTTTTTTTTTTATTTTTTCCTGGTTCCCCTACTCACACTCACATCCAACCACAATTTCACATACATTCATCATACACATCCAAAATCACATTTCACATCCAAAATCACATTCAAACTTCACATATAACATCCAAAACCACATCTCACATCCAAAATCACATCCACACTTCACACATCACATCCAAAATCACATAATATAACTGAATTCATATCCAAAGTCACAGTAAACATCTGAATTCACATATAACATCCAAACTCACATACAAATTCACAAAACACAGCGAGAGCCACATACAAAGTCATTTTGTCCATATACTCACTGATCGCCCACATTTGGGTCATGGGCGCCGCCGCTGCCTCCCGCTTCGTCCACATTTGCTCCGGAGGCTCCATCTTGACCAGGCGTACGGAAACACTGAAGAAATAGACAAAATTAGAAACGAACTCAACTACCCTTCTAAACGCTAACTTAAGTGTTTAGGAGGTACCTCAGGTGATGTAGGAGATAGTGGTGGTGGCGGGGGAGGTAGTGGTTGGAAAATGGACATGTCAAATCCACTGTTTTGCTGGGCTAGTTGCTACACATGTTGTAATGTAATCAGTTAGTTCTAAACCTATTTCTGAATACTTTTGAACTGCAACACTCTAAAGTAAGCTTACTTGGATCATCGCCTGCTGTTGTGCTAAGCAGGCGGTATAGTACTCTTGTTGTTTCTTGTAGTGCTCGTCGCGCCGCCTCATGTCCTCCCTCATCCGAACCATCTCCGGGGTTTCTTCTGAGCGACGACGGCTGGAGCCAACTCCGACGGAGCTCTGCGACGACTGAGCTGACTTCTGAGCTCTCACCGCTCTCGAGTCAATAACTCCATTGAACATGGAGTACCTGCAACATTAACAGGGGTTAGTTACCATCACAATACCATACACAAAACATTAATAAAAACATTGTCTCACCGTCCATGGCTTTTGCCACCTCCGCTGGAGTACACGGCCATTTGGTCCACAGGTTCTCTCCGCCAATCATAGTTCTCTCCATGGAGTCGAACCATGTGTTCACCATACTGCGCCTGCAAAAAACATGTCCGATTAGCTAGACGCAGAAAAATGAAATTACGTCAACTCTTAATAACATCTCACCAAATGGTCCGTGGCTGTCTGGCTACACAAGACATCTGGCTGTGCCGGATCGCTTCCTTTGTGACCAGAGGTATACACCTCTATGTCACTTGGCACGTTGCCAGATTTAGCTTCCTGTGCATTAGAAATGAGTTAGTCGCATTACAATGTATCTATAGCTAGAGAGTGACAGATCGGTCTTACCAAGCGTTTAGCGTGGCGAATATGTCCGTCGGCACCATATCTGTGCTTCGGATCCGTCCCGCGGCATTGTCTTTTCTGCTCGGAAGTCTTCTTAAATGCATCTGAAGACCAAATCTTGCAGAATTCAAAATAGGCGTCCTCGCGGTTTGCCAACCACGGAATCCTCACCTGAACAGAGATGCTATTTGTATTATATGACAACAAATCTCAACAATCGAAGAGGTAAAAAGTTAGAATTGTTTACCGAACGGTATTCTTCTTCAGTCAAATAGACTGACGATGAGCCCGTCGCCTTGCTCATTCGTTGCCCTAGCTTCTCCTTGTAGTAAGCATTGTTCGCTTGAATGCGGGCATACGAAATGGCGTCCTTCACCACCTTATGCGCATTGTTGTTGAAGACTACAAGCGCATGGTTATGGTGATTGCCGACTTCTGGCAAGCAAAAGCGTAACTGCAAAAATAATGATTAGTATAGTGTTGTAACTCGAAAATTCTAAAAGAAAATTGAAAAAACACTTGCATACCCAGAAGTCATGAGACACCGCCCCCTGAGCAGTTCCGTGTCGCCCGTCAGGAGCGAACCGGTACTGGTCCCATGTTTGGCATAGAACCCGCTCACCGGTCGGCATTGTCAGCATCCCTGGGTAGTGCAGACGGCACAGGTTACCCAATATCTGGTTAACCTGTCTGACCCTCGAAGTGCCGTCGAACCGAGAGTCAATCCAAGATCTAGAAATACATAATAAATAAAGTTAATTAGTTTAGTGAAAGAAATTTTTTGAAAACAAAAGCAAAACAACAGAAGAGTATTACACTTACCCGTCACCAACAGGCGTAATCTCGATCTTGGCTCCACCGGAAGAGACTACTGGTGGAGCGACCAAGTGACTCGTCCTGAAAGTTACCGAGGACCCGCCGGCAGCCTCAGCACCTTCCTCCTGACCCGCACCCTCCGGGAGATCCCCCTGCCCCGCACCGGCCTCTGGGTCATCCCCCTGCCCCACACCCTCTGGGTCATCCCTCTGTGCCGCACACTCTGGGACATCCCCCTCTTGCCCGCCACCCACCGGCCGATCATCCTCATGACCCGCACTCTCCAAGTGTTGTTCCTCCTACAAAACAGTATTGAAACAATTAGTAATAGTTTATAACTGGCATAAAAAACAATCTGAAAGTTACCTCCTCATCTAGTTGAAATGCAATAGGCCGACCAATTAATGTCGGATCTATGCATCTCAGGAGCTGCTCTTGACGACGTCTGTTTGAAGAAGAGGAACTACCCTGGAATAGGGTGTCCTCCTGACTCGTCGGTGTACTCGCCGGAGTACTCGCCGATGAACTCCCCAAGCGGAAGAGCTTCCTCGTGACACTCTTCATCTTTTTCGACATCCTGTTCAAAATAAGCACAAACAAGCATTTATTAGTAAAGAAGGTTTGTACATATGAAAAAACATGTAATATGAAGTATATTGCATATCCATGTATCAAAACAATTACTTGTCAATTATCATCAAAATCAGGATCAATTTGTCCTTTTCTCCCCAAAGCACGCCATGTGACTTTTTTCTTCTTATGTTGGTGTTTCCTTTTCTCGGGAACTGCCACATCATTAGAATCGCCGAGAAAAGAATCTGTCGACGATTCTGACTCTACATTAAACGAAGTCGGCAATTCATCATCTTGATAAACCTCATCGACCTCTTCAACCTCCAATTGATAAGCGTCATCACTAGGGGTGTGTAGACGTTCCCGAGGATTCACTTTGTAGACTACCCACCAAGCACTTAGTTTTTCACATGGGTAGGGCATATAATACACCTGCTCGACTTGATGAGCAAGGACAAAATTGTCGCAACTAGATAATCGTTCCGCGTGTTTGACTTCAACCATCCCAAATTGGTTTTCACGAGTACCATGTTTAGGGTCGAACCAATCACAATCGAAGAAGACTACTTTAATCTCTTTATTCCCGGCAAATTTGTACTCGATTATATTGTTGATGATTCCATAATACATAATTTCGTGTCCTTGTCCATCAACGACCCTTGTAACAACACCAGTATTAGTTGTTGCCGCTAGAGGTCGATATGCTTCAAATATAGTTGAACGGAAGCGGAAACCATTAACATCGTAGCGACCGTAACTTTTGGCACTAATACTCCCGTAAGAGAGCTGTCGCAAGTCTATATGTACATTGTCAGCGAGCACGCACTGCAAATCATAAGAGATTATAAGATAATTAACCCAGTAGAGTAAAATAATACGTGTCAGAAAAGGTAAGGATTTACATGTTCTCTGAACCAAGTGAGAAAACTAGGCCCGCCATTTACTCCTTCTCGACGCAATTTATCTAATTGCTTCTCCGTTGGTTGACGACCAGATGGCAAGTATTTCGAATCAAACATACTGTCAATGTAACGAATAGGTAAACAAACGGGTATAAAATTTGGAGGTAAAATATAAAACTAAAACGAATCACTTACGCGAAATATTGTTCCATCTCTTCCATATTTGAGTACATGTAGAGCAAGGCATTTGTTCGTTCTTCCTGAGTTACATAATATGTCGTGGAAACACCAACAGTTATGCCCTTCCACCCAAATATTTGGAGATCACTACAAGGATGGTCTTCATCCATATGGTACCGTGTAGCAGGTGTGTTGACATTGTGATGCTCAGCGAAGTATACACTAGTGAAGTATGCTATCTCTTTCAATTTAAATTCTTCTGCGATGCAACCTTCAACTCTGGCCTTATTACCAACCATCGCTCTAAGCTTCTTTAGGGACCTTTCAATATGATACATCCACCTATATTGCACAGGGCCACCTACCTTAGCTTCATATGGCAGATGAACCAGTAAATGTTGCATTGGATTGAAGAACCCTGGAGGGAATATTTTTTCCAGTTTACATAAAAGTACCGGGATCTCTTTCTCTAGCATCTCCATCATATCTTTCTTAATTTCTTTCGCACAAAGTTGTCTATAAAAATGGCTCAGCTCAGCTAACGCCTTCCACACATCATCATTCAGGTACCCACGAAACATTACAGGAAGGAGTCTTTCCATTATTATGTGGTAATCGTGACTTTTCAATCCATTTAATTTCCCTGTCTTCAAGTTCACAGCTCTTCTAAATCCTGCGGCGTAACCATCTGGGAATTTCAAATTTTTCAACCACCTCATTACTTGTTTTTTTTCTTTAGGTTTTAAACAAAATGGGGCACGTGGCTTGCCACCACTATTCGTCAACTCAAGGGTTGGTCGATTACAAATCTCAGCTAAATCTCTTCTCGCCTTTACATTATCTTTTGTCCTGTCAGTAAAATCCATACATGTACTTATAATGCTTTCACCAACATTACGTTCCTGATGCATAACGTCAATGTTGTGCATCAGAATTAGTGATTTGACGTACGGCAGTTCCCATAAACCACATATGTGAGTCCAATTATGTTCGGTTCCGAATCCTACAAATCCATCCTCATTTTCATTAAGGACCAACTCATTCAGCATATCAGCGATTTCTGTACCATTTAAACGCCTTGGTGGTCCCTTTACAACAATGCTGTCCTTCTTGAAATTGTTCCTCTGTAACCTAAATGGGTGATTCATGGGCAAAAAGCATCTATGGCAATCAAAGTAACAAATCTTTCCCCCGAAGTTCAGACGGAAACAATCTGTGTCCTTTGCACATATCGGGCATGTCAACCTTCCATGACAACTCCAACCAGAAAAAATACCGTATGCCGGAAAATCGTGAACCGACCACAGATACGCAACTCGAAGATTGAATTTTTGTTTCTGGTCATAGTCATATGCTTCAACTCCTTTCCACAATTGTTTCAACTCTTCAATTAAGGGCTTCAACATCACGTTTAGTCGTGTTCCAGGATGATCTGGACCGGGTATAATGAGACACAGGAACATAAATTCATATTTCATACAAAATGAAGGTGGAAGGTTGTATGGAATAGCAAACACGGGCCAACAAGAGTACGACGATGCCGTTACATTGAAAGGGGTGAATCCATCAGTTGCCAACCCGATGCGAACATTCCTTGCATCACTAGCAAAGTCTGCATCAAAATCATCTAGAGCCTTCCATGCCGCACCATCAGATGGGTGCACCATTACTTCATTATTCTCACGTACACCTTCTTTATGCCATCGCATATGTCTAGCGGTTTTCTTTGATAGAAACAATCGTTTCACCCGAGGTGTAAGAGGCATGTAACGAAGTTGCTTATGAGCAACCTCTGTCGTCACCTTCTCTCCGTCTTCATTTACGACCTCTACGAATCTCGGTTTACCACATTTTAAGCATTTCACCTCATTACTATGTTCTTTCCAGAACAACATACAATTATCTCGGCACACATCAATCTTCTCATACTCCATACCGAGAGCAGAAAGCATTTTCTTTGACTGATACATGTCTTTCGGCACCTTATGGTTCTTAGGAAGGATATCGCTGATCAGATTCAAGAGCTCCTTATAACAATTGTTTGAAAATGCAAACTTTGACTTAATAGCCATAATACGAGTCACGAAAGCGAGAACGCTTACGGTGGTGTGCTCATGCAATGGCTCTTCTGAAGCTCGAAGGATGTCGAAAAACTTTTGAACCTCCGGTGTTGGAGGATCCTCGGGGTTTGATTCAAACTCCGGTCGTATAGCATCAACCATCTCATCCATCCTATCGTCAGCAACGCTATCATCTTCTTCTTCCACTACTAATACCGTTTTTTCAAGGCCTGTCTCGCCGTGAAAAGACCAAACTTCATAACCTGGCACGAAACCATATTTGCAAATATGCAACGACATCGTCCTCTTGTCTTGCCAACGAGAATTTCTGCACTTCATGCATGGGCACCTCGCGGGAGTGTTTGTTGTCAAAGCGAATGCACGATCAACAAATTTCTCAGCGTTGATTACCCACTCCCTCGTGTGAGCTCCACTTTTCATCCAACCACTATACATCCACCGTCGGTCGTCCTCAGCCATTCTATATGCAAAACATTCATTCAGTCAAGAGGCTCGCAACATACACACACCCTGGCCACCCCCCGCCTCCGCCTCCGGACAACGGAGGGGAAGTAGAGGCGGCCGGGCGGCCGGCGACGCAAGGGGAAGCAGAGCCCACCGGCGACGCAATTCACCATGGCGTCCAGCGGTGACCGCCTGGATGCCTAGTCGGCGCAGGCGATGCCGTGACAACAATGGTCTATAGGAAAAGATAGGTCCTAAACCCACCCAAGAGTGACCGACAAAACGTGGTATTTATGACGAGCCATGAGTCCGAACGAAATTTCAGCAGCATAACCCCGCTGTTCTCCAATTGCACGCCTGATAGTGGTGCAATGGAGAACAACAAGGTTATGTTACTGAAATCTCATTCGGACTCATGACTCATCATAAAACCACGCTCTGTCGCCCACTCTGAGGCTGTCCAAAAAGGGACAATTCCGGACCTACACATCTCACACGCATGACACGTGTGAGACATGTTGGTCCGAAACGGGTGACGCATAGGTTTCGTTACACTATCTACGTTGTTGTCAAATAAAAAATTGCATACGAAAAGAAATATATATAATAATAAAGTATATATATATATAATATACTAATCACCGTAATGAAATCATCAACAAACCACAAATTAACACAAGAATATAATTAATAGCACATATATATTTCAATTTTACCACACAACCCATTTAAATTTCAGCTCATTTAAAGCCCATTTGTAAACCATAACTCAGTCGAGACTCGAGAGGGGGGCCGTCCATAACTCAGTCGGCCGTCCAGAGACACCTGGCGACCAATTGCTGACGGAAGTCAGCCTTTGGCCGACGGAAGTGCCCTGCTATGCCCTCGCCATGCCCTATCGAGCCCTCGCCGCGCCATCGCCGCGAGGGAGGGGGAGAGGATTAGAGAGGCAGAAAGGAGAGAGGTGCCACGGGGAGGGGTAGCAGAGGCGGTGGTGGCACAAGGGGAAGGGGTAGCAGAGGCGGCGACGCGGCGCACGGGGAAGGGTAGCGCAGAGGCGGCGACCGGCGGCGCAAGGGGAGGGGTAGCAGAGGCGGCGGCCAGCGGCGCAAGGGGCAGAGGTGGTGGCGCAAGTGGAAGGGAAGGTAGAGAGTCGACTCAGTCGAGACTCGATAGGGGGGCTAGCTAGGGCGACGCGCTGACGCCTTAGTCAAAGGCACTTTCACCTAGTCGGCCGCCCAGAGACACCCGGTGACCATGGAGGAGATCGAAGCCGACAAGCTGTCCAAGGAGGACATCGACGTACGGCTCAAGTGGCTCGGCCTCTTCCACCGCCGCAAGCACCAGTGTACGTCTCAACGTTAATTGCTCCTTCCGCCGCAAGCAAGAACTATCTCTCATTAAAAATCAATTTGCAAATTCGTTTACATGACGCATGGAAGCTTCCATCTCCTGTTCTGTTCTATTCCATCTCCTGTTTACGTATGATCACGCTGAATCTTTTTAGAACCCTAAAATATTTGATAATTTGACATTAAAAAAACATTGTTTTGGTTATTTAGTATTCTAACGCACTGAAATTGTTAACTAGTAAACAACCAAATGAGCTAAAATTTGATAGATTATTAAATCTTTGACAAAATAAGCTCATTGTGAAGTTGGCCCAAAACGAGGTGCAGATGGGCGGTTCATGATGCGGCTGAAGCTGCCCAACGGCGTGACGACGAGCGAGCAGACGAGGTACCTGGCGAGCGTGATCGAGGCGTACGGCGAGGAGGGCTGCGCCGACGTGACCACCCGGCAGAACTGGCAGATCCGCGGCGTCACGCTCCCCGACGTGCCGGGAGCACGGCGGCAGGACACCGGCGAGGGGCACGGCGGCCTACGGCGGTGGGCGGGGGCCGGCGGCGGGGGCCGGCGGCGACGGGGGCGGGCGGTGGGGGCGTGGGCGGCGGCGGGACACCGGCGAGAGGCACGGCGGCCTACGGCGGTGGGCGGGGGCCGGCGGCGGTTGGCCGGTGGCGGGTGCGTCCGGGACGCGGCGGCGGCGGGAGGATGCGGCGGCGGCGGCGGGAGCCGTCCGGGACGCGGCGGCGGGAGCCGTCCGGGACGCGGCGGCGGCGGGTGGATGCGGCGGCGGCGGCGGGAGGTGGTGGCGGCGGTAGGCGGCTGCGGCAGGGCGAGACGGGCGGGCGCACGCGCGTACAGGGAGATTAGGTCTCCCTGTACGCGCGCACAATTGGGGAATAATCCCCCTAACTTCCGTCGGCCAGCATTAAAGCCGACGGAAGTTAGCTAACTTCCGTCGGCTTTAATGCTGGCCGACGGAAGTTAGGGGGATCCGGGCGGCCGCGGAAAAACCCCGCTAACTTCCGTCGGCCACTGTCAGAAGCCGACGGAAGTTAACTTAACTTCCGTCGGCTCGTGGAGGCCGACGGAAGTTATTTAACTTCCGTCGGCTTGCCCAAAAGCCGACGGAAGTTAACTTGGCCGACGAAAATATTCTGTTTTGTTGTAGTGATAACCATGTGTAGATATGCATGGGTCGAGTAGCAGGATTGCCTAACATGGTCAAAAAACCCGGCTACCAATAATAACCAAGCAGCCGATCGATTACACCGGTTGGTTATGAGGTTATCGCTCAGCGTACGTACGTGCGGATCGACATGGCGATCGATCAAAACCTACTCCAGCTTTTGTTGCATTGCTTTGACTTCGACTATGAACTGGCTAAAGGGTCTGTTTATAGAAGATTTTGGTAGTGTATGAAATCTGAAGTTTCGTGGACAGTTGCTACTTAAAACAAACGTCAGTTTTAAATTCTTACTAACTAAACACTTGTCACTGTTTCTCAGCTCAATACGTACCGGGATCGATCTCTCCAAAGAGTCCGAACGCTGTGGTTCGAAATCAAAACATGCTGTTCCTTTTCGCTGCCAAACACTACTACAAACTGTCACTGTAGTGACGTTGGGCAAAACCACTGTAGTGGCGGGCCATTAGATGCCCGCCACTAGAGTTGCTGGTGCTGACGGCAGCACCAGCGCCCGCCACTATTGCTGGTAAAGTAGTGGCGGTCGGTGATGACGTCAGCCCGGACCGCCACTAATGTACCAATAGCAGTGGCGGGCGCTGGTGCTGCCCGCCGCTGCTAAGATGGCCGCCACTAAAGTAATGATGACATCACTTGCGACCGCCACTACTATTCTAGCTATAAATGCGCAGCGTCTTCCTCCCCGAGCTCTACTGGAGTTCGCATTCAATTTTGTCCGTACAATGGCGACAAAAATCTAGATAAAGAGGGGGGAGGCTTTGTTTTCGTTTCTTTTGAAGGATTTCATTCTAGGAGGTAAATCCATTCCGAATCTCACATTTATTTTGTATTTAATCATGTATACAATGAGTTATTATCGTTTTTCTAATTTAGGGTTTGTGAATAGAAATTTTCAAATAATCTTCCATTTACGGTGTTACCTTCTCCCAAATGAACAAATATGACCCTCCTCACAATTATTCATCACTTGTATATTGATTTACGTCATTTTAATCTCTTTTTTAATTTGATTTATGATTATAGATCTAGAGTTATGTTGTTTGGAGAGAGAGAGAAACCAATATAGTTAATTTATTTAATAATTTTTTCTGCTTAATAAGTAGTTTTAATTAAAGCATTGAGGATTTTTAATTAATGTTGTTATGAGCGATAATAAATCAATATATTTTCAATTTGTAAATTACTAAAATTAACAATAATGATTTTATTAATATTTTTTCAAATAATATATGTTTTAGATGGAGCACAGGTCCTGGATGTACTCGTCCAACGACGGAGATGTGGTGGCATATTTTAACAGAGTAACTGAATTTACTGAAGCTGCCGCACAATATGCTTCCCGTCAGAGTGAAGAGGCAATATATTGTCCTTGTAAAGTTTGTAAAAACGAAGCGATGTATCCGTGTTCTGATCGTGAAACCATACGATTTCACTTGTTGAAAACTGGTTTCGTGAAGAACTATTATATATGGACGAAACACGGTGAGATGGGCCAAAATCCTCCTGAAGATTCTGATGTGCCGCAAGATGCTCATCAACATAGAAGAGGTTGTGATCATACATCCGACATAACACATGATGATGTTGATCAACATGATGATGATGACGCCTTTGATGTGGAGGAACTGATGCGAAATGTTGCGCCTGAGGTGTTGTTGCAGAGAACTACAACCAAAGGATACGATAACTTTGAAGCACTTGACAAAGCATAAAAAAACCTTCTTTACGAGGAACGCCACGGATGCGATAAGCAGTATACTGTGTTGTACACAATTCTTGAGCTTATGAAACTGAAGGCCAGCAATGGATGGTCTGACACCAGTTTTTCAGATCTTTTACAACTCCTAAAAAAGATTTTGCCAAAACCCAATGGTTTACCATCTGATACGTACCAAGCAAAGAAGATGATTTGTCCGTTGACTTTGGGCGTTCAGCAGATTCATGCATGCTCGAACCACTGTATCCTATATCGAAAAGAGTATGGATTGTTAGAGAGATGTCCGCAGTGCAACGCGAGTCGATACAAACGTCCAAATGACTGTGCGGAGGACTACAATGACCACCAGAAGAAGAATAATAAGAGGTTGCAGAAGAGGAATAAAAATGTTATTGAAGACCATCCTGGAAAAAAGATGGAGAGGAAAGTTCCGGCCTTAGTAATGTGGTACCTACCGGTGATTGATCGCTTGAAACGTATGTTCTCTAATCCTAGAGATGCTGAACTATTAATCTGGCACTTCGCTGGGCGAAAGAAGGACGGAAAACTTCGGCACCCTGCGGATGCTAGGCAGTGGAAATCATTTGACTTGGCCCATCCAGATTTCTCGGACGATCCTAGAAATATCAGGATGGGACTTAGCACGGATGGAATGAATCCCTTCGGTGAGATGAGGAACCCACATAGTACGTGGCCAGTCTTTCTATGCTTGTTCAACATTCCATCATGGTTGTGCCATAAAAGAAAATACCTTATGCTCACTACTCTAATTTCTGGTCCAAAACAACCTGGCAATGACATTGATATCTTTCTAGAACCTTTGATGGAGGATATGAAACGTCTATGGGAACATGGTGTCTGTGTGTGGGATGAGCACAAGAAAGAGCACTTCAATCTAAGAGCCATAATCTTTTGCACCATAGCTGACAACCCAGGAAGAATTGTGTTGATGGATGGTTATTGCGAAACAAAAACCAGAAGAATGTAAACATTGTGAATTTTTGAAAATTGATGAGATTGATGGTTGTTGTGTTGATGTGTTGTTGTTGTGGATGTGTATGTGGATATGTGGATGTTTTGCTGCTGTTTATGTGGATATGTGGATATGTGGATATGTGGATGTGTTTGCTGCTGTGTATGTGGATGGTTGTGTGAAGCATATAATTTCTGTGTTTTGGTTTGTGGGATCACAGCATTCTGTGTTATGGCTTATACACAGCAGTGGCGGGCAGATGAGGTAGCTTGCCCGTTACTGCTGTTGACACAGTGGTGGCGGGCGTGCTGACATCATCTGCCCGCCACTGCTGTTGATAACGGGCAGTGGCGGGCAGATGAGGTCAGCGCGCCCGTCACTGCTGTTGACATAGTGGTGGCGGGCGTGCTGACATCATCTGCCCGCCACTGCTATTGATAACGGCAGTGGCGGGCAGATGATGTCAGCACGCCCGCCACTGCTGTTAACACAGCGGTGGCGGGCGCTCTGACCGCCACTGCTAACCAGCGATAGCAGTGGCGTTAGAGCAGTGGCGGACTGGATGCCCGCCACTATAGGTCGATTTTGCCCGCCGCTACAGTGTCGCTTTGTAGTAGTGAAAGCTCAGAACAGCCAGTGCTTTTGCCTCAACTCAATACAAAAATCCCCACCATACCTTCATGGAAGTTTCCCACTTGCATTCGACGTGCATGCATCATGCATGCAATAGACTATGAGCTAGAGGTAGATAGATAGAGAGACTAGTCCTCTGATGGGTAAGTACTTTGGCTCAACAGGCAACAGTACTCTCAGCTCACAGAGTCACAGATGCACATCTAGTGCTGGGCCCTTGGACAGAGAGAAAGAAGACACGAGCACAGGAACAAAAACACCAGAGGGGCGGCCTGACTTTGGAGACCGATGGACGTACGGTCTCACCTGTCTGCATGCGCTGCGTGTTGAAAGTTGCAACGCGCGAGAGAGCTAGTACGTACTCCGTTCAAAAATAATATTTATATTTTTGAATGTTTTTAGATAAAGTTAATAAATTAGTGGTAAAAAAACCAAATTATCTCTTATTAATAAAAATACTCCTCTAATTTGTTATATATATATTTTGAATTTCTTCATAAAATTAAAAAACCGATTAAATAAATTTGTTACTCCTTGTTCATTAATGGGAAAAAGATACTATTAAGGGGAAATAATCCCGTCAGTCCAGCTATTAGAAAGACCACTCCAAAGGACAAGATTCAGAGTGTACAAGGTGCGAAGCCTCCTACCATCACAACGATACTTTGAAGGAGTGAGCCCGGAGCCCCTTGTTTTAGCTCCGGGTCTAGAGAATGAGGAGAAACCCGAAGACTGCAATCATCCTGGTAGCCCTACTACCTGGATGCCTCCCGACGGCCCTAGTTTCGAAGGAACGGCGGCGCAAAACGGGACAAGACGTTTGTTTTATCTAAGTGTTCACACGTGCACTTACCATTCTCTACGGGGTCTTATAAATAGAGTACACTATGACGGTTATAACTAGAGGATAGAATATTATTTCCCTGTTGGATCTCTGTCTATAAATACCCCTCATTTCTACTGTAATAGGGACATCAATTCACGTAATAAGAGACACTTCGAACTGATGAGGCTATTATCCCTTTTGGAGGCCTGGTTCAACCCGCATTCAATCTTTCTACTCTACTAGCCTTTCGGGGTCATTCAAACATGTTAGCGTAATTTTTTACGCCAACAAATATGTTATTTACTTGCGAAGATTTATTTGACAATGGAAATATAAAACAACTTATATTTGAAAATTTTGAGAAATATTAAAACGAGATATATAAGAAGTTACAAGAACAAGTTATAAGTAGATATAGTTAAAAGTAAATGAAAAAAGTAAACTTATTGATTTATGAATAATGGAGAGTAGTTAAGAAAATAAAAATAAACTACCATTAAAGAGCTAGTAATTATTTTTTCTGCGGGTCGCGCACCGCAGCTTAGCTAGCTGCGTACATAACTGCATACGGGCAACATTGCCCAAGCTAAGGTCTTCTCGTGTTGTTTCTACCCATTTTAGGTCTATTTAGTACACTCCAAGCTTCATTTTTTAAAAAAAAAAAACTGATCCAACCTAATTTTAAAAAATAGATCTAAAGCTATTAATTAATTGAGAATTTTTAATTAAGTAATATAGTTTTTATTTTGAATTACAAATTTAAATTTAAAATATTTTATTGTACTGTGCAAAACACCATATCCAATGGATCTGATCTGAGAGTTGGAGCTGTATTAACATATCCTTAATTTCCCGTCTCGCCTACGTACGTGCTCTGGCTGGTACGATCGGCGGAACACGGAAAACATGCTGCCCTCACCGCCGGTGATCTTCTGTAGCGGCACTTGAATATTGTTCAGACTTAAGTCATGGTAAGAGCATCTCCAGCAGATGTTCTATATCATCCCCTATAGTTAAATTTAGGGTATTTACTATAAAAATCACCCTCCAACAGATTCCATATTTTATTTTCTACTCTATCTCATTCTCTACTCCTCTCTTCTCATCTCCAAATCTTGGAAATCTCTCTTCTCACTCTATCCATACGACGTCAGCACCGCGAGAAAGAAAGAAGAAGAAAAAAATAGAAGAGAAGGAAAAAACAAAAAAGAAAAGAAAAAAAGAAACGAAAAAATAAAAAATAGAAAAATAAAAAATAAAAGGAAAATTTATTTTTTTATAATTTTTAAGATGTTTTTGAGATCAACTATTTAGACTAACTATAGGATATTTATTTATTCATGAAAAAATAAAACTTCACAATGAAAATATAACAGTTGTAATTTTTACCGTTGAATGATAATAAAAAATCTATCAATCGTCACCAACAATAATGATCATACATAATAGTATATGCGTTAGACATATAGCCGTTAAAAATATAGTCGCTAGGATTTTTACCGTTAGATAATAATAAAATAGAGAATTCAAAAATATAGGGAATGAGTTTTAGGAAAGCCGCTGGAGACCGAAGCTATATGAGATGGAATCTTTTAGGGTCATTCCCTATATGAGAAATATATGGGATGAGTTATAGGGAAACTGCTGGAGATGCTCTAAGGGAAAACTAGCTGTAATCTGATATGCTCATTATGGTCCTATATGGATCTAGGGGTTAGAGTTAGTTTGGGTTAGATTTACCCCAACTAACCCTAAAATACCCATACAGGAGGGTTAGAGTTGGGCTATTTCAATCTAACCCATAAAAAATAGCACCTCCAAGGGATGCTAATTGGGGCTAGTTTGTGTGAGGCCCACCCAAAAAGGGGATTTCTAGCCACACAGGATCCCCATACAGTCACACAGCGGGACTAGTTTGGACACAATAAATAAAGCTGAAAAGTAGTCAAATGATTGAAAAAGTAACTAATTCTAATATCTAACCCTTGTATCCATACACCTAAAGAACTAGAGTTATTTCAAAGTTAATTTACGGTTACAATGTAACTCTAACATCTAGCACTACTACCCAAACCTCTCGACGCATAGATGGTTACTTCGTTTTCCTTGTTCTTCCCACTGCACGTGGCCGTTTTGCATGTGAGTCCTCGAGCTTTAGGAGATTCAGAGATGAGCCCCCGAGTCCGTTCCAATGGCATGCATCTTGCTGTCACTTTTTCCAGTTTTCTTCACGGTCGTTTCTCAGCTATCTTTTTTTAAAGTATTTGATAACTCTACAGTATACGATACTTAATTGATCTATGTATATTATTTTATTTGTTGATGAGCTTTCTCCAGTCTTGCTTAGTTTCCACACTTCGTCTCCTGCGAAAGGGACGGTATGTAGTGTGTGGGTGACAGCCGAGCCACTCGATCGCTCATAGTTTGCTAGCTGCACGGGCAGCTTAATACTATACTATACTATACTCCGTAATAATACTGTATTTCGTGCGCACGTACGTACGTACGCATGTTTATTGCGCAATTAAATAATACAGGCCCAAGTGGTTCATGTGTACCGTGCGCTACCATCTGGCAAAATCGATTTTTTTTTCTAGTGGACGCACTCTCAGCTCAGTCGACCTGCAGCGACAAGCAGATTCTTTCTCTGAATCGCCCAAAATGCATCAGATTCAGCTAGCAGGCAGGACAAAGCTAAGGGGGTGTTTGGATACAGGGGCTAAATTTTAGCCCCTGTCACATCCAATGTTTAGATACTATTTTGGAGTATTAAATATAGACTATTTACAAAACCCATTCATAATCGGTGGATTATTCACGAGACGAATCTAATGAGCCTAATTACGCCATGATTTGACAATGTGACGCTACAGTAAACATTTGCTAATTATGGATTAATTAGGCTTAAAAAAATTGTCTCACGAATTATCCTCCGATTCTGTAATTATTTTTCTAATTAGTTCACGTTTAGTTCTTCAAATTGATGTCCAAATATCCGATATGACACGGGCTAAAATTTAGCACCTGGATCCAAACACCCCCTAATGCTGGTCAAAGTCCAAAAAGTCCGCGGTTTTCTTGAAACGATGGCGCCGATTTTAATTATTTCCTGTACCCACTGAGTGGCATGTTTGAAGTTTTGTTGCTATCTGCTGCAGTCTCTGTCTCAGTATACAACCATTTCTACGGCTTAAGTTTTATCAAAAATATTATAATTTCTAATCAAAAGTGTTTTTTTCTAAAAAAACTTCTCGTAATGCTCATATCAATACTGCTTATTCTACCGCATATTACTTATTCCTAAATATTAATTAAGAGCCGTAATATTTTTTTACCCATTTTCTTAATACTAAGTGGCGGATCCAGGGGTGCAATGGGGGCGCCCCTCTACCATCTGGGCACATGCATATTTTCTATGTAGTTTTTCTGTATTTTGTGTATTTCCTATGTATTTACTGTATAATTTTTGTATATTTCTTTATAAATTTTTATACAGTTATAATATTTTCGTTATAATTATGATATTATATGTTGGGGAAAATATTTCATCTTCGACAATCGACTTTCAAGTTAACACGAGCAGAACAAACAAAGTCAGGAACTCTGTTCTCCGAAGGCCCTAAAGGCAATGAGGCTCTGTCGGTTCGGAGCCTTAAACAGCAGAGACCTCCGTCAAAGCTTCGATGTAACAAAACCTCCCAAAGCCTCTTCACCCAAAGGGAGGTTGCCAACAAGGACATAAGATTTATCTTCTCACTAATTAGATTAGTTTTTTACTCTTTTATCCCTACGAAGAATACTAAACATTATCTTCTTAGTCGGTTGTAATTAGAAGGTAAAAAAGTCTTTTCTCATGTATTTGGTCTATAAATACCCCTCTTTAGTATCGGAGGCTTCAAATAGTTTAATGTATTTGGTCTATAAATACCCCTCTTTAGTATCGGAGGCTTCGAATAGTTTACTCAAATAAACACTTCATTTATCAAGCACTTAGTTTCCTAAACCTATTAGCGTAATCTTTTATGCCAACATTATATTTAATATTTATTTAAAATAGTGAATAATTTTATTTGTGGTTAACATATAGTTCAGTCAACCCTAATTTTTTTCCGGATCCGCCGCTGTTAATACTAGCTTCAAAACTTAAAATGACTACGAGGGAGTAGCTTGATCAATAGCTAAAATGTTTAATGTAGTGGTGAGTGAGCATTTGCCCTGAATTTGAGCTAAACATACATTTCGTAGCTGGAGGTACACTGTAGTGGTGACCTGTACATAAATAGTACAGGAGGGCAAATAGAAAACATGTGATTATGCTAAAATATTTAACTGCCACTGGTTACTAATCTATGGTTTCACGGCGGCAGCTGCATGCTCTGATTAGTTAATTAATTAACCTGCCCTCTAGCTGCGTGTGGCTAGCTCTTGGGGATCACGTACGTAAGGTGCATGTGACAAAGGAGCATGCCACGTGTGTGCTCAGCCTCAGCTCAGTTTAATCATATCGCAAATTGGAGGGCGCCGGGGATAAGCACGTAATCCATGGACGCCGCCTGCCACGCCATTAATTGGATGCATTATTTGGACACCGGTCAAACATCACCGACGATATTTCGATCTCTTGGTCGAGATCGATGCATGCTAGTTATACATTTTCTATATGGAATGGATGATAACCCTTGATTACTTTTCAAAAAAAAATTAGTAGTGAAATTAGATTGGTTAAACTTGTCAAAAAAATGAGTGATACAAAGAAGAAATATATAAATTTGTATAACAAACGATATCATCTCAAGGGAGACAACGTATAATTCCAGTTCGAAAGATACCAATCTCTCTCTCTCTGCACTGGGCGCTTTCTTTGACTAAGAGAAAAAGAGAGAGAGATCAACAAATCAAACCTGGTTTACTATATAGTAATAGCAATTAGTAGTTGTTTTTCATCTTAATTTAGTCGTCGTTGAGTTGTAAGGCACTACACAACTTGCGCTGCATCTTCTGTACGGTATGCATGTGGATTGCATATGTGTTAGCTAGCAGCAGGCATGCATGCGCGCGCGTATGGCGGCACGACAACAACGAACTGTAGATAACCATCAGTCGTTTTCTCTCACTTGATGCGCAAGTTTCAGATACATATATATATATCGCCGGAAATCTTTCGTCAATTAACGAAATCATGCTCGCATCAGAAGCAGCCAGATCGAATAATAGTATGGTGCTTTGCCACTTTGTTACGAGAATACGGCCGAAAGATACGTATATATGCACACACATAGATATATACTATTGTACAGTTAAACAATTACTGAACTTTGGGTGCATCACACAGTTGACGGGAGAACCTGGCTGGCCCATTCACATCTTCAGCTAATCAAACAATGTGTACGGCGTCTTTGACCATGGATCGGATTAGCTAGCTAGCTGCATGTAGTAGTACATACTATATACAACGTGAGTGAGGTAGAACATGCTGAGTTTTTCCAAAAGAAAAGGGGACATGCAGTACAGTTATGGATTGAATGAAGTGTCAATGGATTAGCTTTAATTTGCCGTCGTATGGAAGGGAAAATTGACAAATTAAAAACCTTAATGTCGGCTACTATACTAGCTAGCTTCTGTACGTGTGCGGCTGCTGACGAACGTGTGCAATCAGTTCATCGCCGACAAATTATGTCAATGCGTTACAATTGCAAAGCTATGCAGAGTTTCATAGGTGTCCGTGCAGCCACTTGAGAAGTTCAGAAACGCAAATAAACGCAGTCATCTGTCCTTCGGTTTGCAGCTAATGCATAGAGTATACTCTAAGATTGATGAGAAATCCAACCAATCGCTTAATTCGAGGGCTTCACGCCACGATTCGGTCAGCCGTTGTGTACAGATCTGCGAACACAACTTGTCTCGATCAGGTTTAATTTATTATACGCGCATTAGCGTTTGAGTCAACACCGTTTGTCATTTTGTAGCCATATGATCGGCTGAACAGTCTTTTCTGAAAAGCCATGTGCTTGCTGCTGCTGCCAACATCGCATTCCGTGGGCTCTGCGATTTGACAAATCATGCATCACAATTCACACAGCTGTAAGACGAGATCAAATTGTTGTAGCGACGCAGACTGTGACTAGAGGTTATGGATTACTACTCCCTCTGCGTTCCTCTTTTCTATGTTTTCTTGACCTTATTTCGCTTCTTAAGGTCCTGGCAGCTGTACTGTAGAGATGATGACCCAAGAATCCAATGCAAACATAAGAATCTTGTAGCACCCAAAGAAAAACTCATAAGCAGTGATATGAAACTTTGAAAGGAGCACAATTAGGTAGTAGCAACTAAGCAGCTGATATATATGCTGCACAACATGATTCAAACATATTGGATTGAACTAATTTTCTCCCAGGTTTTCAGGAAAGAAGACGACTTGATAAACATCAGAATTGACATTGGACTCAATTAATGCCTCTAAATTATTTGCAATATATGTATGCTATAATCTACCCCCCTTTGGTCTCCTAACGTAGTTGATTGTTTGGAGAAGAAAAAAGGATCAGGTTTCAGTGGTTGTGGTGCCGTCAAAATAATTCCTTTCTCACAGTCATCTAACAGCTCGGTTTCTGGCTGATCTCCACTAAAGTTTCTGACCATCTCTTGGTCTCAGATGATTTGATAGCCACCCGTTGGTCTGTCAGGTTCAGCTTGCAGGTTTTTGTCTGTTCCAAGTTAACGAGCGGCAGCCGGCAGGTTAGGTCCAATTTGGCCATGTTGCGCGGATGCCTGATCAGACGCTCTGAGTATATCGATCAATTCAAACCTTACCATCTTATTCAAAGTATACACTCTGCCCGAGGAGTCAGAATTCAGAAAGAGCAATTTGATTTCTTCTTGGAACAAGATGGGCAGCAACTTTCCATTACCTTGCCGATTCACGGAAAAAAATGTTCATCAAACGTCACCTGAATCACATGGCAGACGAATCACACACAGCGGAGCATCGTACCGCAGGCTGATGTCGCCGGGATTCCGTATACCACTTTTGGCAGGCACCAATGATAAAAAAAAAGATACCAATGGAGCATCATTTCCTGGTTCGGGGCTTCAGGCCATGTTGATCTCGTGTTTCCTTGCGCCACATGAGTACACAACGACCCACCTGCATCATACATAGCACACATCATCTGCAGATCTGCTCCAAAACAAAACGTATGTCGTGTCACGTGTGATGATTATTCCGAGCAGAATAGTTTGTGATGTCGATTCTGTACCTCACATTACACACACTCGTCTACGTTGTCGTTGTAATTGTTAAATGGGCCTCACTTCGGTGGCATCACCTTCTGGCTCAACTGTAACGGGCTCAACTGTAACGGGCTCAACTGCAACGGGCCCAACTGTAACGGGCGGCACGTGAGTTACAATTTCATTCCAACTTTTTATCTTGATGAAAAGAGTAAATGTGTTTAGTATTTTTTGACTATATATTTTTATCTAAATTAAAATTCAGTTAAAAATAATTAAATAAAATATAAATAGTTAAGTGATATAATTTCTATATTTCTTTTAGCTCGTTCTGACCCGTCGGCTGCACGTTGCTCGGGATCCCGTTCCGGTCCAATTGTGTGTGTTTCACACGGGGCACGCGGTCATCGCGCCGACATGGCCGTCCCCGCATCCACGCGCCGCCGCTATCGTGTGACTTCCAAGTTCCGAGTAGAGAGAGGGTCAGGAAGAGGGCGGTAGCCGGTAGGGTGAGTCCGACAGGTGAAGAAGAGGACGATGCATGGCGGCGGCGGCGGCGCCTTTGAAGCCAACGGGGGTCCTCTACGGCAAGCTTTCTCCATTGGAGAGATCGACTGAGGGAACTACAGCGTTAGAAGACCGGTGTGCCAAGGTTAGTGACGGAACTGTTCAGTTGAGGTATGTTCACGATAAACCGATGTTTGCACGAACATCTACGTCTTAGAACACTACTGCGACCGTATCAACAATCAGACATACAGAAGTGCATTCTTAAATATGTGTGCGTTTTGTACTCTCACACGGATGGATTTTACATGGGACTGACGAACGCTATCATGTTTATTTCTGTAACTGTAAAATGAGAAACAAAAAATACAAGTTACAATTCTATGGGCATGTAACAGACTGAACCTAAAATGCCTCTATGGATCTGATGTTGGTATCCTGGCATCCTGTCCTTGATATCTCCAACCAGCTTCCATGGAATCTAATGCTTGGTTGTTATTCCCCATTTCCAATCCATAAGAATTCCGTGGCGAACCGTTGGGCAGAGAGTTAGGGCGATCCATGAATGCGGGTTGTGCGTTGTTCTCCAGATGTTCAGGGTTAAGAATGTGTCGGGCGTATGCGTGAGGCCACAATCCTGTTATTGAACAATGTAGAACCATCAGCAATTTTGATATAGATAGAAATATCATTATCTGAGCTCTTGAGCAGAGAAAATTGCCAACTTCAGTAAGATATTCCTGTAGAACATGAGATTATCAACCATGTGATCCCCAAGAAATTGGGAACAAAAAGTTCAGGCCAGAATATTATTATGAAAGTTGGCTCATGATGAAAAGAATTCTCATTGCAAACCGCCCTTAAGTTTCCCTGAAGTGACATCAGGGTCTCAGTAGGTACTAAACTTCAGAAATTGTGTAGGTTCCTGACTCCTGGGTGTTTACCAGTGTACATGATTTGGTTGAGAGCTATTGCATTTCTCATGCACATACAAAAGTTTTGATTTGTCCCCTTGTAAGTGCCATATACTTAATATGACCAATTGGCAATTACTAGCATCTTTAAATTTTACTTTGGGAGAAGTATGGAGTATCTATTTAAAAAGTAGTATGAACTATTAAGCATACCATTGTCATCAGATGGCATTGGGAAAAACTGAAGGTAGCAAATTGAAGCAATCACCAACCCTGCAAAATTTTAACAATAAATTATAACATCTAAAAAATTGCATGTGCAACACACTTGCCACTTCCCCCTTCGCTAGCTATGGGACATAATTTGCAAAGGTAACCCTGTAAATTTAACCTACCTAGAATTCCACCAGTAAATACATCTTGCCAATGATGCCAATAGTCATCTACCCGAGAGACAGCAACCAGGGCTGCAAGGAGCAGAGGAAGAATAACAATGCAGAGTTTTGCAACATGGCCTCTTCGGTCAAAAACTTTTATTTTACCAGCCAGATACCATGACAGGAAACCAAGGCCAGCAAAAGACCCTGAAAATTAAAAATTGTCAGTCCACCACAAGAGCAGTTATCAAGTAAAGCTTTTACCTCCTGGAGTCAGTATGATCAGTACTATGTGTTAGGTTATGCTAACTGAAACTCCACTGAGATTTTGTATTACTGAGGTAGGACTACATATGAATGACAAGTGACAAATATGAATTAACTTACAAGAAGTATGGCCACTTGGAAAGCTCTTGTGACCTTCTTTGATAACACTTGCCTTACCATGGCATAGCACGCCTGTAGTGATGTTATTGTATTCCTAAAATCCAAGAAAAAACATATGTTTTGACATACAGGTCAGATGCAATAGTACGATGGCTCCTATGAAACAACATTAATAGATCCAACTGAAAGTGAGAGCTTTACAGGTTTTCCATCAGGAAAACAACGCCAAAAGAAATCCGGACGTGGTCTACCAACTCCATCCTTAATGGCGTCAGTTAAAACCGCAGTGATAAGAACTGAAAATAGGAGACCTGCTAGGGCATATGCTAGGTTTCAGAATAAATTACAAGTGGGTAGACTGGCACAACAAAGCAGCTGGCAAGAAAGAATATGAACTCACCTAGTATGGCATGATGCAAGTCATAGACATTCCTCCTCTTGAAGTATATTCCAGTGATGATAATCATAGGTCCAATAATGCCAATTATCTACATAAAAATGCATGTTCCTGAACGTTTACCTCTGCAAACATAACAAAAACTGCTGGATGGAACAAAAAGGGAGCAAGATATTTACCGGCACCGCCCAAAATGGAACTGTGTTGTCTTTCATGGGGTAGCTGAGATCTGTCATCATGTTTGATCCAACAAATCGATGGAATGGTTCTATTAAATTCAGTACTCCGTCTAGTATGACTAGAAGAACCAGCACAATCCAGTCATACATGTGTAGTCTTGCAACTTTAGATCCATGAGATGTTATATACGGAATCGGAACTCCCAGATGGATGGATGCTGATGGTGCAGGCATTTCCTACTAACTCCAGAGTTGTCAGTCAATCAGCTTGAGCAATCCACCCGATGAATCAGAGGAATATTTTGCCTGTGTATCAAACGAAGCACAAAAATTATAGGGATTATACTCTCAATTTATTCTGTACTTGTCCCTGCTCCCTAGCTCGTAAGAACTAGCAATCCAGGGGAGCCAGGGCTTCATTAGCATCGGCGCGCTAATGCAACTTTGGCAGTTCATCTTCTTTTGGGGGAAAGAATCATCCAGTACGATACATGCCGAAGATGCATACACCATGAGAGCGAGACGCCGAACCTTACAAGATGCTGTGCGCGACGGGACGAGCGGCCGGCCAATCCTGCTCTTCCCTTGATTCACTTTTCCCCCCTGCTGCTGCTGTGGAGACACCATGCGATGAGATGAACAATTCCGTGGGGGGCTGAACAAGTAGCGGGGAGAATTCGCTGTTGGTGGGCCATTATCTCCTGTATTCTAGAGGGGAATTTGACGATGTGGGGAGGGTACAACCGCCGCCGGGCCGGTTCGAGATTGAAGATTGGACGGGTCAAATATAGAAAATATCGGTAGAGCCGGTAGAGGGCAGGTTGGAACTTGGACCGGCAGTCGTTTGCTTGCTGGCGAGGGAGTTTTGTCTGTTGGTTGGTTACCCGGGGAAGCGAGTAGCGACAGCGTCGTCAAAGGGGTCTGTCTTTAAGTTGCAGCGTCAGCAACACAGTTGCTTAAAATTAGTATGCCCATAATAATTTTCTCTCTCGATACATCCACTAGTAGCAATGTAGCATCCCGAATTTCCGACCATTTCTGCAATTAATCCATCTCTGTTACCAAACAGCGAATCTCGCCTACCTTATCTCCAACAATCGATAGATGGGAACATTTTTTTTGATGAAACAATTAGGAGAAACTCCTAGCTACCGAGGTTATCTTATTAATTAAAAAAACAAAATGATTTACATAAAGGATGACCAAACATTAAAGAACGAACTAGCTATTGGTGTTAAGCTTCTTTAAGAGCATGTACAATACTCCCTTCAGTTTCTTAAAGGAAGTCGTTTTAGACTTGTATCAAAAGTTACCTAAAAGATGTCGTTTTATATTTTATTGTGTATTTTGGACGTTTATACCCCCGAAGTAGTACTACTTTCTTCTCATTTCCCGTGCTATCTTTACTAATGCATTGTATTTAATAGGAGCAAACAAGGAAAGTATACATAAATTAATCATTCCTTAGTATCTTAAATCATGTCCAAAACGACATCCTTTTTGAAACCGGAGGGAGTAGGTCCTAGTCAGCCGGCTTAAAGGAAATCCACGTCAATTGAATCCTAAGTGGAGGCCTCATGAAAGAAAAGAGAAGAAAGTTGACGCTCCGAAAGCATTTTTCTCGAGAAACCAACGCTCGCTCCTAGCCCATTGCCGGCGACTGACGCTTCCACCTTCTCCAAGATCCTGTGCTCCCCTCCATTTTCCCGCGCAGATCTCACCTCCTCCTCCCGCCAAATTGGTTCCCTGTGCGCCAAATCGGTTCCCTGTGCGCCAAATCGAAGCTTCCACTGCCTGCGTAGTCGTCCTGCTCCTTGTCGAACTCAAGCAGGGTGTCACCACGCCGAACTCAAGCACCCCTAGCTTAAATCTGCTGGTTCGACATCCCCATTTTCAGGTAGCATATTTTACTCACTTCTTTTGGATTGTTTCTTGAGGAGATGTTTTGGAGGAAAGATGGGATTTTTAGGGGATTTCGAGGGGCACCTGCCATTCTTGGTTCTGTTATGGTAAAATGGGGGTGCCTAGTGTGTGCCTGGTTCATGTCAGTTAGGTTTTTTGCTAGGTTTCTTTTGGGAATTTTAGGGCTTTGCTGCTTTGGGACGAATAGGATTAGTTCATGTCAAGGTGTGCTACTGTAGTACTGCTGATTCGGCTAAAAAACTCTTTGGATGTTTGATCCATCTCATTCTTGACATATATCTTGCCTAGACATTTCTGAATAGTTCTCTTATTCGAATTTGCAACACTAAGAGTCTATGACGTGTGTGTGGAACTAACTCTTATATAAAAGAATCATATTGGACTTTTTCATTCTTTTTACTGCTATATTGGATGTGAGATCTGAGCATGTATTGGCATTGAAGTGTTTAAGGGAAAAAATATTTGGCAATTCACCCAGGTATTATTCTGTAGAAACTGAATTCTATATTGTAGTTAATTTGGTCTTTACTCAAATTCACTTGGAATTTCATCTTTCCTTTGCTGAAATTTTAGAATTGCATAAGCATCATCAGTACATGCACATTCCTTGTCCAGAACATCTGCTTTTCTATCAGCAAGTTCACAAGAGGTGCTAATATCTCCTAGTATCAGTTCACTACAGATCTTGTTGCCTTCTTTTTTACATAACAGGAATGTGGGTATCATATGTTAGAATTTCTTGGGTTTAGGCAGATGAAAATGAAAACATTTATCTATTGTGTACCTCAAATGCCACAAATTCTAGGAGTAAGCGTATGCCACAATTAATTTAGTCTTTGCTAAAATTTTGGTGTGAATTTTATGTGCAATTAATCTGATCCTTGCTGATTTTTTTGGAGTGTGAATTCTATGTGCAATTAATCTGGTGATGGGAGAAGTGTCCCTTAGCATGGAGGGGACAATTCACTCGTGGTGATTATGGAGTACCAACAATGATCCTAGAAGCGGTTTCTTCACAAGATCTCCATATTTGGCATGCTTTCTTTGGAGTTGCTGGGTCAAACAATGACCTGAATGTGCTCAACTGATCTCCACTATTTTTAGATGCATTGAAAGGGAAAGCCCCTCAAGTTTAGTTTTCAGTCAATGGAAATGAGTATAACACGGGTTATTATATTGCTGATGGTATATACTCAGAATGGGCTGCATTCATGAAGACTATACCACTTCCTCAAACCAGGAAGCAGAAGATGTTTGCTAGGTTCCAAGAGGGGGCAAGGAAAGATGTGGAGCGTGCATTTGGGGTATTGCAGTCCAGATTTACCATTGTTCGTCATCTATGGAAGAGAAAAAGTATTGGTAGGATCATGCTAGCTTGTGTGATTCTCCACAATATGATAGTCGAACATGAGAGGGAAAAGGCCGAAATTCCAATTGACTTGAATGAAATTCCTGGGACATCTATTGCTCTACCTCCTGAAGTGAATGTTGGTGGTAATATTTGTTTTGCTGATGTCCTACGTAGAAAAGCTACCATTCGTGCTCGTCCACAACATGCCCAACTTAAAAATGACTTGATCGAGCACATTTGGGATAAATTTCCACATAAGTGTCAGAATTAGTCATGGTAGAATACTGCTACATGTTTGCATTCCTTTTTTTCAATTAACAGAACATTAACTTGATATCTTACATGTCTTTTTTTATTTCAGGACCATGCCATGATGTTATAATTATGCTGGTGCTATTTGAAGGTATGCTTACTAAAGTCGACATTGTTGTGTATACCATTTTTTGTATATTTCTGATCAGTGAGTGTACTTTGATTTGCAGTATTGCTCTTCAAACTGGATGAATAATGGGTCTTTTGCTCCTTGTTGTCGAAGATTTTGCTATGGCATGTGTCACTACTATCGTCGCTTATATAAATAATTAATCGCTTGTTAGTTTGAGAACTTTTTAGTAGTACTGTTGCTTAATTTTAATTTGTGGTGCTTATTATTGGTTTGTAAGACTTCCCTGGTGCTTGTTATTGGTCTCTAGTAAAGATGCCAACAAGTTATTTGTGGACAATTTATTTCCATGAAACTGAAATGTGGCAATGGAAATGAATTTGCTTCTTAATGTTGATGTATTTGGCACATTCGATGGTTACTATATGGATGAGGTGTTGTTCATATATTTTGTTTCTTGCAACGTGACCACATAGATCAGAACCACACATGATTGTATTTGCTTGTAACCATTAAATATATGATCATTTAATACAGTTTGTTTCTTATAGTCAGCTAATAGGTAGTTTGCTATATGAACTGACTATACAGCCAACTGAAGATGACATGGACACTCCTTAAAGCCAACAGCTAACTATATTATTATCCTCGCTCTAACTAGCTATTGGTGTTAAGCTTCTTTAACTAGCTATTGGTGTTAAGCTTTTTAAGTAACAAGCTAGTTGCGGACTATTAATGCCTACTCAGCTAATTAGCCACTCGGAGTACAGTACGTAAGCGTTTACATAATATTGGACAGCCAATCGGACACTTCATTTTTGATGACCGACTTGTATCTGTGATTTTGCCGCGATAGTATTGCTTTAAATGATTGTAGCCAGCTCCCAACCGAAGTCATTTGTTGCCTGAATATACAGCCATTTCTGTCAATCCATATTGACCAGTCTCCTACCACTATTATTTCCACAATGAAACGCTAGTTGTGCATAGACCTAAGTATCGCAATTTGCTCTTCAAAAGATTCAGCATTCGTCCAGTGCCGTTCCTGAGTTCCGTGAGACCCAGGGCGGGATTATAAATAGGGGTCCTAATTATCAGTGTCGTTCGTATTCACGTGGCGTTGCGCGTGGCGTGACCTGATTCTCCTCATCCCCTGATTACCGTGATCTACGATGTTCTGCCTGATTGCCTCATGGTCACGACCCATAGCCTGTGGTACACTGGTACCTGGGTGCGCTCCTGTGTATGTGGTGGCTGGGTGGGGGCCCTGGGAAAGTGGGGGTCCAGATCGAGCGCACTGCTCGACCCCCCTCAAGCACGGCCCTGCATTCGTCCAGATCAAACCTAGCTTGCTCCAACACCTTTTCGTGAAGTCGCATTCCACGAATAGATGCTTCGAGCATTTTTTTTAAATTAGTATTTTTTTGAAAAAAAAATCAAATTTGTATGTCGGATTCAAAAAATTGCAAAAATAATAGTCGGTCAGCCGATCAAGTACCGACTGACGCCCACACTGACCCGCGGTTGGCGAGGGGGCGTGGGAGGCGAGGGGTCGCAGGGGCGCGCGGGGGCCGGGAGGCGAGGGGGCGCGGCATGGCTGGGGCGCAGGAGCGGGCACAGGCGCGGGCGCCACGCAGCGCCAGTCGGCCGATGGACGGCTGACTGGCTGCCACGTGGCTCCAGTCGGCCGGCCAAGTGCTGACTGGCCACCAGTTGGCACTTGGTCGGCCGACCGGATACTATTTTTGCAATTTTTTGAATCCGACCGTACAAATTTGATTTTTTTAAAAAAATATTATTTAAAAAAATCGATGCTTCGAGGTCTCTAGCTGATGTCCTGTGCAAAGTGAACAAAAGCACTCATCATCCGTTGCATTATATGTTTCCTCCTTTAAGATATCCCTCATGTTAAGTCTGCCATGGATCAATAGCCGGAAGAACACTTTAATTTTTTTTCTCACATTGACAAGACCATAGCCATTTAAAAAACGGATGCACATTCAGATTGCTGTAAGTATAAGCATAAAACTTCCTTGATGTGTAGGGACCATCTCCCCAAATGTAGCTCCAAGAGTCGTTACTGAACTGCAATATATTCAATTGTTGTAAGAGCTGCTGAAGTTGACCGAACTCTGCCTGTGCCTCCATTGACAATGGCAAGAAGAATAGCCGTTGGATGTTTGTTTGCGTGATAAACGTTTGAACTAAACACTCTTTTCGTTTGGCAAACGTAAAGAGCAGCCTCGTGAACAACAAGTACACTGGACATCTTGTCCAGATATCGAACCAGAGCGATGTGGTCAACCCGCTTCGAATCGATGGTCGGGCAATTGCTAGGAATATTGGCGTGAGCTTCAGCACTCCTTTCCACCGTGCAGAGCCTCGGCGATTGCCTAGATGAGATAGTTTACCTGTGCTGTAGTATTTTTGTCATATGAGATTGATCCACGGAATATTTTCTTTGTTGAAGAATTTGTCTAGATGTTTGATCAGGAATGCATTATTCTGTCCTCTTATGCTAATCACACCAAATCCTCCTTTGCTCTTTGGCTTGCACACTTTGGTCCTTGCAGTCACATATTGATTATTCGCTTGCCAGAGACAATTCCTTCTAGCCCGGTCTACATATTGGGAACATTTTTTGTTACTAGCTTGTAAACATGGCCCGGCGATACGGTTTTCTTCTGTCCGTGTGAACGTGTCTGGAGAAATACTTAAAAATCTACAGAATTTAATATTCAGATCTCAGTTTAGTTTAAGGAATACTTGGAGCTCCCAAGCAACTCAGCCGCGAGTTGGTCAGCCCAAATATCACCCGCCGGCTCGCTCAGCATCTGGCGCGTCGCCGTATGTAGGTTTACGGAAGGCAGATGATAGTTGTTCATCCAATCGAGATATAGTGGCGTGGCCGTGTGGCAGTGAGGTAGAGTTTCGCAGCGACAAGACCACGACCCAGCGGCTCGGATCCACGTTGAGCTGTAGACCTTGTACTTAGGGCTTGTTTGGGACTACTCCACTCTCTTAAAATTTACTCCACTCCACAGAATTCACTTAGAATCAGATCTAGAGTGGAGCTGCTGCTCCACTATGGAGTATTTGCACTTGTTTGGCTTGCGGAGGGAATTCAGATTAAAGAATAGTAGAATTTGATAGGAGTATTTACTACGTCATATCACACCATAGCTAGCTGACGAGGCAACAACTACGATACCTTATCAAGCCGTCTGGTGCACTGCAGTCTGCAGCACCTACGCCAGGCCAAGGCCCAAGGATCTCAAGCTGCCTCCTTCACAGTTTGATATGGGCCGTTAAATCCTGTGTTGAGCTCGACCGAAGTAGTAGCCCACAGAGAAGGGAAGGGAAGGGAAGGGTCGCTCCGACGAAACACGCCACCTACCGCCGCTCCCGATCCATCTCTCTTTTATATGTTCTCCAATTTGCTTATATTCCATAGTCTCATATCCCTTTTCCGCAAAGGAGCTGTGGCCTGTTCGACATGAGATTCTTGCTGCAAAAGGCACTTTCCACGTCAAACAAGTTGCCCAGGGTTTGTTTGCATCTTATCTGTTGCAACGAGCGTCTATTTTGTTTGTGATCATCGTTTTTCCTTCCGATGAATGAACGCAGGTTCCCGTATCACATTTCAAAAATCCATTCTTTGTTGTGTTCTTGCAGGAACCCATCATGTCAAGTACACTAGAGGTGGATTTCTTTTCCTAACAGAACAACAGGGAGTACGTCTCTTACTGTGTTGTATTGATAATTTAACATCAAAATTTCTATTACAGGATAACTCTATTCAGAAAAACTGGCATTATACTAAATTTTAGTAGGACGTCAATCCAAAACAGCCATTGATGTTTATGAATATGGCTACCAAGGCATGGCACAACTTTTACCAGATGTGTCACCTAAGATTCGTGTGGAAAACTAGCTGGTGGTGCCTGGTGCCCGCCCGTTGCCGCCGGCCATGATAGCGAGGGAGCAGAGGGCCGTGCCGGCACCGGCACGCACGGTCTCGCGAGCTGCTCCGGCGGCTGCCTTCCGATCCACGGACAAAACGAGCCACCTTCTCCCTCTCCCTCTCCCTCTCCCTCTCCCTCTCCCTCTCCCTCTCCCTCTCCCTCCCCTGCTGCTTTTGCAGAGGGGAGTGCAGACGCTGCCAAGTTATTAGTGGTGACTGGTGAGCTCGTTTCCCATGGAACGTTCGGTCTTCATCGGGGTAAAACGAGGCAAGCTCTGGCCTCTGTGCTAGTGGAGTACTGCTGCTCAGCAGAGCAGTAATCCAGTAACCACTCGTTTAATGAGTACTCCTAACGACAAGTGAAGATTCAAGAGGAGAGAAACGAATGCTCACCTGACGAAGCGGATGTGGCCAAGCGTTTGTTCCAAAATACGAGATGTGTTTCCTATGGATAAAAGCGCGAAATATCCGCGTGTCCTCACGAAAATGTCTGGAGCAGAATTATGCTTCATCATTTCGGCAGAGGGGAACGATGTATCACGCATCAACTCGTTTTCATTCCACTGACCCCTCCCTCCTCTACCACTTTAATCATTGTATTTTTGTTCAGGATGTCGAATGCATGCATGCCTTGTCCTTCCTAGCTCCTAGCTAGCTCATGCACAGGCCCATGCTGCAAAAAAAAAGTAGGCAAAAACTGTTCGTTGTTCAGTAAGTTGGAGAAAGCATTTCCATATTTCGTATCATATGCCTCCTTGCCTAGCTAGTTTCTGCGTTTGACTGGCCCTTTCGGCGTTGCTTTGCTTCCAGCCTGATAAAGCTTCATGCCGTTGGGTAAATTTTCAAGTTTGAAATGCTCGTGAGAGGTAACAATGCAACTGAACTGCACTAGTGCACTAGAGAGAATACATCAAGAGGTTGCTTCGTCCAGTCGCTTGCAGGATGAGATTCCCGGCGGAGATGTATACGCATGGCTCATTGGCTGCCTGCAGCTAATGATCGAGTCCGTTCTAGTGCCTTTCGGTTGGTCGCCCATCGAAAGGGAGAGATGGATGGATGCGAGATGGAAAGATCAATCATAGCTACCAATCTCTCTGTTTGCTTGGTACTAACAAAATATATAACAATAATCCTCCTCCTCCTGTGCTGCTTTAGCTTTACTTTTGTGTAAGATCCATAGAGACAATGTGCTGCATATATATTACACAATCTCTGGCTAGCTTGTGGTTGTACGGAGAGGCAGTTTGTATATCCAATCTTTGGAACCATCTATATGATGCGTGACCTCGTAACCATCAGTGGTGTTTTGGATTTTGGATACACCGGCCGACCTACTGATGTTGTGACCTGTGAATGCTGGATTGGCCTACCCTTAAATGGCAGTATTTGCATGGCCGCGTCATCATATCCTAGTTGTGTAACTGCGTGCTCTCTGTTCCTTGTGTGACTGAAAGTCTGAAACCCCTTGCGGTGTCATGGAAACATGCATGACAGAAACTTGTATACCTTTTGTCTGTGACAAGTCATCGAAAGCATGATCAGAACACGTAAAACATCAGCGTCGACAAAGGGTGAAAGCTCGAGAAGATGTCCATTTTACATTTTCTTCTTTCTCGGATGAGACATTATTTCTCAAACTAAACAGCTATATCACCCTATGTTTATGAACCAAATTGTTTCGTTTTTTATTCAACAAACCAAATTAATTCTTAAACACACTTAAAACGGACACCTTCGATTTCAGCATGTGGTATATAGCTTATAAGTTATAAGCTGGCATCTGTGATCTGTCTACTGCTGCTCTCTTTTTTTCTCTTCTTCTCTTTGCATGCATGGCGAAAGCGGCCGCGAACTGTATTCCCTCGGCTACGCGCCCACTTGACTAGATCAAAAGCATGGAATATTTCTCACCTGGAGAAGAGCGCTACGTTGGAGTAAGGGCTTGCAATTCCATTTCGTGATAAAAAATTTCGACCTCGGCGGCATCACAAAAATCAAAGTGAAATTTCACGGAAATGGAACACTGCTTTGGACTCAAGCTCCAAGCTGCGGTGGACGTGGACCTCTGATTTGAGTGATGCCGCTGTAGAGCTGAATAGTTTAACGTGACACCTGCTGACTTTTTCCTGCCTACAGATCAGCATGGAATAGTTTAACGTGACACCTGCTGAATAGTGCTATTTTATTTTTTTTATATTAGGTGAGCGTCCGTATATCTTAAAAAATTAAGACATTAAAACATTGTACCGTTACGAGTGTTAATGACAATAAAGATTTATATCTAAATAATAAGGATTGTGGTGATGGTACAATTCACAACTGATAGCTACTTTTAAAGTAGTATAGATAAGTTATTTTAGATTTTTAAAATATAAATAGTTTTAGAGCTATATACACTTTTCATCTTAAAACAATAAAGTTATTTTTTATTTCTTAACCCTTATGCACAAAACATGTATTATTTGTAGATCTTATATGTGTAGAAACTCCTCTGTTTGAATATTGTGTAGAAATTAGATATCATACAACACTTAGTTTTTCATCTCTATTCATTTAATATGCTGTAACTTAATCGTCTTTTATCGTATGGCTATACTTTTTAACGCTATAGAACTAGTAGAGAGGAAATGCGGGGGTAAATTTCTGTATAACCCCTCGTGGTTAGCACAGTAAAATCATATCTACCCCAAGTTTATCACAGGAAAAACTGTTGAGAAGAATCCAGTAGGCATCTACTAGACATTCCAAAATTCAAGTCCAATCAGCAGAGGAGCTGAGAGATCGAGGTATTTTTTTAGGTTTGATTAATAATAAATAAGACGAGAAGTAATAAGAATCAAGATGGCAATGAGTACCTGTAACTCAAAATCGATGGGTTTTTACTGTGTTATAATTAATATATGGGTACAATTGTTCACACGTAGGTTTATTAAGAGTATTTCCAATGGTAAGCTATTCTACTAGCTAAATTCACTCTTTTTTCTACGTAGATGAAAAAAGTTGAGAAAAAGAGAATAGCTAGCGACGAGCTAATAGATATGATATTTCACGTATTCCAAGAAACTGAGTGTATTACGTGTGAGACCAAGTACTAGTGGTGAGATAAATTATTATTTTTATTCTTTTCTCAGCTCCACATCAGCTAGCTATATTTGAGACAACCATTGTAGATGTTCTAATGGGAAAAAATTGTATTCAACAGATATGGTGATATGTGTATGGTTTAAATCATTGCCGTTATTGTTGTAGGTTAAATTATTGTTGTATTATGTTTGAGAGTTTATTAATATATGCAAATTTGATCTTATGACTAAATGAGTGATCGATCTAATTAGGTAAAATATTATTTTTGCGAGGATAGATACACAATTGTTATTTGTTAGCATGTTTTGTGTATGGTGTCAGTTGATGAGTATGGATACTCGATAGATATATTTTACCCGTATGAATATATGTTTTGGAAAGAAATGATATTATATATAGATTATTTGATGAAAATATTTTTTTAACAGGTAAGAGTTTTAGATGACCATTGCCACGACGCCTCGCATGTATTCTTGGATGCTTTGTCCCCTTTAATTTGACGCGCAGACGTCCTGCGGCGCAACATGGTCATCTAATTTAAAGCAGCGGTTGCCAAATACAAAATACGGAGTAGTTCATAAAAACAAAAAACTATTTTAATCAAAACATGTTTTTATTTTAATACATAATTAATAAAAGACACGCTGTGAAACGTCTGACGTGGAAAAGCGCAGGAGCGACGACATGAATTGTAATCAAGAGTTCGGAGGATTTACACATGCATGGCTCGCAGTTAGTTGTAATTACGGACTACTCGTCAATCCTCAAATGATTCGACACACGATTCCATATTGAGATTATCTTGAAATTATAACGGTTCAAATTATTTTTATAAACTGAAGCAAAAGTTACTCGCCGGTTTTGGTTTTGGATGAGTTCATGTCCCTCGTATAACCAGACACTGGAAAATACATGGGTCTACGGTCTACCTACACATGATACGCGTTTCCTGTACCCAAGCATTGCATGCTAGTACGAGGGACGTACATGGTACGGAAAATACATTGATGAGCAGTACCTTGTTCAGTCCTGCTGTCACATTTTTTTACTGTAGCATCTTTGTGTTCTCTGTCCCATAAAAGGATTTTAATAGATATAAGACATATTAGTAGTGTGTGAAGAAATAACTTTATATCTTTCATTAATCATGTTAAATCTAAAATTTAAATAAACTAATTAGGTAGTGTAAAGGGACTCGAAACTTGTTAAATAAATTGTTTTGGACATGATTTTAGATATAAATGATTAATTAATTAATGTATATATTTTTTATTTGCCTCTATTAAATACAATACGGAAGTAAAGATAACACGTGAAACGAGGAAAAAACAGTACTACATCAGAAATATAGTCATCTAAAATATATTATAAAATATAAAACGACTTATTTTAGCGAAATCTTGGCTAGGTTTAAAATGACTTATTTTAAGAAACCGAAGGGGTATGTGTTAACAAAAAACATGTAAAAATAATGTATCGTTTCATAATATTATAATCTAATATTATATTTGATATTTTATATGGCGATTGATCGAAACAGTACTATTATTTATTTTGATTTATTATACTATATAAAAAATTAAATTCGATATACAGAGTAGATTACTTTTTCATGTGTACAAATATTAGTTGTTATGGATAGGATTAGACATACCAAGACGATATTGAAAACGAATAATTGTTTTTTCTATCCAATATTCTTTGCTTTCTCTAATTGATTATAGACATTGGTTTATAGTGATGCAAAAGTTTGATTCTCGCTGGCCGCATAAATGTTAGCGAAGGAAAAGAATTTCAATGGAAGTTGCATGGGCCATCTCTCTCGAAATTTTTACTTGATGTTTTACGGCTCTGCGCCATAGGAGCATGCGACTGCCTGACGTTTTTTGGTCGTGGGAAAGCAAGACAAAACGGAGAACATCCATCCCCTCAAATCCAGAGCCGCACCGAATCCTGGACAAGAATTCACTCACCACGTCTCATTTCCTCGTGCTCCACGCCTGGAGACTGGACGTCTGGACTGGACTCACCACCGTAACTTCTGTCCAAGTTGAACGGCACAGATTAACCCGAAGCACCGTAGGTAAACCGCTTTTCATATTTCTCCTATCATAATTCACCAAGTGTGAATAATACCCACCGGTCTACTGCAGTTTTTTTGAAATAATATTTTTTTTAAAAAAAATCAATTCTAGTTAGCTGATTTAAAAAATTATAAAAATAGATACATATCGACCAACCATCGACCGAATCATATTAACGTGACCATCATTGGTTCGACCGATGGTCGGCCAAACCAAGGCTGATGTGGTTAGGTTCGAGCGACAAACGTCTACTTTTGTAATTTTTGAATCGGCTAACCATAATTGATTTTTATTTCAAAAAAGTATTTTTTTAAAAAATCCCTACTCCATGTCGTAATTTAAAAGTATAAGAGATGAAGATTTAGGCTAAAAAATATAGTGAGGTAAGCTCTAAATTAAATACGCTTGATTGAAATTATATATATTTGATACATGAGAAAAGACCATATATGAGAATTCATATCTGTCTCCACAATACCTACCAAGGACTTTTCCTTGATGAGCAGAGCTCCACGGAAAAAAATTAGTCTCATTCTCGTTAGCTAAATGAGAAATTCTCTATCGGAACAAGTATTAAAGCACTGACACGTAATCACATAATATAAACTCTAAAAGTTAATACTCGTAGACAAGTAATAATATTTTGTGCAGCCTAATTATCTATTTATTTCAGCTTATAATTATTACAATCCAAATAAACATGTCAATTTATTGTGTCATCTTATTATAAATTGGAGTACAGATTATTAAAATTTATTAAATTGATTAAACATAATTTTTTTCTTTAAAACTAAATCATAAACCAAACGGCTTTAGGTGCAGCCGGTCTGAAATCGCAATCCCTTCAAACTCGTTCGCCTTCTCCACCCTCCACCTCTCGTCTCGCTGTCTCGCACGCTGTGTATAGTAGGAGAACACTACGCAACAAAGCCAAGTGCAGAAGCGCACACGCGCGGACAGGAGAGCAGCGAGGTTTCTCTCTCCGAGCAGTCAGCAGCACCGCCGCAGCGCCGCTTGCGCGGTCTGCGCTGCCATTACTGCTCCCACCAACCTCTACCGGGTACGCAGGGAGCGGCGCGCGCTACCGGCTACCGCTACCTCATGGCCGGCGACCGACGCGCCGGCTCGCCGGCGGGGGAGCGCCAGCGGGGGATCCGACGCCTACTGCTGCCCCGCGGCGAGGGGACGTCGTCCTCGCCGCCGCCGCCGCAGGTGGTGGCGACGCCGGAGGGGAGGCGGAAGGGGTTCGCATCGGCGGCGCTGCGCGGGCTGGGCTGCAAGTCGGCTGCGGCTTCGCAGGCGTACGCGCCCGTGGCGGGGGCGGGGGCGGGGACGGGGACGGGGACGGGGACGGGGACGACCGCGGCGGCTGCGGTGCGGTCGTCGGCCGACTGGCACGGGCGGAGGCGGAGGAGGGGGAAGGAGAAGAGGAAGGAGCGAGGAGGAGTAGCAGGCCTCGTGGGCGGAGGGATCGGCGCCGACGTGTGGTGCGCCCCGGGTATACCGTTCGCCGCAGAGGCGTCGTCGGTGGACTGCGTGGTGGCGCGGCACCAGATGGTCGGGAGGGGGCGCGGCGGCGAGGCGGAGAGGCCGCACAGAGAGGTGCGTCGTGGATGGATTTGATCATCTCTGCTGCTTGTCGATTCGGCTCTTGCGCGGATCTGTTCGTGCTCGCGCTCGCCATAGTTTGCTCACTTCGAACTCGAAGGATTGCTTATTATTATTTGCTTTATAGTGGGTGGTTGATTTAGTTTTCCTCTCGTTTGCTCCTGTATGGTCTTTTTTGCGCCTTTTCTTCCCCTCCTTTTTGTCTACTGCAGAAAAAAGATTTAAATTCAAGTGCAATACTCACAATTATCTGCTATTTAGCTCTCACCGAGAAAACTCGAGTTTTTACATCAGTTCTTACGCCCGTGTAAATTCGTAGTCCTGAAAACCAATTAAAGCCAGTCTTGAATGATGTGTTTGGTCAGTCTAATTAAGTTCTTGTGCTGTAAACATGTGGCATGTATGTCTTGTGGTCATACTGAATTCCTCTGTATCTATGCAAGGCGGAATCTTTACCGTTTTCTGACAAACTGATGATCTCATCTCCGTCCACAGAGGCCGTGCCTGTCCCGGAGGGTGACCGTGCAGGAGCAGATATCCTCGTCGTTCATGGACTCGCCGCCGCCGCGGCACCTGGACGCGCCCTTCTTCGCCGCCGAGCTCCTACCCTCCGGCCGCCTCCGCCGGATGCGCGGGTACCGCCACTCCCCCGGCGGCCTCGAGGAAGAGGTAAACGTCACAGGCTAACAGTACCAGTAGAGTAGTAGTCGCACGCTGCAGCAAACGCTTGTTCGTTTGCTCCTCGTTGCCCCACACCAGTACACCACTGCGGTGCGGGTTATGCTTTCTTGCACAACTTGGGCACTTGGCCTGCATTTGCATTGCATCGATTACCGTTTCCAACGTAGATGGACAAGTCCTGCAAGTGCGGGCGAATGCTGCCACCGCGCGCGCGCGCGGTTGGTGCGCCGCTACCGCCTGCATAAGATTCCCGGGCGGTAGCTAGCGCGTGATCTGACATTGCTCATGCTGTAACGCGTGAGTGATAGACTGATAGGTTAGGTTTGTCTGGCGAGACGAACCCTGGGGGTGGGAGATGGCGGTGGAACTTGGAAGTGGCTGACTTGCTTTTTTTCGTGCGCTAAACTTGCTTTTTTCGTGCGCTAAACGTGACGTGAGATCGTAGCCTTCTTGGACGTTAACTAATAGCCATCCTTTTAATACACCGTCGCACGGGCAGCACAATAATTAAGCGGTTGCAGTTGCAGCAATGGTGCCTGTATGATGAGCTAGTTAGTGTAGTGGCCGTGCTCGTTTCGGATTAATGCAGTGGAGAAAGGAGGGAATGGAGACCGGGAGGAATGTGGCCAGGCCATGGAAAGAGACCTCCCAACCACGGTCATACACTTTCATGAGTATTTCTCTTTGTATACTCCGCGTCAACTGCAAGCATAAATGCTGGATGCTCGTTGAGCTGATCGTTAGAATTCAGATATGCTGCTGGGATGGTAAATTGTTGTCAACGCTGCTGTTTCAGTGTGGGCAGGAGCGGCGGGGCACCTGACAATGGCAAGCTGTAGCATGGTTTATTCTCTCTATTGGCATGCTGTTCCTATACTTCTAGTGGATCGTACGGTCGGTAGGAATGGGCATGCTGGTGCGTGAATGGTTTTGCCTAATGCCTACCATAGCATGCAGATCGAGAGTCCTAGCAATTCACCATTTATGATTGGTGCCCAGCTGTTCTGCCTAACTGAACTGTTCTTTTGGTGTTAGGGGACCCATGATCCTTATCATTTTCCTGTTGCTTCAGTCATAATCAGATCTAGAGTCGTAGTCATAACTGCTGGATTTCATGGTATGTGATACTTGAACATACTGCCCACAAATACAGACAAATACATGCTGGGTAGTTGTCAACTTGTTAATTTGTGATCTTCCTAGCAGTTTCATACCTCCTATGCATACCACTAGCTCAATAAGCAGCCTTATCAACTGAAGTTTGTACCATATGTCCATATGTGGATAGACTACGCTGCGATCTTAAATGAAGTTTGAATAATAATTAACATATATGGATGAATCGACATCTTGAAAGGTGAATGCCAGCTGGGCTATCCAGGGCACATGCCATATTATATGACAATTCTCTTACACTTCTATCAGTTTCAAATACTAAACAAAACCGTTTTTGATATGGCAGATTATGATGTTTCAGACAAGAGTTTTGTTGGGGGGAATGAGTATGTATGATCGGTACCAGGATTGGCGCCTTGACGTTGATAACATGACATATGAGGTCTGGGTCTCCTCCTTGTATAGTGTCACTTTGTCACCATCACCACTGGCGCCGTCATCAACCACTTTGTTTTACAGGAATTGCTTGAGCTTGGAGATGAAATAGGGTATGTCAACACAGGATTGCGCGAGGATGAGATAGCTCGCAACCTTAGGAAGGTCAAACACCCAGCCTTTGACTCCTCGTTCCTGTATTCAACAGAAATTGATAAGAAGTGCAGTATTTGTCAAGTATGCGTTCTTTTCTCTTGAGATATATACCTGATATCTGCTTCTCTTTTAAGACCTTCATACCAGCATTCAGCAATGTCTGACCTGTAAAACGAACTCCACTCCCATGTGTGTTGCAGGAAGAGTTTGAAGCAAATGAAGAGACGGGGAGGCTGGATTGCGGCCACAGCTACCATGTTTACTGCATCAAGCAATGGCTTTCTCAGAAGAACGTTTGCCCAGTTTGCAAGACTGCCGTTACCAAGACTTGAAGAAGTCCAGACTCCAGGATGCACCGATTGTATGCCTTACCTGGGTCAAGCTCTAGAAACATGTTTGGTGTGCTCTGTACAGTCCGTTTACATATCTTATTGTATAAACACCTCATCCATTCTTTTGCATTTGCAGATAGAAATGCCATATTGTGGCATCCCTTTATCAAATATATGTGGGCCCTGAATTCTGATGCACTCTTTTTTATCGAGGGTGATTTGGAAAAGATTTTGTTCTAGCGTTAGCCATTAAGATGAGTGGTTCTCAGGAGATGTCTACAGTCCAATCCCGCAAGCGTATCTGTGCAATAAAATGTTTCTGAAGGCTCCTCGTTCAGCCCTCTCTTCGAGTGTTGTTTTTGTGTTAGGCAGTTAGCTTCGAGTCCGAATATTACTCGCACCTTTTTCAATGACTTTTTAAATTTATATGCCGTTGACTTCTGACATTTCATTTTATTGAAAAAACAGTGTAAACGTGCAGTTGACTTCTGACCTTTCATTTTATTGAAAAAATTAGTGTAAATATGCAAAGATATAAGTCAGGCTTAAAGTGGCTTTAATGATTAAACAAGTCACAACAAAATAAACATCTAAATAATATTTATTTTGTATGATTAATTTTTTAATAAGCCGAATGATTGGGTTATACTATTATAGAAAAGAAAAAAAATAAAAAAAAACACTTAAAAGCATCTACAATGCCCAATACTCTTGAACTAGTACTATATGGACATGTAAGCAAGGTTGTTTCTTAGAAAAAAAATACTACAATGTATAGTATTAAAGATAAAACCCTTTCAACATAAAAAACTATAAAAATATATATTCTCTATCCAATAAGCAACTATCAAACTAAAAAAATAGTATTATTTAATTTATGGAACTAATATGTATCTATACATAGAACTCATGTTTTATCTTAGTTTGCTTAGCACTATCTTCACAATGTATAGAACTTATATCAAACCAAAAAAATATTCTTAGCACCACCACTTATTTCAACATTGTAGATACTCTAAGTATCTCACCATTTCATATGATTTTGGTGATTTCAATTCCGACATTGGATGACAATTGTGCACTTGTGCAATGGCTTGTTGGAGCTCTGACTTATATTACACCAATAATCTGGATTAGTGCACGGAATAAAATACAGCTTCCAGTCCTTTTAAGTACTCGTTAATCGTACCTTTCTTCCTCCAACCAAGTCATAATGCGCATAATGAGGGCCTTTAGGTTCTCCAAAAAGCTTGAACGTAGCCAAATGCTGAGGAATTGATTTCACTCTGCAAAGTGCAAATACAAGAAAAGGTTACTGTGATATGTGTTTCTAAAGAAATTCAAAAATACATCACCAAACAATGAAGCCAAGGATAGATCAAACGTGCATAAGCTAACACCACGGCCAACTGTAGCAAGGGATAACCCAGCCCAGCATAGACAAGGAGTGCTGCTAGGCAGTAAGGAATGAGCCAACCCTGTGGTCCAGGGCTCAGATCAACTAAATAATTCATCTAATGACTTTGAACTTGGCATCAGTCCAGATAATAATGTGAATAGGTTCCGATTTTATAAAAAAACCACATGTAATTATTTACTAAGTTATTGAAGTACTTTTGGACCCAAAAAACCCTCAATGGAATAGTAGTGAAAAAATGGAGCTTGTTTCCAGACCATAAACAGCTTCTAGGGGGGGAATCAGATCCTCGTCTCCGGCGAGGGCAAGTACAGGTACTTTGATTTTGCGCATATGCTGCTTGAGGAGAAAGGTACCACCCTGGTAGTACAGCCCACCATCAAGGAATGCAATCGTCAGCTGTAATAGAACCTTCGCCAGCATCATGACTGAACAATCATGCATCAGATCATCAGAAGAATTTCAAGGGCTTTCATATTGAAATTCATGTATCATAAAAATGAAAGATTGACAGGCCAATAACAATGAAACAGCACAATTGGTACTATGACAGATGGTAATGGTAATAGTCTAATATAAACTTCTCAATCAAATATTAGTTCCATCCGCACAAATCATGCGATAACATTCAGGCTGTGTACATCAATCACCAGCTTAGAGTAAAACATTTAAGCACTAAATATCTTTGCAAAAGTTCAATATACTTATAATGTTAGAAATTAAACTGGTTAGGACCGTTAGGTCACATTTGTAAAATGTGCAATTTCTTAAGAAAGAAGTATAAGCTTGACGCATCATCATACTACAGTGTCCATGGTAAGTTCCTCAATGAATACAAAATATTGGGTTGTCACACCTTCGCTTAAATATCATTTGTCTAACATCTTACAAGCAAAACTAATAGTTCTTATGGCTTTCATATGAAAAGGCTAACTTACAGACGTTATTCAAGATGAGTTTCGAAAGAAGTTCAGGGTCCATCATGTCCTTTGATGAAATTTGTGAGCACAGCAATGACAGAATATAGGGTGCACAGGATAATATAGCAGGAACACACGTCTCAGCTGGGTCTGCCTGATAAACAATATAGTGAAGATTTGGTTCCTGCATATTCAGTATGTTAAATTGCACGATGGATGACTTACACGGGACAATAGCATCTTGAGTGATGAGTTAGATGTTTTGCAGTCAACTGATGAGGCCAAAGTTACAATTGCTGTTAGCTCTGGCTCAGCACAATCAAATCCTTTTGAACCAGGTAAATAGAAATAGAACCATGTATTGATGATAAAATCTAAATTTATGGTAAATAAATGATCTTAGAATATCAAATATTTAATACTGCCTGATAAAAATGATAAGTACTTTCACTGTTTAAATAAATCTGTTGTTTTTCTTTCTGTCTGAAACAGATCAAAAGAAGAACACCAGTAAAACATACCACATTTTGAAAACATTGCGTATAATAATATCCCCCCATTGAATGACCAATGGCAAGTAATTTTCCATCTTTTTTGTGTTTTTCTGTTTAAAATAATTCATCTGCAGGGAAACAAATAAAGATTGGCAAACTTTTTACCTTTCCCAGGTATCGTTTGATTGATCTTTATAGAGGAAAGATTGGTTACAAATCACTGCAGGTAACATCATCCTCCAAATAATGGTCAAAGTCCCAGTCATAGCTAAGGATCAGCTCCAACTGTTTCTGTAGTTCAATCGTTGCAGAAAAGCATTTTTGCCATCCAAATAACCGAGGAGAAATATCCTGTTGACCTTCCCCAAGAATATTCACAAAATCACAAGATGCTTGTTGGACTATGGATAAATGCCCCCACCTCTCCCACTATAACGCCTAGGTTTTATGGTTGGGTTGGCTAGGTGAGTCTAACATGGTATCAGAGCCAAGGTCATGCGTTCGAATCCTCCTGGCCACGCATTTCCGCATTTCCGCTGCGTGATTTCCGCTGCGCCTATCTAGTGTGCTGAGACCTGTTGTGGGCTACGCTGGGCCTCTAGAACCTGCTGCGGGCTACACCGGGCTCGCACGCCGTAGGGGGAATGTTGGACTATGGATAAAAACCCCCACCTCTCCCACTATAACGCCTAGGTTTTATGGTTGGGTTGGCTAGGTGAGGTGAGCCTAACAATACTGACTTAAATGGTTAATTTGATCTGATATTGCTGATGTTTGTGGCAATTCCAACAGACCCAAAATCTTTTCTGAAACTTCCTCAAGACTACTAGGTTAACGAGGCATCAGGAACAAGTTCTGACAATCGATTGAAAAAGGCATCACCAATGCTGCTTCTCAGTCCACTATCTTTTGCATAACCTGAGAATGTATTACCCACACTTGATAACGTTGTCACCAAGTGTGGTTCTTCTGATGTATTTCTTTCAACCATATCTTTGTCTTCTACTACTGGAACCTCAAACTTTGAGCTAGACAAGTGGAATCATCAATGGCATGTACAGTGTCATTTATTTTCTCTGTAGAAACTTTATCCAAAGCAGAACTTGGAGACATGTCAGACATGGTGTAAGTTACAGATAGTTCAGATCCACACATGCTCAGGCCTATGCCACACACTTCGATGATCCATGTATCAAACCCTTGCATAGACATATGACGTGCAAATGAAGCCTGACAGCTCTTTTTGCAGTCAAAATCAAGAGGAAGACATAAACATAAGTCTATAATCATGACCTGCAGTAACAATCAAAACAGTTTGTGTGATTTTTTTCTTTATTGAGTGGTGATAAATAATATATAGTACCAAACAAAACAGTGACCAAGGTGTGAACAAACAAATTGCTAGAAGGAATACCTGTATTTTTTTCTAATAAATAACAGATGTATCTTTAAAAGAGGAGTAACCAATGCCTCAAAAGATGGGTAAGCACAACAACTACTATATCGTCTACCTGAAGCCTGAAGAAGAGCACGCCGATTTTACTCATAGTTTTGTACAATTCTACAAACTTATTTATGTGATTTTTTGAAACTTGTGGTCTCAAGTGTGTGATATGGCATATGTGTTCATGATAGTTGATCCAACAAATTCTGCCTAGCTGTATCATAACTTTAACACAACAAAACTAGCATTTATGTTCTCATGAAATTTCATACCTATATGAACTTCATTGCTGTCAACAATGGAGTCATATAGTTTTTTCTCACCTAATTACTTAACAGCTGCATATAAACTTTTTGAAGTTTTGGTATTCTCTATGCCTGACCTATTTGTGCCCATAACATGTATGTGTTGCACTTTGCTTGAATCAGCATTTGTAGCCTTACACAAAATTTTTATTAGTACTGCATCCTATACAGTGCAAACTAAATAATTATATTCTTAAAGTTGGTGTAGGCTCTCAAAGAATAAACATCAGCATAATTATTAAGGTTGTAAAGTGAGGCGAGGCACTCGAGGACCGCCTTACATTTTAGCCTTAAGGCATAAGGCGAGGTGCCGCAGACCGCCTTACTTTTAAGCGATAAGGCATAAGGCGAGGCTACGCCTTACACAATTAAAGAATATATGGGCAAAATTGCACTAGGCACTAGCACATGTAAAACCCAGACTAACAACACATTTAACAATAGTCCAACAATAACTGTGTACTAATTCATCTGGAGCAACAAAACATACGCATCAAAGGACTTGTACGAGTATACTTTCAGGAACCTTGTAGTGAACCCGGTTTTCAACTGGCTTTGGGAGTGTCAATGTGCAAACAAATTGAAGGTATTTTTTTGGCTGTTCCTACAGGACAGATTGAACACTAGGGATATACTCCAAAGAAAGCGGATACTTCAGACGGCAGATGAATGTCAATGTTCATTATGCAGAACACAAAGCTTAGAATCTTCACAACACCTTTTTTTAGACTGTGTTTTTGCCAAAGCTTGCTGGAGGAAACTTGGGATATTTTGGGCTGCGGGGAGTGATGTCCACAACCGAATAAATGCTCTAATAGCTACTCATGATAAACAGATTATTATGGAAATTCTAGTCACTGGTGCTTGGACAATTTGGATTTACAGAAACAACAAAATCTTCCGACAGCAACAGATACTGACAGCAAATTGGGTTACATCGTTCAAGGAAGTAATGGCACAACAAAGTCAAAGATTCAGAATACCAGTTAGAAATAAAATCATGGTGTGGCTACAAACTATTTCCTGATCTCGTTCCTTGTCTTCCAGTGTCTTGTTGACACTGTCTGCCTGACCTTCATTGTTAGGTCTTTTCGTTTAGGGAGTCTAAATTGGCTTCACCTTTTCTGGTTGATTGCTTATTCTAAGTTTCTTTTCCTTTTAGATTTGTAGTCTGTGCGGGAGCTTTCTTCTGCTCTCTGCCCTCTTAGTTTTGTCTTGTATCCTTCGTGTTCTCTCTTTGAAATACATAACCTCAGTAGGAGCCTCTCCTGCTGGTTATTTTTAAAAAGAAACTGTGTACTAAATCTGTCCTAGTCCAACAACTAATAAGTGTTCAGAATGGTTGGTCCAGAACGTTCTGCTCACTGCAGAATTTTTTTCCAAACTTTTTTGTTCAGTGTTTTTGCATCATGGATCAAGATGATTTCAAATCCCTAACTCCCACAGGACAATTATTAATTTACATTGACAATGCTATTATACATATTCATCCTATTTGAAACTAAACCGAAAGCAATTCGTAGCAATTAACTAAGCTTGAAAACTACTCTTTGCCGATCGACTCATCTACACCAGTAGCGTCATTACAGACAAACTTACGCCAGTGGACAGGTCGAATCCGATCGCGTTGGTGGCCACTCCCGACAGCAGCATCAGCGGGTGATTCCTCTTGGGCGTTTGTACAAACCAAGCTCGAACCAAATCAACAACGGAAACGCCCTACCCACCTCTCCGCCAGGGAGTAAGCACGCACCTCAGGCGGCGGGCGGTGCCTCCAGAGCGCGAGCCGGCACTCCGTGCCCGGCACGGGCACATAGTGCAGCTCGTCCGCCGTGCAGATCGCGGGCTTCGCACCCTGCTCGCAGGTGGCGTCCGCCGATGATAGGGCACGGGAGGGCGAGGGCACAAGCGAAGACGATGGGGACGGCGGCGCGGAGACGTGGCACCGGCCACCGGGGGAGGAGCGGTACGGGGAGGCGCGCGTGGTCGCGGAGGAGGAAAGGTGCGCGACGGCGGCCCCGACGAGGAGGATGCGGAGGTTGGACGCGTGGAGGAGCGGCACGGCAGGCGGACGGCGCGGCGGATGGACATGGAGAATTGGAGCCGTGCTCGTCGATATCTAGGTGCCATTTGGTTTCAGGGACGAGGTGACGGTCCCATTTTTTACAGTGTTTGGTTCGGAGTCAGGTGAGATAGAGTCGTTCCATCAAGAAATATTCCTGGATGAACTTTTCCCCAAAAAATGAGGGACGAGCTCGTCTCACCTCGTGCGTGGAGGCTCCGGGACAGGGCTAGAGGTTCTGTGGCGGGCCGAATATTTTGAAACAAATGTTGATGTGTCGTGGGTTTTGAAATAGACCGAAGATGTTTCGGTGTGGGACCGAGGTTTCGGGGTGGAGTCTCATTTCTCTCAACCCACTAACCAAACACAAAACTAGGACATCCCATCCCTCGCAACCAAACACGAGATAAAACGATCCCATCCTAAAAAAATAGGACATAACCGTTCTATCCCACCTTATCTCTAAACCAAACGGCACCCTAGTGATCTCAACTTTCTTCCCCTGTTTTGTTTTGTTTTGTTTAATTGTGTCTATATCACGGTTATTTTCAAAAATATAAGAAATATCGTTACTATTTTATTATTTATCTATATATCATTATTATTTTATGATACCCGTTTTCATGCCATTTTGTACATGCACAACGACTACGAGTCCATCTGCAAACATGAATTTTTTTCGTATTATCTAGACTACACTATATTGTTCATCTTCATTTGATGCCCCGCATCACTAATCCAATCCCCCTCACGACGCCCACTGCCGCCGGAGGTGTAGGCCGTGACGGCTGCAACCTTCCACTCTCTTCCTCGCCTTCGTCACCTCTGTAGCAGCACACAAGGATGATTTAAATTGCGGCAGGAAGAATGGCAAATCAAGCACAGGAACCAAGGTTCTAGATTGGCGCAGAAGTGACACATGTATATATGCAGTGAAGTGACAACATTTATATGTACATTAAAAAAATTACACAATCAAAAATCATTCAGATTTTCCACGATAGAACTACTAACAGTGTCTTTGTCTACCAAATGAATAAAAAAGTATGGCCTCCTTCAACAATAACGGGGGCGGGAGAGGAGGGCGACGCTAGGGGGATTGGATTAGTGATGTGCGTGTGTAGGCGGAGATAGGAAGATGAACAGTGTCGAACGAGAGTAGTCTAGACAATATGAAAAAAACCACGATTGTAGGTGGGCCCATAGCCACTACGTGTGTACAAAATGATACAAGAGCGAGTATCGCAAAATAGTAATGACATGGAGACAAAGAGTGAAATAGTAATGACATTTTTTATTTTTTTGAAAATAACGATGATATGGATGTAATTAACCCCTTTTTTATCGTCGCCAAAAACCGAAAAGGACTTTGGTGTCACGTTCACGAAATATTTTTTGGTCGGCGATGGGCGCAACGCGGAAGTGTGCGACCCCCAACGAAATGATGTCGCGTGGAAGCTTGCTCAGTGATGGGCCTCCATATGACCGGCGCCGCTGCCCCAAGCCACTCGACGGCACCAAAGCCCTTGTCGTCGCCGCCCACAACCGCCTGCCGCTGTCGTCGTAAGCCGCCCCGATGTGACGCCACCAAAGCCGTCCACCCGCCGCCCTCACACGACACCACCGGAGCCATTCGTAGTTGTGCCGCTGCCGCCGACTCTAGCCAGCTCCGTGTCGGAGACCCTCTTCTCGTCATCCGATACGTCGGGGCTTCCACACGATATCCATGGATGTAAGGGTGCACGCGACACTTCGTGCACCTATCGCCCATACAATTTATTTCCGTATGCACAGGGCTCACAATGTAAACCTTGCGCATATGCTTGAATACAATTTATTTCCGTATGCAGAGGGCTCACGATGTAAACCTTGCGCATATGCTTGACACGTGGAGCTACAGTCCATCCAATGGTAGCGTCTCCATCTTGTTCTAGATTCAGCGTGCTTGGCTCTGCGTCTCAGGTATCTATTTCCCACAATCAAATCAGACGCCACATCGTCAACGCTGTCGTGTTTGTCTCATCGTCGTGCTTAAACTTTCTTGGTGACAACGGCATCACAGATGTTCTCAATGACGACGTCGCGGACATATTCTCTGTGATGGCTCTGATGGAATTGAACGAACGTTCTCCTAGCTTGATGGAATCGCAGGTAAAGATGGCAATGAGTCTATATTCATCGGTTTTAACTATCTCAAATCTATACCCGTTAGAAAAAATCTCTCCGTCGGATAACCCATATATACATGCGGGTATCATTTCTCTCCCAAACTCATACCCATGCGGGTAAAATATACTCATCAGGTACCCATACCCATCAATAAACACCACACACAAAATATGCTAACAAATAACAATTGTATGTCTATCCCCACAAAAGCAATATTTCACCTAAATAGATTGATCAATTATTCAATCAAGATCAAAATTACATATATAAATAAAATCTCAAACATAATACATCAATGATTTAATCTACAACAATAGCAACAATGATTTAAACTCCAAAAATATAATTTATTGGGTGATGGGTATCCATCGGGTAACGGGTATGGATATTAGAAAACCATATCCATACCCGCGTACCCGTTGGATACTATTTTTTCCCATTAATAGACCCACAAGGGAGCAAATTTACCCATATATGTACCCTAATAGGGTAAAAAACCATCGGGTTTTGGGTTTTGGGTACCCATTGCCATCTTTAATCGCAGGAGATAGAAGGAAAGCCGAGACAACCGAAGTTGGAAACCGAACCACACGTCGGATCAGGCACTACGGGAATGCAATTTTTCGCCGAGTATCTGCGGCACTCGGTGAAGACTTCGTCAAGTGCTACACTTGGCAAACCGCACCCAACAACCTGACTCTCCGGGTAAAGGCGATTCACCGAATGTATTTTATCACAATATATATGTATAATATAATAACATCATGTCAAGTATCATATTTTTTAGGCATTAATTTAATTTTATATAATTAAAAAACTATTAAGGTCTATGTTACCGGTCGAGTGTCGTAACTTATATTTTTTTTAATATTTAGTGCTAAAATATTAAAAATAGACTCATGAATACAAATATTATTTTTCTACAATTTTTTAGTCATTATTTCATTTACATGCAGTTCAAACTTGACCTACTTCAAATTAAATCCTAGAAACATGATTAATTAATTAAAAATAGCAAAATATGAAGATTTTCCATGGATTAACACATGTTGAATTATAACTGTAAAAAAATTTAAGTTCAAAATAAGTTTAAAAGGTAACATGGCCAGGCTCAAAATATAATCTCACATGAAATAATGGGTATTTAGACTTTACCGAGTGTTTTTTAAATAACACTTGGCAAACATATGAAGTTTGCCAAACATGTCACTCAGCAAATACTATGGTTTTCCGAGTGTCCGTTAGTGGCACTCGGTAAAGCCTTTTTTTCTCCTAAGTCGTCCTGACTTTTAGGAGAGCTAATGTTTTTGATTTTTTTAAATAATTTATTTTTTTAAAAAATCAAATCTGTATAGCCATTTTAAAAATTTTCAAAAATATATATCGGTGGCCGCTCTAGTCGGCTCGTCCCAGACCGACTGTGGACAGTCGGCCTCCTGCACGCCGAGCAACAGGGGCAGTCGGCCACCTGCATGCCGACTCCTGCATGCATGCATGTGGGTCCCGGCCGGTCCTCAAATTCTATTTTAAAAAAAAACATACACAACACGATATCAACAATATTTTTGACTATTAATATCGGATCCACGTTATCTTTTTTTTTAAAAAAAATTAAAGTGGTATTTTGACAATTAATTTATTTATTAATATTTCAACAATATCTATAAAAATTAATTTAGCTTAATTATACCTTATAATTAACACAAAATACATTATTTTAGTTTAATTATCAGTCAAAATTAAAATATTGAATTTTTTATAATTCATAGTCACCTTGCATTTTTTATGGAGACAGTAATATTTTTGTGAGTTGTCAATAAATTTATTGAATAGAGGGTAAGTACATGTTTTAAATTTACTTGTGCATTTAAAATATGTAGTATTTTTGTTTCAGCTTTGGATTATAATAATTCAGATTTTTTACAAGTTGAAATAAATTGGCCAAATTATTCCGTCAGCTTTTTATAATATATAATGTCCTTTACCTTAATGAATGCACAAGTAAATTTAAAACATATACTTACCCTCCATTTAATAAATTTATTAACAACTCACACAAATATTACCGTCTGCATAAAAAATGCAAGATGACTATGGATTATAAAAAATTTAATATTTTAATTTTGACTGATAATTAAACTAAAATAATGTATTGTGTGTTAATTATAAGGTACAATTAAGCTAAATTAATTTTACAGATATTGTTGAAATATTAATAAATAAATTAATTGTCAAAATATCATTTTATTTTTTAAAAAAAGATCACGTGAACCTGATATTAATAATCAAAAATATTGTTGATATTGTGTTGTGTACGTTTTTTTAAATAATATTTTTTTAAAAAATAGAATTTAAAGGGCCGGCCAGGCCCCACATGCATGCATACCACATGCATGCAAGCAAGAGTCGGCATGTAGGAGGCGGACTGCCCTGTTAGTCAGCATGCAGGCGGCCGAGTGGCCTGGGCTCGCCGCTATATATTTTTGAAAATTTTCAAAACAGTAATACAGATTTGATTTTTTTAAAAAAAAATATTATTTTTTAAAAATCCATTTTTTCAAAAGATTTACCGAGTGTCTTTGACTTGACACTCGACAAACCTTGAACGTCACCGAGAGTATTTGTCGAGTGTATTATAATCTACACTCGACAAATCTAGCGCGGAGCACAAGTTGGAGACCCGGCAGTTGGATGAACTTACATCCACGTGTCAAGCATCTACGCAAAGTTTGCATTTGTGAGTACTGTGCATACAGTTTGCACCGATTTTTTTCCTCGTCCACTACCTTAGCAAATTACGGGTTACCGATCTGGCAGGAAAATCACGTGTTCACGGGGGACATTATCGTTAAAACTGAGGTAAGCAATCAGAAACTTGCTGCACCATTGCCGGCGTGCTGCACGGACGCCCGAATGCCCCGTGCCCACGCCTTCCGGAAAGAAGCGTACTGCGTACCCGACGAACTGCACCAGAAGATACGCATGCTTTCAGCCAGGGTTCTAAACGAACAGAGAGCTGATGGCTGGTTACCAGCAAGCAAGGTCGAACATCTGCTTACGGTTACTTCGGTTACCGTTAAATCATTAATCATCAGCAGACATGCATAGTGTCTGTTTAATCTAAAGGGCTAATGCAAAATGACTAAAACTAGTGACTAAATTTTAATCACTATTTATTTGGATCTAATAACTAAATTAGGAGCTAAAAGCTTTATTTTCATGCAAAATAGCTCAAATGCCCCTATTTATTGCTCCTTACTTTTCATGCATACATGCATGATGAGAATAGATGTGTTAAAATGAGTATTTTAGTCTCTCTTAGCTCCTCTTTAAGGGCTAATGGAACTAAAAAATTTTAATATCTTTTAGTTTTAGTTCTTGGTGTTTAGATCTTTAGTCTTTAAAATAACTAAATTTTAATCCGTCTTTAGCCTCTTGCAACTAAACACCGTGGTAAGAAATCCAATCGATTATCTGCCACGTTTCGTCGACATGTACGACAGCGCTGACGGAATCAAGTGGCTCCCGACTTCAACGTACGTCATGGGCCATCTCCGCGCAATCGCCTGCCAATTATAATTTGGCCACGCAGCTTAACTAAAACCCGGTCAAAAGATTTCCAGAAGCATCATCATCAATCACCTACACTACACAAAGTAACTCGCTCCAAGTCTTTGCACATACACAAACCGTGAAACCGATCGACACAACGACATCGCACCGGTTTCTGCAGCAATGGCGGGCGGTGGAGGCGAGCTGCAGCTGCTGGGCTCATGGTACAGCCCGTACGCTATCCGAGCGAAAATTGCGCTGGGGCTCAAGGGGCTGAGCTACGAGTACATCGAGCAGGACCTCTCCAGCAAGAGCGAGCTGCTGCTCAAGAGCAACCCGGTGCACAAGAAGGTCCCCGTCCTCATCCACGGAGGCAGGCCGGTGTGCGAGTCGCTCGTCGTCCTGGAGTACGTCGACGAGGCCTGGGCAGGCGACGGGCCGCCGCTCCTCCCGGCGGACGCCAACGACCGCGCCACCGCTCGCTTCTGGACAAACTACTTCGACAGCACGGTTTGGCATCGATCTCTTCCCCTGTGCAGAAAGCAATCTTAGTCCATGTCGGAGATGGAGTAAAAGAGATGCCTTTTAATTTGGTATTACCAGTTTTTCCCGTCGTGGAGGGCGCTGTACCGGTCGACGACGGCGGAGCAGAGAGCGGAGGCTTTCAGGAACGCCGTCCCTCAGGTGGAGACGCTGGAGCGGGCGTTCGGGGAGTGCTCCAAGGGGAAGGCCTTCTTCGGCGGCGACGCCGTCGGGCTCGTCGACGTCGTGATCGGCAGCTTCGTACTGTGGTTTAGGGTGGTGGACGACGTGGCCGGCACCAACCTCTTGGACCAGGCAAAGTCCCCTGGTCTGGCGGCGTGGGCGGAGCGATTCCTGGCAGTGGACGCCGTCAGGGAGGCGATGCCCGACGCGGAGCTCCTCCTCGAGCACTACAAGGAGTTTCTGGCTAAATTTGCTTCGCCGGCTGGTTCCACCTAACTTAACTGCATACTCCCTCTCGCCTACTTTGACCATGAAACTGTCTTGTACAATTATACAGTGTGTCTGAATGTGAAAATAATTAGCTAGGCTCTGTGAGTGCTAGACTAGCCGAGTGCTGTTCAGAATTCAGATGTGTTTCATGTTAAATAAAACAAGAGTGAAATGGTGAGGCAATTTATGGGTACACACATGTTATTTTGCTCGAGCCTCGAGGTGGCTGGCAGCTTGTATGGTTGAGTTGTGAATGTACCCATGTCATTCGAGGGTCAGGCAAAAAAAGCTTTCTTTCTTCTGTACTAGATGGGCTCAACCTGATAAGGCTGAATAGATATTTGGGCCAACGTGAAGATGGGCCTAGATGCGTCAGGAGTCAGGACTCCGTCGGCGGCGGCGGAGGCTGCTGGGGAGTGGCTGAGCTCGTACAAAAATGGCAATAGATCTAGTCCTATTGTATCGGGTTTGATTATCTCAAACACATATTTGTTAGAAAAAAATTTTGTCGGATAACTCATATATATATGTGGGTATAATTTCTCCTCCAAATCCATATCATGCGGATAAAATATACTCATCGGGTATCCATATCCATCAATAAGTATCACATACAAAATAGACTAACAAATAACAATTACATATATATATATATCCCCACAAAACAATGTTTCACATACATAAATAGAATGATTACTTATTCAGTCAAGATCAAAATTACATATATAAATAAACTCTAAGACATAATACATCAATGATTTAACCTACAACAATAGCAACAATAATTTAAACTCTCAAAAATATAGTTGATAGGTATCCATTGAGTAACGGGTATAGATATTAGGAAATTATACTCACACCCACGTACTCGTTGGGTACTATTTTTTTACCATTAACAGACCTACGAGTGAATAATTTGATTTGTATATTTACCTTAATAAAATAAAAATTCATCGGATACCCATCTGATTGAGACACCATTACCATTTTTAGCTCGTACGATATCCGGGCGAGGAAGATGATGACGGTGAAGGGGTGATGTGACGGTGGGAGCTGCATTAGAGCATCTCCATTGTACTTGTTATTTTTGACTTGCTATTCATAGCAATAGCAAATCTCTTTATTCTAATTGGCTTACTATTTTGCTATCCACTCCAATGTACTTGCTAAATGTGAATTGCTATTCAAATGGAGCTATATTTAATCAATTTATATATATGCAAAGAAAGTGAAAATAATTAAACAATCTCCATATTCAATGGAATAACATGTTTGATTGGCTTGTTAAAGCATCTCAATTTATATACATGCAAAGAAAAAAAAATAGTTAAATAAGCTTAGAATAGTAAGTTTGGTTGGCTTGCTAAATGTAGCAAGTGTGGAGAGAAGAATAACAAGTCCCCTAAAGTAACAATTCAAGTAGCAATTATAATAGAGCGATTTTTTAAATTATACTTGCTATTTAGGGGATAGGAGTTTGGCAACGATCAATATCACCGTAAAGCAAGCAGGCATGCACCTATAATCGACTATCACAGTGACGTCACACACTCAACGTACACTTGCTTTGTGGCTTAGCTAGTTTGCTGGACGCTGGTCGCTACCGGCTTTTCTCTGTAACGGAGCTGGGCTGTGACTCGCTTCTGTTGCAGCTGGAAAAACAAAAGAGGTAGGCGGTAGGCCCCTGAACTAACCATGTGACCACTGGCTGCCAAGTGGAGCAAGCGCGCGAGCACCGCTGCGCCGGCCGCCGCCCGCCGGGCACCGCCCAAGTAGAGCAGCCGACTAGCGTCTGCAAGGTTGCAGCACGGTGTGACTGCATGCTGTTCTGCAAATAAAGTACTCTGCCTTGACAACTCGATACGTTGGACCCTTGTGACTCGTGCTGTTCTAAAGGCAACGACGGTTTGACCGGACATCTAACGTGTTACAGCCGATCGATGCACTGCAGATTTGAACAGCAAACTTTCTGGCATAAACAAACCGAAACCGAAGTAAATAAGTGTCAAATAATAAGGGATATTCTTCAAACTGCGACTGATTTGCGAAAAGATGTCCAGTGTAATATCACTTAAGTGAGCTTTCGGTTGCTGAATTGAAAAAAGAGAGAGAGAGAGAGATCCCGTCCTGTCTCTGACCGTGACCACTGACCAGAGTCCAGAACTCCAGATCAGTTAACGAAAGTAGTAGCAGTCGTAGTAAAGGCGTTTCGCATATAACAACGCGGAGGACTCCAGTCTCCACGACCTCCACGCCTCATCTCTACTAACACATTCGAATCTCACACGAGGCCACGACAAAAGCAAAGCGAACGGAAGGGAGGAAGCAGCAGGAGGGAAAGCACCCGGATGGACGCCGCCGCCGGCGAGCCGCGGAAGAAGAAGAAGAAGGCTGCGGCTGCGGCGAGGAAGCGGCGGGAAGGGGACGCGCGGGGGGCGGGCCGCGGGCGCGGGCGCGGGCTGTCCCCGGCGGCGCCCCCCTCGGACGCCGGCGGGAGGGGCGCGGCGCTCGCGGAGTGCGCGACCGCGTGCTGCGTGCTGTGCGCGTGCCTGCCCGTGGCCGCGCTCTGCTGCGTGGTCCGCGCGCCGCTCCGCGCCGCGCGGCGGTGCTGCCGGTGGACGAGGCGGAAGCCGCCGCGGCGGCTCGCGCCCGGCGGGTCCTCGTCGTTCTCCGACGCCGAGATCGGGGACTTCCGACAAGGCCGGTCCATTCGAGCAATGGCGGACGAGGAGCTCCGGCCACGGGGAAGATCTCCACGTCGCAGCCGGCAATCCCCGCCGCCGGCGCTGGCGTCGTCCCCGTAGCAGCCATAACCACCGTAGTGCATGCCAGTTAGCAATTTTTCCCTCTTATTCCACCAAGGCACCATTTTTGCTGTAACTATAACCAGATCGTCCGCCAAGTAGGATCGATCTGTCGTAGGATCAAGACTCTCTTCTCATTATTTTTAAGACCTCTCAATTTCTCATCTTTGAATCTTGATTGTAGTGGCTAGAACAAAAAAAAAACTATTTTTGCCAAACAGGAGGGCCATCCCAATGTATCAATCACATCAACCAAACAATATCAGTTTCTGCTCAATGCACATTTCACTGTCATCATCTTCCTCTGGTTCCTGATCGATCGTTGCACACGCACTCACATACACAGAACTACAGAAGCAGATCGTACGAGAATCCAGCTGCATCATCGACTGCCTCTCTCATCATAGTAACTGTACCCCAAGAAGAGGGGGCTCACTGGATTTTTACTATTGATTATACTTGATTACATACTGTTACCGTTGCTGGTCAAACATACATGCTCTTTACGAATATGGCTAGATTTTAATCGTTTTTAATGAGGCAACATATCCTATGCTCGAAGAGTTATGGTGCTCAAATGCACATATTCAATCTAGGCCAAGGATTTTCTATCCAACGGTATCCAGCTATTTGCGTTTACAACCTCTCACCTCCTCTTTTTCAGTGCAAAAAAAATCGTTGGAAAAGAGGAGGTGTGAGGGTGTAAACGCAAATAGCTGATACCGTTGGATGAAAGATCCTTAGCCTAGATTTAATGTGTGTATTTAAGTATCATAACTCTTTGAGCATAGAATATGTTGCCTTTTAATGAACGGCCATTATGATAGTTAAACGGTGGGGGCAGACAACACGAACACTGAAAATAGTTTCCTACCGCCGCCCTCGATCGCCTCTATGAATCTATGATCGTGGGTATCCAGGAAAAAACAAGTTGACGAAAGATGCCTCCGATTATCCATGATCGATTATTATCGGAACGAATCTGCTGTGTACTACTCCTGCTAACTTATGGGGCATAGTTCGAATTTGCACGATTTGAACGTTTATTCCCCTCGCGATATTTCTACCAACTTCATAATCATAATGCCGTCATATGGAAAATGCTCGAACTACGAATACAATGGCAATGTAATTGATTTGAGATCTCCCTAATATTATTTAGGGGGCAGTCTGTGAACCTTGTATAATCTCAATTGTCTTATTAGAATCTGACGGTGCAGAACGAGCTTTTCAACAGGCTTTTCAACGACCGTGGAGTGCACTAGTCAAAGGTGGGGTTTCATCGGATTTTGCATCATCGGGCAGGTAGCGTTTGGTTCAATAGGATGGAACGAAATGATCCATTCCAGATTCTGAGAATGAAATGATTTCACTCTATGTTTGTGGGGGCGAAGCCAAAGCCTCTCTTGGGGGTTTTAAGGATTATTTCGTGAATTCCTCAAAATGAGGCTCATCAAAATACCCCCTTGCAAAAAAAATTAGCTATTATTACTAAATTTTCACTTTCTGTGCACCCCTCAGTTTTATTCTAGCTCCGCCACTATATGTTTGGAAGCAAGAACATAGTGATTCTTTTTTTTGTTTAGTTCTAAAATCTGAAAGAACGGAATAGTTTTGTACCTTATTTGATTCAAGAGAGGAAATGAGAAGAAAAACGGATGGCGTGGGGAGACGTGCTGTTCGGTTTGATAGATTTTTTGGGAGTCGATGATTCCGGATCCACGAGGAAAATTTCTTTTTGTGAGCTACTCTATTCTATATAATTCCAAACCAAATACACATAAAATAGAACTCATTTCCACTTAACTCCTGGATCAACGCTACCTAATATCTAACATAAGAGGAGTTGGTTCCGTTGTAGTAATCGGAAATAAGGCATACTCCCTCCGGTACACAAAAACAAGTCGTTTTAGGCTTCTATCAAGAGGTTGCTAAAACAAGTCGTTTTGCATTTTATTGTGCATTTTGGACAACTATACCCTTCAAGTAGTACTACTTTTTTTCTTGTTTTTCGTGCTATGTTTACTCTTGCACTATATTTAATAGGGGCAAACATGGAAAGTACACACTAATTAATTGCTCCTTGGTATGTGAAATCATGTCCAAAACGACTTGTTTTTGTGTACCGGAGGGAGTAGATATTAAGATATACTAATAAATGGTGTTTTGACTCGTCGTCAGCGTCCGGCACGAGCACGACGCAATCTGACAGGGGAGGGATGGAGCTAAGCGGCAATCCAACACAGCGCCTCGCATCACGTGAGGATCTGAGGCCGCGGGACGGCGGGAGGAGGAGGACGAGCGTGCCGGCCAAACCAAGGTGCACGTGCAACTAGCTACCGGATTAAATTTTTTAACCGGATTAGAATATATAGATTTATTAAACCTAGAGATACAATCGGATAGTCACAGTATAAAAAACCTATATGATGATAAAATCAAGAAAAACTTTTAATATTATTTGTATTTGATCAATAAATATTGCACCGTATTTTAAAGTGAAATGATGATAATAGATTGTATGTTCTTTTGATATACGAATATGTATGAGCGGACATAATTCATTTTTTAGGATGAAAAAGCTTTTATAGAAAGCCGAAGGCATAATTCATTTTTCGCATCATATCCCATATCTCGTAACAAATTTGGATTCGGACACACGTATTTTGCCATATATCTATTTACGTCCTTCATGAATATCAAACTAGTTACCTGTTTCATTTGAACCTCTTGCTATCACTCTAGCGTGCGAGAGATTCTTTGGTTCGTTACGGGTGGGCGAGGGCATGCCTGCCTTCTCCACGCCGTTGGAGAAGCCGCGCGAGCTAGGGCATGCAGAGGATACGCTGGTTTTTGCTTGTGATTTGGAGCAAACAAGCAGCTAGCCCTAGCCAGCTACTGCCTAAGCTAGTTGCCGCCGCACGCGGCACGCCGCAACCCGGACTGCCCCTTCCTGAGCCCCACGGCGTCCGGGCCATCGGCTACTTCCTTTCTAACCAGTTGCCATGTAATCAACTAACTACGATCCAGGAGATCCGAGAGCGTACACAAAATGTGGAATCTACCTAGTAAGCTGCCGACTGCCGTTACTGTTACACTCTTTCAAATGGGCCTGCTACGTCTAATCCCTGATTTTTTTTAATTTTATCTTTTCACAAATTTACAGATTCGTTGATGCTGTCAGAGCATCATGGCACTTACTATCACAATTGATATTCTTTAAAATAATAAGTATAGTCTAAAAAATATAATTGTTTTTTTACATGTATATAAATTAATAAGAAGTTACATTTAGCAAGTACATTGGAATAAATAACAAAATAATAAGTTAATTTGAATACGATACGAATACTTGCTATTACTGAAAATATATATTCCTTAGACATGGTTTGTCGACACATTTTTGCGAAGCGGCCTCGCGTGGGTGGGTCGCTCCTGTACCGGTATTTCCCGGTTTCATTGTACCTTTTTGAAGAAGAGGCAAAAGCTTGAAGAGATGATGCTACCGTGCGAAGGCGTATAAATTTGCACAATGCAACATATCGCATCAGGCGTCAACAAGATAAACGGGACGAGAATGATAAATGTACGAGCTGCCCAACGTACAGAATAGAACTGCTCGAAGGAATATATAATCCGGGAAAATGGGAGCATGGAATAGCGTACGTGATGCTAACTTTTGCCATGTCCGCAACTTTGAAGTCGTGTGGCCGGCAAAAAATTATGCTGCAACTGCAAATAAAACACAATCCAGCGGGCTAATGTTCCTGAGTTGCAAACTGCGCCAAGGGTTTATGATAATAAACGGCACACAAAATAAAGCGGAAACAAAACTTGACAATGACAGAAGGAATACAGGAGTGATGACACTCCGAATGGTCTATTGTACATGTGGTTAAAAGAACGGAAAAATAAAACGCATCAGATTGAACTATGACCTGGACCTACAGCAATAAACAGGTCTGCTTCATCTTTAACCCTTACAGAGTAAAACATGGCTTCTAAAATTGTACAATTGAAGTCAAAGGAAATATGGGACAGCAGTCCTTGGGCCTCGCATCTGGTTGTTCTCCTCTGTCTCCGTGAAGAATTTAACCTCTCTTTCCTGCCGATTCAGAAAGAAAAAAGCTCAAGATTAGAATCAGTTGTAAGCCTGTAACCCTATAACTCATGAAACAAACTAGATAGTTCACATCCGTAGTTGTAAAATAAGATACATAACATATTTGGTGCAGCTACTGCAAAGGTCAGAGAACAGATCAGACAGATTCACAAGTAGCAAGAAATGTTCTGGTAATTGTTACAGTTTTAATTTTAATTGGAACTTCACTCTCCTTCATGAAGGCAAAGACAATAATAGAAAACATGCTGAGTATTTGCTAATTAGGTTTATTCCCAAGAGAGGATGGCCACAGTTAGGCAACTAGAAATGAATCTGCTGAGTTACCTTTTGAGCCCATCTTAATTCCCCCTTAATCAGTAGGGATTAGCTTTATTCCTTATTTAAGGTCAAACCAAAGTGCTGTGCCTATCATTAATTCATTATCGAGCACCCTAGAGAAAGTTTGGGATACCGTTTGGTATTGCAAAATATCAATTGTGGTGCTGTTTCATCTCTATTAAGGTATTGTGAATGCGTGGGATGGTTTTCTCACTGTGATAACAAATTCTTAAATATGATACCACAGAACACAAAAGCAGTTGTATAGAAGTTTGATATAATAACATAATGATCCTACAACAGATGCACTAACATACCATGTTCTCACTGAAGCTTAGTATAGAAGCAACATTTCCACATCTGTAGCAATAATTCGGTGCAGACCACACCTGGAAAAAGAATTGTTCGGGTATATGAGCATCATTATGGCTGTATTGAAAAGAAATGCAAATTACTACAGTACAATGTTATTATTATCTGGACTGATATGTGAACAGAAACTTACAGTTACAAGGCCCTTGTCCTGGAACATGTATTTTAAGCCTTCCTGAACCAACTGGTGAGCCCGGCAAACTAGATCGAGATTGTTAATATGGTTGAACTGCAAAAAGGTCAATAAAAAACAATCATAAGGAAACCATGAATAGATGATCAGAATGAAATGATGGTACACAACCTCAAATAAAAAGGCAGTATACATACCTCAGCTGTCACTCGTGACCCAAAGAGCCAACCTGCCCCACGGGGGCTAACCGCCCATGTCTCTATTTCTTCAGGGTCACTCCACATTAGATCACAGAAAGGACCTTCATGGGGAATTTCACAATTGCGATCAATTGTTCGAATCTGATAAATAGAAGCAATGAAGGGTATTCAGTAGATTACTTCATTGTAATATTGTCTTAAAATGGCTTATAATCTCATTGGACAACAGCAGTTAACTCTTAAGAAAAAACCAGTGACAGAATCATGTATTCTTAAAAAACTACGAGCCTGCAATGCTATGAACCAACTAATTTCAATTAGTACAGAGCAGGATGTTGTATATTTCAGCCTAAGAGAAATATGTCACAAACATGTTAGCACAATCATTTGGAGAATGATTTGTCACCGTCTCACAGATCATTGTGTTACTGAAAAATAATGATCACATGATCAGTTGAAGACATATCCATATTTAAAGGCAGAATTATCTAATATTTTCCAACTTGGCGTCAGAGCAAATTATTGCATTGACCAGATGCATTATATTTCTATTTTCTATATTAGTTGAACATGGTAAATCTACAAGACAGGAACTCAAATTATTGAATTAAGAAGGATTACACTTAAAGTGGAGCTTCATAAAACAACACCTGGACTCAATGACGTTTACAAAATGTCAAGAAAGAAGTTCAGCAAACCTGATCAACAGTACGCACGTCAGGAGAAAGGCCACCATGAACACAAAGGACCTGAAGTTTTGGCATAAGATTTGAGTATGATCTGGCTAAAAAACCCTTATAAAATGTACACACGAACTTACTGTGCCGTTAATGATTGCTGAAAGAGTAAGGTAATCAAAAACATCGGTGCAATACCGCCATGCATTGGCATTCCCATACTTCCTCTGGCACTCATCATAGAAACCATACACCTTAAATCCATAACAACACATTAGTATTACTGCATAATAAGCACCAAATCCAACTATCCAAGTGTAGTTTCGATAACAATATGACCATATAAAGTCAATCAGGGGATGAACCATACAAATAATGGAACTGTGTAAAAGACGGATACTCCAACTTACTATACAAATCTAAGGATGCAGCAGACTGCTCAGCATACGATGCTACTTATATGAACTATGATACACCACATATGTGTGTATTTTCACTCCAAATGAGCATTCACCCAAATGAACATGCACTCCAAATGAGCATTCACTCAAATGAACATGCACTCCAAATGTGCATTCACTCAAATGAACATGTAAACCAAGGTAAAAGCATCTATTGAGTGACTGGATTGTTTTATCTTTAGCCACTGTTAATTCAAGCAATATGAGTTAGTTCACCTCCTTCAAAATCAAAGGATTATGAAATGGATTTGTATGCACTTATTTGCGATGCATCATGGATTGTCAATACAAAAAACCAGAAATGTTTGATATGAGCAGTGCAACCATGTGCTGGCCAATAAAACTAAATAGACTTCTTGGCGGCAATAGTTGAGATACATCATATAAACCATCATAGCAAGTGGACAGACCTAAAATACACTTCATTGCACCAAGATGTATCTCAAATCTCAAAAATCAATTGGATAACAATTGAAATTTTGCTCCATACCAGGGCATACCTGTGTCAACTGCCTGCTTTCATGATTTCCACGCAGAAGCGTTATGTGCGCAGGATACCTAATTTCAGACAGGAAACCCATCAACAAGAATGAGCCACAGACAGGGTCAATCACAGAATAGTCTAAAACAGAATCAGAGAGAGATAACCAACCAAGAATAAATGAAACTAAAAGGGTGTAGGGAGTATTACAGCAAGTGTTCATTAATTAATAGCACAAAATTTGTTGCAAAAGATAATGACACACAACTGTTCTACCCATACTAGCAGTCCAAGTTAGCAAAATAATACTGAGGAAAGTCAACTTCAAATTTTGATCAACTAGACTGAAACACTGAACCATAGTTATATCATACACTCGTACAGTATGCGATCAACCTAACACTATTAATCATTTCAGCTTACCTCCATGGTTAAACTCAGTGCTATTTATATCAGAACCATATAAACACACTTTTAACTACATGATAGGCAATAACATAGAGGTAGTACAAAACAATACATCGACCTCATACAGCTCAAGGTACTACGCAGAAAAGATAAGGGGGAAAGGCAGTTATGAAAAGTTAACATGATTTGACAAATAATCAAGCAGCATTCAAGTACTACCATACAATAGCATGCTTCACACTTAAGTCCTACTGCTGCCGCGGTTATTCATATCATTTCATTTACTTTTCCTGTAAAAGGTGATGTAACATTGAAGTACTGTAATACCAAACAGAACAGCGAAGCAGTTGCAGCTAGGAACCAGCAAGTCAAAGCTTTGGAACAAAAAAAGGGTTAAAATTCACGATCCCAAACAAACTAGCAACCAAATACCTCGCTTTTAGTAGCAAAAGGATGGTGAAAACCTCCAGACTGTTGAAGCCACGGTCTACGAAATCACCCTGCATGTCAGCACAGTGATTCAGGAACATAGCATCATCTAGAACATCTCAACCAACCAGTTCTCTCTTTCTCTCTCTCTCTCTCACACACACACACACATATTCAAGACTGCAGAAGCCACACCATGAAAATATAATTCGTTTCGGGCACATGACCCCCAGTCGCAAAGAGCTTCATAAGGTCATGGAACTGCCCATGGATGTCTCCGCACACAGTCACCGGGCTGTTCACTGGCTGTACATTGGACTCTTCGATGAGGATCTCCTTCACCTGGACGATCATCGAAACAAACTGCGGTTACATACGATACGTACCCATATACCAATAATACGTTTTCTACCGGGGGGCATTCAAGGCAACAGTTTCCCCACATCAACATCATATCTACGAACCCTAGCACCGCAGCGCGCGTGCGGGTGCGCCGCCGCCGCGCGACGCGAGAGAGGACGGGGCAGGAAAAAACCCTAGCTGAACCAATCGGGGCAGGGTAAGCTCACGTATTCGCAGAGGGACTGGAGCTCGTGCTCGGCAAGGTGCTGGCCCTCCTTGACCTTGGAGATCCACAGATCCAAATCCATCGGGGACTCGAGGGGCAGCTGGCGGCGCACAGGGCGGCGGGGCGGATTTAGGGCGGAGGCGCGGATTCGAGAAGGGCGAGTTAGGGCGGAGCCGCGGATCCTCTCGTGGTCTCTGGTGTTGGTTTCGCCGCCGTCTCGATCGCGGCGGGGAAGGGAGGGGGGACGACGGACGAAGAGGGGAGAGAGGAAATGAGGATGTGGTTTGCGCCGGGCCTGGGGCGCTGGAGCAGGAAAAAAAATCGAGAGTGCCTTGGCTGCCTGCCGGCCGGCCACGGCCTCGCAAGCACGTTACGGCGACTCGGCATGCCGTCGTGCGGGTGGACGTGCGGCTGAGATTGATGCATCTATCATCTATATGACGTTTTGGCTTCCGTCCTTTTATTTTGAATTTTTGGATTTCGATTCGGGTAGATTACGTGAGATTTTCTTACTGGACAAAGTGCAAACAAAACCTGAATTCACATTGAAATAGAAAAATCGTGTTCCAGAGGGGACAGTTTGAATGTTGATATATTTGTGTTTTGTTCCGTTCAAGCATCACTCCTGATTTGCGCGAACGCAAAAATTAGGAAACTAAATTGTTGAGCGGACGAATGATAACTGCATGAATTTGTGACGTATACATATCACTGACTGATGTATTTCGAATTGAAATTATGTAAACAAGGCAGTATTCACATACGGAAACGATTTTATGTCATACAAGCATTACAGAAGTATGTACATCAGCAGCGTTTACCTATTCAGCACCAAGACAAACGCCCTCATTTTCCTACTCATTGGTAAAACGACTCGGTGCAGAATTGGGTTCGCAAGGGGATTTCTGCGACCAAAATGTGCTTCTTGCCGTAGTATGTTGCCATGTTGTTGGTAATTTATCAGCAAGTATATACTAATCAAAAGTAGTTATTAAATTACATTTCAAACTTGGCAGGGATGCATTAACTCAAGCCAAAACAAGCTTCCGCAATTAACTACATCATTTTCAGCCGACGTATCTCTTACAGGTTCCAGGCTTTCTGCAGGAAACACCGCTTAATTATAGCGTTTCTTAAACAGATAATGCCTCTTAGATGGGTCCTTAGGTTTCTTGGGAGCTCCAGACTTCCCCTTACCAGTGCTGGATGAAAAGGAGTCACAGGTTAGCACTGAGTATATTTGAAAAATGAAATTAAAACAGTCGATGTGGCGATGAAATATAAGTGAAGAGAGGCAGCACCTGTACTCCATGTAGACCATCCCATTTGCTCCAGAAAAGGTACCCATTGATCCAACGGATCGCCTTGCTTTCATGAGAGCCTTGCCATCGGAATCCTCTTCCAAGCGCTCAATGCCAATCATGTCATCCCCCGCATTCAGAGACTGTTTGAAGTGGTGCATAGAGAGTGGTGCATAGAGACATAGAGTTATTGCACAATCAGAAACAAGGAGGTAGAAGCTTACAAAAAAAAACAGGTAAAGAAAACACCCACTCTTGACAAAAGTTCGAGCTGGTCATCAAGTGTGTAAAATTTCAGGTTAGGTAATTCATCAGGTGGTGGCAAGCTGGTGATAACCTGGTAAATAATATTTTCAGTAGGAACCAAGCCAAACAATCATTTTTTCAACATTTAGAAGAATGCTCCAAAAGTTAAACCTTAAAGCTATATCCCTGGTCAATAAGAAACTGTTGCCTTTTAGTCGAGTAGTACATCTCCTGCATAAGTACCAAAAATTGCCATGGTCATGTACAGAAGCAAATATACAGGTATAGTTTTGACTTTTGACACATATCGCCATGCTGATGAATTTCAAAAATAGAAAATCGATATGCCAAAACAGACATGCTGGTGCGACTCACCTGAGTGTCAGTTGATACAAGAGAGTAGAAGAAAGCATTGTATTCTTCTTTTCCACCTGCCATCCTATCTTGATGCTTACCCTGATGTCACAACAGTTAACAAGACTGAAGGATGATCCCATAGAAAATATTATCTTAGAACATGATTGCAGGCTTTGCATACGATCAACTGATCAAGTTCCAATGTTTTCTTCACTTTTCCCCATCTGATTAATAACATGTGATTACTTGTCATAACTAGCATAATATATTACAATTACAACTATTTTATGAACAACCATTCCTCTAGATCCCAGAGCTGGAGTAGTCATCTATAAGCATGAAAATAAAGTTGTACATATAAATTATATACTAAAATCATACTAAAGTCACAGATTTGAACAGACTGCAAAAAGATTTATCATTTAAGTAAACATTTAATCAAATCTGAACATACTTGATTTCTTTTTGCCAGAATAATAATATGAACAATTTTGATTCGGGATCCATTTATAGCATCTTTGTCATTATAGTATGTCAGTAGTATTCATGATTAATTATTATTGTATCACAATCAAAAACATTTTATGATGGATTCTGAATATCAAGAGAAGTGGCATGGCAATAGCATTCTGCTTCATGAATCATCAGATTCAGCTTGTGCTACCTTCGCCCTGAGAATGCGTCCCAACCGTTGAGCTTCTTGACGCCGTGAACCAGCATGAGATGATATTTGTATGATCACATTTGCTTCTGGAATATCGATTGAATTATCACCCACCTAAGTAACAGTATATATGCAGTTAAGATGACTATGGTCGTTTTTGCATGCATATTTTTTGGATCACAAAGTCACTATTAAGTGTACCTTTGAAAGGAAGATGGTATTGACATCTGGGCTGTTTTTGAATTGATCCAGAATCCTCGTCCTCTCAACATGGCTGAATTATTCAAAGCAAATATAAGCATATAATCAGTGGAATATATAAACACACGTATAAAATGTGGATCACCTTGTGGAACCATAAATCATTGGTTTACGGAGAATCATTGCATATTGCGTTAGTGCAAATAGATTGTCAGCAAACACAATTATCTTATCCCCACGTTGTTGCTCATGGAATCGAATAAGAAACTCACAAGCCCTGAATTTGTTTGGATTCATCGCATAGAGTACCTGGTAGGTAAGAGTTAGTTGAATCCTCAATATGAAAAAGGGCAACTTTTTTGGAGATAAAAAATCATGAGATTTGAGAAAAACACATGGATGAATAATCCAAAAGTCCAGTGTGTGTAAAGTACAATAAAACCAACATTTTCTTGTAAGTAGTTAGTAGTTAAAAGGACAATATATGCAGAATTAATTTGCAAATAATTACAAATCAAGTTAACCATTGCTAAAAGAGTGAAGCAACCATAGAAATTGTAATGGTATGGACTTTATATTGCAGAAGAACACAGGTTTAAACATCTCCATGGAGGAAGACTGGTGAACTTCAATAAATATTCACCTGCTTCTTTTTTGAATTTTCTTTTTTTAAATACTCAGCAAAGAACTCTTTGGTCATGGGGCACCACACTTCTGCACACTGCACATTTGCAATGAATCCACCTTTCACTAAATCCAACCAGTTTGCTTCATACAGCTTTGGCCCAATTAGAAAATTTAAATCAGTAATACGTTCATCCTCTCTCACAAGGGTAGCTGCAGTAATATTAATTCAAGTTATTTTGAGTACCTATATAAAAGTGAATATGGAATCATATCAGAATGTAAATTGAAATCTGACCAGTAAGACCAAGCTTGCAGTGAGATTTTGTAATGCTGATGACCTTTCTAAACATATGTGCAGGAACAACATGGACCTGCAAACACAAATAAAAAGAATAAACAGATATGCATGATACTGCAACAACCATGTGCAGGAGAAAAATAAACCTAAAATATTAACTAATGGATATCTCACCTCATCCATTAGGAGCAAGCCCCACTCCCTGTTCCGGATTTCTTCAATAATCTTCTCTGAGTCTTCAGACCGTTTCCCTCCAAATGCCACCATGTTATATGTAGTCACAACCACACCAGCCATTCCCCGAAATTTCTCCTTGTTATCTGATGTAAAACGGCTAATATGTTCATCTTTTATAGTGGACCAAAGCTTGAACTGAAATGCCCATTGATCAACTGATACAGCATTTGTGGCCAAACATAGGCAGCTCTTCTTGATACGACATGCTGCAGATACACCAACCAAGGACTTGCCAGCACCACAAGGTAGCACAATAATGCCTGACCTTGCTCTGCCTGTAAATCATAAAATAATTAATATTGTAATTTAACTAAAATATCATCACACACTAGGCAGCTTACATCTCTGTCTTACGATCTTGACATGAACCAGGATATAATTCAGTAAGACTGGCAAGTAAATATATCATTAAAGACTCAAACTCATTTGAATATTAACATGCACAATCTTCAAGTCTACTTGGTAGTTCCTTTACCAGTTGTTAAAACATAGAAATTCAATATTCACATGAATATTGCATAAAGAAGTTACCATTCCCAAACATCTTGCTGAGGCTCTTTTCTTGATATGGCCTTGGGCGTGCTTGGGGCTTTAATTCCATCTCCAAATCTGGATTCACCTGCAATTAATAGAAATAAGATTTTAGTTATAAATAATATAACAGATGCATGTAAGGATGTACATAATCGTTTCCCTAACCAACTGCAAACCATACAATGGCAATATTGTTAGGTGCATACTTACATCAGAAGTAAATATATGTTTCAGACCTGAGAAAACATAGTTCTCAATTGGAAATAGGATCAATAATGTCCACATCTAGTTCTACTGTGCTGGAAATACAAAATTTTACCCAAAACAAATTGCTAAATTAAAAAAATATGATCCACACAAGCTTGGCGAACTGCTTTTCCATATATGCAATCCCCTAAACTTTGCAATATCTTTTCATACATCCCTGGAAAGTGGTTGTGGATAGGGTTTTATGTGGAAGCTTAAAAAAGTGGTTTTGGGTAACTAGGAAGAAACATTTGCAGTTCATTAATCTTCGGTCCTCAATTTATACTTTAATGTGATGACACACTAGCATTGTTCCCGTCCTCAGTTGCCACCAGGAGAGAAAGGGAGATAAAAAAGAGAACTAAATGGAGATTTCGATGTATATGCCCAACATGTATACCACAGCCAAAATCATCCAACGTGTATGTGAATTAGACAAAAGCACTATGTCAAGCAACTTTAGGGGGTAATTTTTTAATTGTGTTTGTGTGTGTTGTTTTTTTTTTTGGGGGGGGGGTAGGGGTATATATATATACTTTTTTTAAAAAAATAAACATAAATCATTTTCCATATATGAAGTTGGATTTTTTATGTTGATATATTACTATCCAATGTTTCAAGATGATACCCAGCAGTAAATAAACCTTGTTATCACCATTACATGTCCGTTTAGTTTGTTGTTTTTTATGTCTTGTACAGCAGAAATGGTGGGTTAAAATTCTGTGGGTGCAAAGGTGAAAATTGTTTTCGTAAATCAGCTCTGTTGTGATTTTCTCTGGTTCAAGACAGACTAATTGCATGCACAATATGATAATTCAGACTGACAATTATGGATGTTTCTTGATGTGCAAATAACTCACAGTGTCATTTCTAAAATCATACTCCTCCAGCATGGGGAAGTTCAGTGCATTTGGCAAGCAGCGCTGCTTCACATTCTCAACCTACATGATGTGAATCAAAAATGAATCTCCATAATTGATGTTTTCCCCGAGATTCCACTTGAAGTGATGCAACACCTGAGAGGGATCAATTTCAAAAGAATGTGTTTCCTTGTCTTCAGTTGCAGCAGCTAGTTCCATACCATCTAATAGGTCCTCATGGCCACTAGCCATTTCACCAGCTGTTTTGCTAACAGTAAATGAAGGCCCCCCTAGGGAATCCTGAAGAACCAGAAATGGGCTTAGATAACAGCATAAGCAAATAGCTAGCAATGTATAATAGTTATATTATGATTTCATACAGACAACATAACAATGCACAGACTAGATCTGGCAGAAGATACTGAGATAGTGGGTAGAATGGCATGGACTTTGCTACATTATTTTGCCATAAGAATTATGTTCAAGTGACTAAAACAAAGGAATAACCTCAGGAAATAGCTGTGCTCTTGAAATGATGTCATCTTTCAGGAGGGTCTTCAAAACCTGGAGATTAAGCACAACAGCTCACAAAAATAGCAAATGATAGAGCAAATATGATTGTTTGAATCTAGAAAGCATGATATAACCTCAGGGAATGGAGACTCAACAAAATACCGATTCTTCTTCAGAACAAGCTTCACTTTGCCATAATTGGCAGTTGAAGCATGGATAAAATCAATTATTTCACGAGGCAATTTAGTCTTGGAGAGTTTGCTCATCACACTAATTATAGTGCTAGTCTCAAGCCCAACTGATACCGCAGCATATAATGAGTGTGGTGTTAGATTGTACTCATGCATGGATTCTGGCCTGCACCACCAAAAGTAAATGTCAAATTGTTTAAATGAAAAATCACAAACTTTTCGTTGAAGCAATATATTTTGGTCATTCAACCACGCACATATATTACCAAAAAAGTTGTAATAAAATTGATGATCAATTTGACCATCTCTTCAATAATAGGGTGCAAGCATAATTTTTTTTAGGGACTTTAGGTCAAACTCAAGCCTGTTTTAATTTACTGCTGTTCAAAACACTAAATAATACTGGGCAAAAAACTCATTGTTTCCTCAACCTACCATCCCATATTGTCATCTTCCACCCAGAATTTAGTTGTAAAGTAACAAGGGAAGCATATGGTAATGTTCTTCTTAAGTCATGCTGGGCACATTTACACGGTTACAACTTGACTTTGGTGAAAATAATGCATCCCAAAATTCAATCCAAATCCATCCAAATTATGAACCCCTTACAACCACACCATGCTAAATTGTAGGGAAGTCTACTACAACTACATGTTATTCATCAAGTTTCTGCATGAATTTGCATGACGAAATGGTAAACATGAGGTGCAATGTGGATTTGCTTTGTAATAAGAGGCTTGCCTTTGTGTCTGTACACAATATGAACATTATAGACCATCCAAAAGCTAGAAATAATCGAGATGATGTAGTTTCATAAGATAAGAGAGAATTAGCAATAGTTACACTGAGTGAGTTCTAATTGCATGACATACAGATTTGAGCTGAACTCCATTCGTAGATACAATTGTCAGTCTCAGAAAAGTCCAAAACAACTATGCAATAAGGTACGACGGTTAGAACTTGAGGCTAGGAGTGACTGAAGATGACCTGCACACGGGCTCTGCAATGGCGATCAAAAAATCATACGCCTGTTTGTAGAGAGGCGAGAACGTCTCGAGGAAGATGCGGCCGTCGGCGCAGGCCCAGAGCGGCCGGCTCGCGTGATCCGGCTTCAGCTCCAGCTTGGTGAAGTCCCTCTTCTTCACCTCCCTATCCGCTGCACCGAATAAAATTTTCACCCCGAAAATCCCCAAGTCAGTTCAACGTTCCGTGCAAACCCCAACAGATTCGCAGAAGGGCAGTGAGTTTAGGGCGGATCGAGCGCGCGGTACCATCGTGGCCGTCGTCGTCGAAGTCATCGCCGTAGTCCATATCGGCGCTCTCGTCCACCAGAGCCGACCTCGACGGCGCCGAGGACTTGTGCCGCTTCGGCGCCCGGGCGCGATCGCCTGCAGAGGGGAGAGAGGGGAACAGTGTCACAGATAGCGCCATACAGGACACGGGGGGGCATCGGTGCGGGGGGATGATAGCGCTTAGCGTTTCCGCCTCACCGTCTCCGCCGGCCATGGCCGGAAGCCTGGAAGCGAGCAGGGGGCGGCGGATGTCGGTGTGCGGAGAGACGGAGACGACGACGGCGATCCGGCAAGACGCGGGGGAATAAACGCAGATGCGCTGTGGCGGCTGTGCGGTGTTGCGGCTGCCTATTTGCTGGGGGCTTGAGGAAATATAGGCCCATCTTTCGCGAACCGACGTTGAACTGGACCCGGAGGTGATGTGTTACGTGGGCCCTTGGCTTCCATTGTTCCTTAGCCCAGTAACGGAGATTTCAGGAAATTGTCGCCAAACGAGCAAACATTTTCCTTGTCGCCAATCGTTGAATATCTGATTGGCAGCGGAGTCAAATTTAAACATATAACATATGTATTTTAAGCTTAAAAATCAATTCACAAAGTTTAAGCTTAAAAATCAATTCACAAAGTCTAACATTACACTTATTCTACCTTTGTTATTTCCGTCCTTCTAACCGGGAGCATCTATCTATCTGTTAGTGGAGTCAAACTTATATGTCTAACATCTACATTTTTTACTTAAAAATCAGTTCATAAAATCTAAAATCTACTATGTAAGCTCACTCTACATTTTATTAGCTTTTCCTTCTAGAGGTGAGAATATAGAGAGACTCGTATGCCATAGCTTATAGATTTTTGTTTATTTCTAGATTGTTGCTCCAGCAAGTAGTACCCCTGCCAACAACGAGTTCTTGTTCTTACACCACATAATATCCGCGATTGCATATATCTCCAAGAATGAAATCCGCAACCGCATCGCATCGACTTCAGAGAGAAACTATGAGGTATGTTAACACCGAACTCATGGAGGACTGTTTGGTCGCCTATACAAGGCTCAGCTAGATCACATGATGTAAGATTGATTATTTGGTTATCTGCATGCATGAGTAGTTGAGTATAGCTCAACGGTTGCAAATGGAGCTTCTCAATCTGACTCCGTAGAGTTTGAATGGGAATAAAATTTGTTTCTCCTTGGCCCACTAGACGCAGGAAATTAAGGTAGTATTTGGTTGCTTGTATCATTTTATTCATGTACTATTCCGTTTTGGATCTAATACTCTTCATGTGTTTGGTTGTTTGAAGCGAACCATTTTATTATTTTATTATGTATGAACTGGTACAGATTTATGAATATTCTTAAGTAATCAAATCGTGTGATTCAAGCAAAATCTTCGAACGAAACCATCCCAAACAAAATGGTATATGAATGAAATGATGCAGACAACCAAATACTATCTAAGTGACTAATGATATTGTTAGCACATGATTAATGCATTTTAAATAATAAAATAAGTATTTTAAGATGGATTAACAATTATAACAAAAAAGTCGTCCATGATAAATATCTTTGTGACTTATTGTCTATCATTTCTTATCTCACACAATTTATCCTCATGCGAATAACTAAACACCATTGACCGGTTAAACCGGTGAAGGTAATCAAATAAACACACATTATATATATCAAACTTATTTGAGTTGAACATGTCTCATTGAGTCTAGACAAATACAGCAACTGAACCAAACTGTAACGACCCGTCCCGGGACTCGGAAATACCATCGAGCGGGACGAGCCGATACTTCATCAAAGACGAACAATATCACTGATGACATTGTTCCATTCGACAGTAGTACATTGCAGAAGGAAAAATTACAATGTTTAAATATTACAAAAGCTGCTAAAGAGGCATACCTCGCAGCAACAATCATTACAAAAACACAGCGGAAGCACTTCATCACTCAAGCATGTACTACTATCCAAACAACACTTGGGGACTAGGCCCGAAACCCTAATCTTTTATATCTTCATCGGCAACAACTACATCTTCGCCTTCAATGTTCTTGACGTCCTCCGAAGATTAGCAAACTCTGGTGTGGGGGTGTAAAACAACAAGGGTGAGTACTCAAGAGTACTCAGCAAGTCTAGGAAGTAGTATAGATGCAGGATACAAAGAGCAGCTATGGTTCTCAAGGGAATATATAGTTTATAAACTAAGTGCTTAATACCCACAGATAGAGGTCCCAACCTCTAACCGTTCCCACATAAAGTAGCCATAGTTCAAAAGCTAATTCAACTCTCACATTCTCACCAACCGGGATTGCTTTGCAACAAATCCCACCATCATTTTCCATCAATTCCACAAGTCACATTTCTTTTCATCAATTCCACATATCACGACCATCATCTTATCATCATAACTCATCATTATCTCGGTACTAGCTTACCCATCCATCGGGGAAGCGTTCCCATTATCAACATCTTATCCCAATTCATTTTAACGCTCACCTAGTTATCACATCTCACATCACTCCCTATGAAGCCTTTCGACTTCCCGCTCCACACAGGAACGTTATCCAGCCACGAAGGCTAGTCGTATACCCACCGGTATACTCTGGTAACGTCCCAACCCATTTCCCGTTTAGTTGAAAACAAGTAAACACTACGCTAGGGAAGACACATGAAAACACTTGCCCATATCCGTGGGCACGGCTGTTCGAACAGTTCATACTTCAGCTGAAGGTGCACACTTTACCCTTGCGACTCAAACTCTACTCCATGCTAGCCAGGCAAGGAGGTTCGAGACAAAGACTTTCCAAAGCAAACCTAGGATACCCCACTGCCACCTAGATGGATTCACGGTCAAGGATCCGGAAAGTACGTCTTCCTTCTTCTCCCCAGGCAATCACACGGGTGCTCCACTCCCAACCCCTCGAATCACAACCACAATCTCGTGCCCGTTAGGGACTTTTCAAGTAATACCACGAGCCACCCGGTGATTCCACATCCATCGGCAATCAGGCTATCTCAAACTCACTAAGTACTAGCCCAGGGGCACCTCTCACGTACCCACAAGGTTGCACGATGTTGTGCTCATGCTTTCCCAAGGAATCGGTCCTTAATAGTCTTTGTAACACACACAATTTCATTTCACACAACACATTTGTAAAATCACATCATCATCAACCATTCTACATCTAGTCGTAATGTTTTGATATAAGTGTGTAAGTGTATGTGTAGTGCACCCATTTGACAAGGAATGTGCTAAAAATAATTAAAAGAATAAATTAAATCATGGATGTAAAATAAATCCTAGAGCGACAAGGTAAACATCGTATTCAATTATCAAGGAGGCTTGTTAACAAGCGTAGGTTTTATTTGTCTTAATTGCCCAAGCAATTGACTAATAGTGTACGTGAGTGTTTAATCCTAAACATGCATATATAAATTTTGTGGAACAATCAATGCAATAGGATCAAGGATGTTCAAAGGAAGACTTGCCTTGCTCGGGGAAATAGTCGGGATCGTCGAAGTCGTTTCCATCCGGAACTTCGGTTTCAACCCCTAATATGAATTTAGAGTTAATAATTAATTAGAGATTTTATTTATCTTTTAAGAATTTGGAAAATATTATTTATGTAAAGTTTAGATTTTTACAAACTTATAGAAATTTGAATGGAATTTTTCTGAGTTGAAAAGATTTTTCTACAAATTTTTAAAGTTGCAAGCATAGTGTGAAAATTGGAAAAAGAGAAAAACTACTATTCACAGTGGGCCGGCCAGAAAACCATTTTGAAAAAACAGAAAACGCACTGTTCATATGGGCCGGTCAGTGGGGAAAAAATAATTCAGAAAAATAGAAAAAAAATGATGTGCTTGCTGGGCTGGCCAAAACGGCCCACGGGGCTCTGTGTGCGCGCGGCTAGGCCAGCGCGTGGCCCAGTGGCTGGCTGGCAGCGGGGCCCACATGGCGGTGGCTGGTGGCTGCTGGCGGAGGGCCCACATGTCAGCGGCAGGGAGCAGAGGAGGGCACGGCGGCTGGAGGTTGAAGACGACCTCCAACGGCTGAAACTTCTCCGGGCCATAACTTTGTCATACTAGCTCCGATTGCTACGAAATTTTAACAGTAGCTAGAGTACAGCTAGATGAACATATCCAACGGTTGGATTGGGCATTAGAGCTACGGTTTGGGTTTTAGACCGGCAAACCGTAGGTTCGGTTTGGGATTTTTAATGGCGACGGCGGAGCTCCGGCGAGACATCGGGGGTCATTTTCACCATACTTAGGGCATTGCGGAGCTACTGGTGCTCTTGGATTGAACTACGGTGGCCCGTAGTGCCTTGGCGACGGTGACCCGAGAGCTCAAAATGGAGGGCTCGTCGCCGGCGAGCTACGGCCACCCTACGTCCACGACGAGCTAGGGAACATGTTCTACTACTCATGGGGATGCTCTAGCATGAATTAATTGCAAAGTTATGGTACCTTGGTTAGAGCTCGATGTTCGACGGTGGATTTGGGGATTTTTGACGAAGGCGAAATCCAGCGAAGTAGGCTGCGAAAATGGGAGCACTGAAGGTCACTGATCACGTTCTCGGTATTGGTCTACAGAATAGAGCAATGGAGGGAAGGGATTTTTCGGACAAACCATGGCGATGGCATTCGGCTCCTGCGGATTCCTGGCGAGATAGTGCTCGGATGGCTTCGACGAGTGCTCTAGAGTGGAGAGGGTTGACTGAGGTTTGGGTGGGCGCAACCATGTGAGCTCGGGTCATTTTATCCGTGCGACGGTATGGGCGGCGATGTGGGTCGAGTAATGGCGAGGGCATGGTTGCACGACGGCCATGGAGCGGGGTTGTTGGAGGTGACAGCACGGGTGGGAAAAGGCAATAGTATGGTGCGGGTACGAGAACGACGAATGACCGAGTGGTGGAAGGACAAGTCCAGTGGTCCGAGCGGGGCGTCGGCATGGTTGCAAGTACAAGCGACGTGCGGGCGTGTACTGGCGTACAGAAGCAGACAGGCTCGAGCGCAGGTCGGCGGTGACTTCAGCGTGCGGGCGCAGCCCTTGCGTGGGGCGCGGGGTTGGACGCACAGCCGCGAGCGCTGGGTCAGCAGTGGGCGCTGGTGCTCAGGAGGCCAGCAGCCATGCGCGGTGTGCGTGTGCGGCGAGCGGCGCTAGGTGCAGGTGCACGGCCGAGCAGGACATGCGGGCGCGTGTGACGGCCGTGGCCAGCGGCCGTGCGGCTAGCTGCAGCCGATGTGTGCGTGAGTTTTTTTTTGTTGTGTTTTTTTTGTATATAAATAGAGGGAAAAAAATCTGAGTTTTACAAACCTTCCCCCCTTATGAAAATCTCGTCCCGAGATTTCCAAGCTAAGCTAATGGTATCAGGTGACAACTTGCCGAGAAGGTCCTTGGCTTTCAAGTTGACTTCAAAACAGGTACTTGATTGAATCTTGTAGATCTTTATCGTTTTTCGAAAAGTCGGTCTTTAAGCCATATGAAACTTGATCTTCTCTCTTTACGCGCGGCGATAAACTCCTTAGTTTTGAACACCTTCTTATCTTGGAATAGTTATCGTATTGGAACTAATCTCTCTCTTGTTTTTTTTTTGTTTAACTTGAAGAATACAAAGCGGATGTCCTTGATAGGTTGGTTTCGGAGCTTTCTATGTGATGCCACGTTTTCTTAATACTACGTAGGAATGATGATAGGAGATATACATGATTTCTAAATTCAACTTGAAATTACTACGGCTTGGCTTCCAAAATGACTGAAGAATATAGGATTTATGCTCTATGTGACATTGTCTTCTTTCTTTGGGGTTCTACTTTAATAACTCCTTGATTTGATTGATTCATTATTACTATTTTATGTACTTGCATAACCAATCCGCCGATCTTTGTTGAGCTCATTCATTCTGGTTGAGCCATCAATGATATATATATATATATATATATTTATGCTTTGTGAGATCGAGAATATTTCCACCTTTGACATTTAGTTAGGGTTATAATGTTCCTATTTATTTTCGACCTATGAATATGGTTTCATTATATACTTACATATGTATGGTCTTTTATATATAACATTAGCTATTTACACTTATTATTTTATCATATATATATTGGATATTATATCCTTATCCTTAGATCAATAATAAACTAAGGTCATTAGGGATTTATTATGTGGTTACCTAAGGTTGGAGGTGAAACCATATTTGTTTTATAAATCATTGATTTGACAATTTCTAACATCTGGTATGTGTTCGGATGATTGTCCATAGTTAATAGGGGTAGTTTGTTTTAGTTAGGACATTGGGGCGGTTCATATAAAAGTGGATTTGATCGTTATATATATATATATATATATTCTCGTATGGATTTCTCTAGTGATTTAATAGACCATTTGAACTTCTTTTATGTTTTTTTTAAATGTATATACATCAAAGGTGTTCCAGGTTTTCTTCGTTTGGGTAAAAACTTCACTTGTACATATATTCCATTATTATTATTTAATAATTTGTAAAAGGTCTTCTAACTTGGAACTCTTCCTATCACATTAGTTTATCTTTTTTTTATATGAATGGACTTTAACTTGTTGTTTTTTTTAAGCTTCATTCTTAGCTTAGCTTCCTTTTTGTTCAGGTATATATACATATATACAGATATATACTCTTTATCTCCCATGATCCTCATACGTCTCACTGATTTCAATCTTAAGTTTTTTTTTTCGCAGAAAGGAATTTTGCACGTTAGATAAATATTTGTGAATACGATAATGATGTTTATTAGCACTGTTTTTTTAGATAATAAATAGTGTTTTATAAGACGAGTAGTATTCCGATTTTAAGAATAGTAAATAATATTCAAGGTAAGCTTTATTTTAATTCGAATGGAGTAGCATGCTTTTAAATTTTAAGAAGGGTTAGTTTTTGTTGGACCGGAAACGGCGACCAGAGGGGGGGGGTGAATGAGAGCTTTTAAAATTTCGGGCTAAAAACTTAGCCTTCGGTTCAGTTCTGTCTTCTGCGGAACAGGCTTCGAACACTACCTTCGAAGGTCTGGTTCGGAGGTACTTCGACACCTTCGAACACAGGCTTCGGAGGAGAAAAAGTTCGAAGCCAAGAAGACTTCGCTCCACTTACAACCCTCGAAAATCGACTCTGCTAAGTCAGTGCAGGCTCCGCACACAGGGTGCTTCGAGCAGGCTACGCACTTCACCCTTCGCAAGAGTGGACAGCCCTCTGAGGACTTCGATCAAGTACTTGGCGGCAGCAACCGGTGCTGGGCTTCGTACACGAAGGTCTACACGCACACAAAACGGACTACGCAAAGGGCTTCGACACAAGAAGCACTACGGGAAAAATCAGGGCTTCGCTAGTAAGCAGCGAGGTCTTGCCTCGTGTCACACAGAGCGACAGCACACTGAAAAACACACTTCGCGAGATAAACACCCTTTGCCAAGACAGGCTTCGGTGAACTAAAGACTAGCGAGGTATGCAACGCGAGCTCAAGCAAAAGCACAAGAAACAGGGCTTCGCCGCTTGAACAAGGAACACAGAAAAATGAACTCTCAGGATGTATTCAATTGAAGTGTATGGCTACAGGAGCTCAACAGTAAATGCTCAAAGTGTTAAATGTTACCTACCGAGCCCCCATATTTATAGCCCACGGCTTCATCCTAAGGAAGTGACTACATTACCCCTAGGGTTTACATTCATTTTGTCTCTTCAGAACTAAGGGGTACAAAAGGTAGTCCACCTTTATTTTGGAGGCTTCTCTGTCAGCTGCAGAGGGGACAGTGTCAGCCTTTTTCAGAACAGACAGTGTCAGCCTTTACAGTGTTGACTTCTGGAACCTCCCTTCGCACCGGAGGGTGCGGTAGCTTCGGCGAGAAGCCTGCAGCCTGTTGGCCTTTGCTCCGCCGAAGAAGTCCTTCGATATAATGACGGTTTTGAGCCGAAGCCGTCAAAGCCCCTTGGGCCTTCGCACCACCACCTTCGGAGTGGACCTCCACGGCTTCGCAGCTACTCCGAGCTCAACCACCGTCCGTCCGTGTACCGAAGCCATGCATGGCCAAAGCACCACAAGTCATCCTCACTCCGAAGCCCCACCTTCGGAGTACCACCCTTCGAAGTTCCTCCTTCGTCCAAGGCCTCCGCATGAAGCATTCCATGAGCACTTCGTCGCAGTGTCTCACTCCGAGCACACTCCTCGACGAGCCTCACCCGGACCATGCCTTCGATGCGCCTCGACTTCTGAGACCTTCGTCGGGTACGTTCGAGTGTCTCCCTCCGGAGCACACTTCGAACACCTTGCCTCCGCAGAGGACTTGATCCACCAACTCCGAAGTCATTCCATTCGGAGTACCTTCGAAGTGCCTCATGTCCGAGGACTTTGTCTCGGAGCACCTTCAGCCGGAGCCACGCTCCGCACTCTCTGCCTTCACCTGGCACGCCTCGACCCGAGGACCGACCCGGACCACCTTCGCAGCCACCGTGACGGAGCTCCCCGCTCCCCTGGCATCAAGCCACCCGCTTGACCCAAGTTCACCTGGCTCGAACCCTGTCCGTTGCCTCCGAAGTCCCTGCGCACCACCGACAAGCAAACAAGTGTATCCAGTACTCCGGAGACCTCTCCGGGTTACCAACCTTCGGTACACACTCCGGTGTACCGCTCAAAGTACCGAAGCCTTCGGTACAAACCCAGTCATCGCGTACTGTCGGACCCCTCTGACAAGCACACTCCGCTGCACAGCTGCAGCAAGCAACACCGAACACCCTTCGGTGAAACCACCTCCGAACACCTTCGGAGGTACCACCTCCGAAGCCCCTCCGGAGGTACCCTTCGAACAGAGGGTAAATAATCTTGTCAATCACTCATCACATACACCGAAACCACCCTTGGTTTCTCAATCTCCCCCTTGATGAGTGCATTGACAACCAAATCCAAGTTCAAGAAAATTTAAAAAATTTCTGCACACAAGTGACCATAAAAACTCAGAAAAGAGCAAAAGCATGTCACTTGATAAAAGAATTTTTCTCCCCCTTTAAAAAAGAGTAAAAGCCCATTTGGCAAATCTCTCCTTGATAAGAACTCCCCCTGAGGCGAGCAAAATTTTCTCCCCCTTTATGTCAAAAAATCTCCCCTTTTTGAGATTATGCCTTCTTGCGGCAGAGAACATGTAAACCTCTCCCCCTTTGGCAATGCAAGCATCAAGGAGCAATCAAAAGATGCAAAGCTTCGACATGAATAGAATTGCAAAGACATATAATGCAAAAATATGCCAACAGTAACATCAATGATCATGTGCTCAACTCAATTTAACATTCTGAGAAACAAGATGATGGCATGTGATTTTGTCATTTTGAAGTAAAAGCATCACCACTTAATCATAACAGCTAGACATGTGAAGGCAAGGACTGCGCAAAGCTAACAATTTCTACCCTAGACAGACAAGTCTTGTCCAAAAAGGAGCTTTGAAAGCAAACTTGATGATTGATCAATTTTGTTGTTCTTTTCTTAATGCCAGGGGTTATTTGTTTGTCCACCTTATATTTTCCAATCAGGTCAAGCCTAGGCAAGAAAGCCATCTGAAGCTTAAGGCGGTGATTTTGGCATACACTACACTATCCCAGTTCAGACCAATGTGCAATGGTAAGCAGTCTAGAATAGAGTAGTGCGACAAACAAACCCTCCTGGATCTTTTCATTGAAACTAGGCAAATCATGGATTTTTGATTTTGATTTTGATGAATTAAATATTTTGATGAGTATCCATGAATAAAGAACACATTTTTCAAGTTGCATATTTTAGCATCCAAGGAACAGTGTCTTGCTGTTAGGTAGATAAAAGATAGCTAAAAGCAGTCCAGTCTAAACAAGCTAGATACAAGATTGTGCGGTGAGCAAGTTTTGATTTTAGAAAATAAAACATCATGCACAACCAATGTTCCAGATATATTTCATAGAGCTGAGCTGACATGATTTCTTTGAATTAAAAGCAGGCATATAATAGCAAAAGATGTAAGTGCAATTCTACACATAATGAGCAGATGCAAAACATTTAAAATCAGCTCCCCCTCACAAAATGTCGTAGGGATGACAAATACCAAGTTCCCCACGCAAGTAAGCAAATCGAGAAGCATCGAGGGGTTTTGTAAAAATATCGGCAAGCTGGTGTTGGGTATCAACATATTGAAGTTCAATATCACCCTTCTCATTGTGATCTCTGAGAAAATGATACCGTACATCAATGTGTTTGGTTCTGGAGTGCTGAACCGGTTGTTTGCAATACAAATAGCACTAGTGTTATCACAGAAAAGTGGAACACTCTTATAATCTAACCCGAAATCCCGCAAAGTGGAAACCATCCACAAAATCTGAGAGCAACAGCTAGCTGCAGCAACATATTCGGCCTCAGCCGTTGATTGTGCAACACTAGACTGTTTGTGGGAAGACCAGCAAACCAAAGACGTACCCAGAAAATGACAAGTACCAGAGGTACTCTTCCTATCAATTCTACACCCAGCAAAATCCGCATCTGAATAACCTCTAAGACATAAAGATGAAGATGATGAATACCATATGCCAAATTCTAGGGTGTGTTTGAGATACCTTAGAATGCGCTTAACCGCTTGGCGGTGCGAAGCTCGTGGTGAAGCCTGAAAACGAGCGCACAGACACACTGCGAAGTGTATGTCCGGCCTCGTAGCAGTCAAGTAGAGGAGGGAGCCGATCATGCTCCGGAACTCCTTCTGATCTACAGCTTCTCCATCTTCGTCAGGGTCCAACGCTACAGATGTAGCCATTGGAGTGGCGAGGGGCTTCGCATCGGACATATCAAACTTCTTGAGCAGGTCCTTGGTGTACTTTGTCTGGTGGACAAAAGTACCTTGTTTGCTTTGCTTGATTTGCAAACCAAGGAAAAAGGTGAGTTCACCCATCATTGACATTTCAAATTCCCTGCTCATGGTATCTGCAAACTCGGCAACTAAAGCATGAGAAGAGCCACCAAAGATGATATCATCCACATAAATCTGCACTAGAAGGAAATCTTTGCCATGCTTGAGAGTAAACAAAGTTTTATCAACAGAGCCCATCAAATACCCTCGCTCAAGCAGAAAAGACTTAAGTCTATCATACCATGCCCGAGGGGCCTGCTTGAGTCCATAAAGAGCCTTATGAAGTTTAAGGACTTTATGTGGGTACTTGGGGTTTTCAAAACCAGGGGGTTGTTTTACATACACATCTTCACCTATGAAGCCATTAAGAAAAGCACTTTTGACATCCATTTGATAGAGTTTGAATCCCCGGGATGTCGCAAAGGCAAGCAAAATCCTAATGGCCTCAAGGCGAGCAACAGGTGCAAAAGTTTCAGTAAAATCAATCCCTTCTAGTTGAGAAAAGCCCTGAGCTACAAGTCTAGCCTTGTTTCTAACAATTGTTCCATCCTCCCCTTGTTTATTTTTAAAAATCCATTTTGTTCCAATGAAATGAACATTAGGTGGAGGATCAACTAAAGTCCAGACTTGGTTTCTTTCAAAATTCTCGAGTTCCTCATGCATGGCATTGATCCAACTAGAATCAGAAAGTGCATGACTAACATCTAAGGGCTCGAAAGAAGCAACAAACGCAGCATGAGTGAAATGGGCATGAGAGCGTGTTACCCTTTGATCAAGCTCACCAATGATCTGCTCGGGAGGGTGCATCCTTTGGACATGATGTGGAGCCTCGCGGCGGGATGCAGTCTCCCCCTCAACTTGTGCGTTGGAGTGGTCCAAGATGACCGAAGTTGAGGTAGTCGCTTCGGGACCTCGTGCCGAAGTAGTAGAAGCGGGGTCAGCTTCGGGGGTTGATGTCGAGGGTAGAAGGGGTTCATCCTCGAATTCTCCGGAATCTTCTTCTTCGAATATGGTCTGTTCCATGTCGTGTTCATTTGCCTGTTCAAAAGCAGAACTAACAGAGGGGGTTGATTCATCAAAAGTCACATCACATGACTCGATGACAGTGTTAGTTTCCAAATTATAAACACGATAAGAATGACCATGAGTCGTATAACCCAAAAAGATCCCGTCAGAAGATCGCGACTCAAATTTATCCAAGTTACCGCGTTTTAGGATAAAGCAGCGACAGCCAAAAACTCGAAGATGAGTAACCTTGGGCTGTCTCCCAAAACGCAGCTCATAAGATGTTAAGTTTAAAATTGAGCGCAAGAAAATTCGGTTTGAGATGTAGCAAGCAGTGTTCATGGCCTCAGCCCAGAATTTTCTAGGAGTCCTATGCTCATCAAGCATCGTCCTAGCCATCTCAACCAAAGTGCGGTTTTTCCTCTCAACAACACCATTCTGTTGAGGAACCCGCGGAGCAGAGAATTGATGTTCTATGCCATGCTCCATGCAAAAGTCAACAAAGAGACTATTTTTGAACTCAGTGCCATTATCGCTTCGAATGAATTTTAATGCACCAGGGAGTTCTATGAAAAGTCTCAAAGCCAAGCTTCGAAAGTGTGAAAACACTTCATCCTTGCTGGCAAGAAAGAAGACCCAAGAGTAGCGAGAGAAATCGTCGACAATAACAAGTACATACCACTTGCCGCCTAAAGAACTAACCCGAGAAGGACCTACAGTGTCCATATGGAGAAGTTCTCCGGGCTGTTCAGTCATCACTGTGGTGACTGGCGAATGCGAAGCGGCAATCATTTTACCATGTCGACAAGGAGCACAAACTAAATTCTTCTCAAACTTGAGCTTGGGCAATCCTCGGATCAGGCCTAGGGCGCTCAGACGAGCGAGCAATTCAAAGCTCATATGCCCTAGTCTCCTATGCCACTTCCAAAGCTCAGAAATCGAATGAGCAACAAGACAATGAGAAGAACCAGACGACTCTGAAAAATCAGCTCCAAAAACTCTCCCAACCCTAAAGATCTTACACACCACAACGCCATCTGAATTGAGCACTTGCGAAGTATCGCGATGAAATCGCACTTCGAAGCCCTCATCAAGCAACTGAGATACAGACAACAAATTGTATCCCAGGTTCTCAACCAAAGCAACATCTTTGAGAGTGAAGTTTGCGTTAATTCTTACCACACCTTTACCTTTCACTCTACTCCTTCGATTGTTTCCGAAGGTGATATGTTCCCTTTGCTTGGTTGTGGTGAGGCTGGAGAACCAATTTGCATCTCCGGTCATGTGGCGCGAACAACCGGAGTCCATGATCCACGTGCCCTCCAAGCCTCGACCTGTCGCCTACACATGATGAAAACGTCTCGCTCGCTCAGTGCTGGGGTGAGTGAAATAATGACGAGGCATCCAGCACTGAGTGACACGAGTAGTAGGCACAGTAAAAGTAGATGGTCTACGCACATAATAATCAGAATGACGCAAAGTGCGAGGTCTACCTACATGCAAAGAACGCAAGGCATGTCGAGGTCTCCTACTCTGACGAGGTACAAAGCTACTCGCCCGAGGTCTACCACCATATGGAACATGGTGAACACCTCGGGGAGCAAAACCTCTTCGAGAAGCACGAGGAGCCTCGAAAACAGGACGAGAGCAAAACTCAGACTCATGCATACCTAAAGATGGGTAATGCATGTCCTGATAGCTCATTGCCTGAGCACGTCGCTCATCCTTGATGCGACAGAAACAGAAACCAATCAAATGACCCGCCCGCTGACAATAAGAACAATGAAACACTCTCCTGGGGGCACTCTGATGGGTCATAGGAGCAACTCTCACAGGCTCCTTGGGTTTCTTTAGAGTGGTTTTCTTGGGAGGATTTTTCTTGGCAGGAGGAGTGGTTTTCTTTGGTGGATGGGTAGGCTGTTTGGCTGATGGGGTGTCCAACAGAGCTCTCTCTTTCTCTAGGGTGGTGGGAGAGGTAAAAACAGTTTTGGTCTTACTGTCTGAAGCTATCCTCTCAAAACCCAAACCTAGAGCTACCCCTGCTCTGTCAGCACACAACTTGGTTTTGGCCAAGAGCAAATCCATCCTACCCTTTCCCTCAGTGCATTTGTTCACCACAGAAAGAAGGTATTCATTTTCTGACATGAGGTTTTCAGCTCGCTCTCTGACAGTGCCTAGCTGGTCCTTAAGGGTGATGCAAGTGTCACAAACAGGTTGCACATCCTTAGAACTACCGGCCCTCTCCAATCTAGCCTCCAAATCATGAACATGCTTATCACGTAAATTAATGCTATCGCGTAATAAGGAGCAGTTCATGCAATCAATAATATCACGAGGTCTAGAATCCACCTCCAAAAGCTGCTTCTGTGCAGTCTCAAGCTCAGACAGAGTTTGAGCATGTACAGAACGCAACTGAGCAAGCTCACTCATGACAACAGAACATGATTCACATTCAGCATCATCAAATTTAGACTTAAGCATGGCATATTCAGTAGATACATTTTCTAGCCTAAGTCTAAGGTCTTTTCTTTCTCTAGCGGCTTGCACAAGCAATCTATCCTGACCTAGCACAACTTCATTCAGCTCATCTAATTTAATTAGAAGCTGGTCAGATGATAGGTTTACCTCAGATGAGTCAAGCTCATCGCCGCTGTGATCGCTGTCGGCCATGAAGCAAAGGCCGGTGAAGTCACGTCCCTTCTTGTCCTTTTTGTCCTCCTTCCTTGGGGACTCCTCCTCCTCAGAGCTCGACTCCTCAGTTGAGGATGTGTCGATGTCGCTGAGAGCAGCAACAAAAGCTCTGGAAGCGGCCTTGGCTACTTTCTTAGCCATCTTGCCGCGCTTGCCCTTCACAAAGGGCTTCCTCTCCTTCTTGTGGTATTTGGGGCGCTCACTCTCATCTCTCTTTTTGACCTTGGGGCAATTGGCCTTGATGTGAGAGGTGTCGCCACATTCATAGCAGCCACTAAAACCACTTCTCCTCTGATCCCGTCTCTCATGATGAAAGCGGGTGAACCTCCGGGCAATGAGAGCAAGCTCATCATCAGCTAGAGTGTCCACCTGCTCCTTTGTGACGGAGACCAGGGAGGACAAAGCAAAACCATCTGCAAGAACACAAGTGCCTGATGTGCTTGGTTCTGCAGTGGTGCCACGGCTTGTGCTAGAAACCAATGCCAATGGCTGTGGCAAAGAGCTTCTGTGCACAGCAAGAGATGCCTTAGCAATCTCTGTGGACTTCAGCTTGCTAAAGAGTTCATCACAGGTAAGAGTGTCATAGCCTGTGGACTCCTCAATGCTGGATATCTTCACCTCCCATATGCTACGGTCAAGAGCATAGAGAAGCTTGATAGCCCTATCGTGATCACTATAAGCAAGCGTCCCGTTGGATCGCAAGTTACTCACTATCGCGTCAAAACGAGAAAACATGGCATCTACAGATTCACCAGGTGCCTGCACAAACAGCTGATACTGTTGATTGTAGGTGCTTTGGCGCCTGGCCTTAATCTGAGCAGAGCCCTCATGAAAGACAGTGAGTGTTGTCCAAATTTCCCTAGCAGTCCTAAGGTGCTGCACCCTATCAAACTCACTCCGACTCAAACCAATGAATAGTATGTTCCTTGCCTTCGAGTTGGCAATATACTGATCTTTCTCAGTTTGAGTGGTGCGGGTCTCAGGGATGGAGTATTGTGAGTCCACAATCTCCCAAATTGCATTTCCTTGGCTTAACAAGTAAGCCTCCATGCGCACCTTCCAGTATGCAAAATCTGTCCCATCGAACAGAGGAATTTTACTGCCTCTATCCATGTCGCCAAAAGATCACAAAACCGGTTAAGGTCAACTGGTGATCTTAACCCGCTCTGATACCAATTGTTGGACCGGAAATGGCGACCAGAGGGGGGGGGGTGAATGGGAGCTTTTAAAATTTCGGGCTAAAAACTTAGCCTTCGGTTCAGTTCTGTCTTCTGCGGAACAGGCTTCGAACACTACCTTCGAAGGTCTGGTTCGGAGGTACTTCGACACCTTCGAACACAGGCTTCGGAGGAGAAAAAGTTCGAAGCCAAGAAGACTTCGCTCCACTTACAACCCTCGAAAATCGACTCTGCTAAGTCAGTGCAGGCTCCGCACACAGGGTGCTTCGAGCAGGCTACGCACTTCACCCTTCGCAAGAGTGGACAGCCCTCTGAGGACTTCGATCAAGTACTTGGCGGCAGCAACCGGTGCTGGGCTTCGTACACGAAGGTCTACACGCACACAAAACGGACTACGCAAAGGGCTTCGACACAAGAAGCACTACGGGAAAAATCAGGGCTTCGCTAGTAAGCAGCGAGGTCTTGCCTCGTGTCACACAGAGCGACAGCACACTGAAAAACACACTTCGCGAGATAAACACCCTTTGCCAAGACAGGCTTCGGTGAACTAAAGACTAGCGAGGTATGCAACGCGAGCTCAAGCAAAAGCACAAGAAACAGGGCTTCGCCGCTTGAACAAGGAACACAGAAAAATGAACTCTCAGGATGTATTCAATTGAAGTGTATGGCTACAGGAGCTCAACAGTAAATGCTCAAAGTGTTAAATGTTACCTACCGAGCCCCCATATTTATAGCCCACGGCTTCATCCTAAGGAAGTGACTACATTACCCCTAGGGTTTACATTCATTTTGTCTCTTCAGAACTAAGGGGTACAAAAGGTAGTCCACCTTTATTTTGGAGGCTTCTCTGTCAGCTGCAGAGGGGACAGTGTCAGCCTTTTTCAGAACAGACAGTGTCAGCCTTTACAGTGTTGACTTCTGGAACCTCCCTTCGCACCGGAGGGTGCGGTAGCTTCGGCGAGAAGCCTGCAGCCTGTTGGCCTTTGCTCCGCCGAAGAAGTCCTTCGATATAATGACGGTTTTGAGCCGAAGCCGTCAAAGCCCCTTGGGCCTTCGCACCACCACCTTCGGAGTGGACCTCCACGGCTTCGCAGCTACTCCGAGCTCAACCACCGTCCGTCCGTGTACCGAAGCCATGCATGGCCAAAGCACCACAAGTCATCCTCACTCCGAAGCCCCACCTTCGGAGTACCACCCTTCGAAGTTCCTCCTTCGTCCAAGGCCTCCGCATGAAGCATTCCATGAGCACTTCGTCGCAGTGTCTCACTCCGAGCACACTCCTCGACGAGCCTCACCCGGACCATGCCTTCGATGCGCCTCGACTTCTGAGACCTTCGTCGGGTACGTTCGAGTGTCTCCCTCCGGAGCACACTTCGAACACCTTGCCTCCGCAGAGGACTTGATCCACCAACTCCGAAGTCATTCCATTCGAAGTACCTTCGAAGTGCCTCATGTCCGAGGACTTTGTCTCGGAGCACCTTCAGCCGGAGCCACGCTCCGCACTCTCTGCCTTCACCTGGCACGCCTCGACCCGAGGACCGACCCGGACCACCTTCGCAGCCACCGTGACGGAGCTCCCCGCTCCCCTGGCATCAAGCCACCCGCTTGACCCAAGTTCACCTGGCTCGAACCCTGTCCGTTGCCTCCGAAGTCCCTGCGCACCACCGACAAGCAAACAAGTGTATCCAGTACTCCGGAGACCTCTCCGGGTTACCAACCTTCGGTACACACTCCGGTGTACCGCTCAAAGTACCGAAGCCTTCGGTACAAACCCAGTCATCGCGTACTGTCGGACCCCTCCGACAAGCACACTCCGCTGCACAGCTGCAGCAAGCAACACCGAACACCCTTCGGTGAAACCACCTCCGAACACCTTCGGAGGTACCACCTCCGAAGCCCCTCCGGAGGTACCCTTCGAACAGAGGGTAAATAATCCTGTCAATCACTCATCACATACACCGAAACCACCCTTGGTTTCTCAGTTTTGATCAATGAGTAACAATTGGGATTAAAAGCACAAAGTTTGAATAACCAAAAAGTTGCTTCTCAATATTAAGAAATGGTGTCATGAAGTTGACAATTTATTATTTTTAGATATTGTATATTGGTTTACGGCCGGGGATAATGTGTTTGGTTTTATTCGGGGCATGGTTTTCATACTTTGAATAATAAGTACATATTATAATTTGATTGGTAAGGTCCAATCTTATGGAATTTGAGTGATTCACATGATTGAGGATATAACATGATGACAAGTGTTTTTTTAAAAAAAAAATCTTTGATGTTTGATAGAACATAGGGATAGTATTTGTAATAGACAGTTCGAGTTGAATTAAGTTGTATTTAAAAAATTTGATTGTAGAGAATGCTACAAACATGAGGTAGATGTCTCATATTTAAACTTTTAATCAAAATAGGAAGTATAAAGTAGGGAGGTTAATCTCGGTATTAGGATTTTTTTTAAGTCATGAATAGTAATGTGTTTACTTTTTTTTTAATTTTGATCGGATAGTTTTTTGTGCGTAATAGTTTTGAAATGTTAGTTGATCTAGCAGTTTGTTCCATTTAATAAATTTCAGATTGAGAACTCGTCTTCTTAGATATTTTTGATGAGCTTTGTAAATCAAGGCGGCTCAATTTTTAGTAAATTACTTAAAATCACGACAAGCCGATTAGAGTTCCCTTTTAGAATGGTTATAGTTTTGATTTAGATCTTAGGGATGGATAAGGGATTAACCTAAAGGTAACACAATTTTATTTATTTAGAAGGTTTTAATATGTTTTTTATGCGTTGCCATTATGTTCATTAGGAAATGCACCATTTCGAATTTTATGATGATATAACAGGAAGTTGAGGAGTGAAGAGTTAATCTCGGAATGATTTAATATTTCTAAGTTATGAATGATATTTTTGACTAAAACATAGTAATCTTTGGAATTGGTATTGTAGTTATGGTTCACAAATACAATTTTTATTATGTAAGTAATAGCTACTACTTATAATTTAACTAGGAGGGTCTTATTTATTCTATGTGTTATGACCACAGAAAATAAATGGTGATTTTGCTTGAAGATAGAATAAAAGACGTTCAATTGATAAAGGATGTTTTCATAATTAGGAGTTATGCTTATCAGTTTAACTGAATTTTAAAATGACTTGGTTTCTTTCAGTGATAAGCAGTATTTCACATACTAGTACTAATTACCTTTTTGATTGAACTAATTATGTTTCTGATTATGTTTAAATATAACTTCTATACAGAATTCTCGCGCTTTTATCACACAGATGATTAGTTATGTAATCCGGTAAAGCCCGATATATTCTTAGACTAGTGGATTATATTTAATGTTGATGGTTTGTATTATTAGGGCTTTCTAGATTACCTTTTTGTTAAAACATGTAGCTTGACCGAAATTGTCAGTTGACTAATCTATATTGATGGTATGTTCTCTTATGTATTAAAGCTTATAAGGTGGAGGGTGAAGCTAAATCATTATAAGAACTTTAGTAGTTATATATGTATTAATTTACTTAAGGTTATGTTTATCCATTTTATCTCTTGTGAGTCTGTTGAAATGACAAAATGCGTTTATGTATATATATCATAACTTTGCTTAGTCTAATTTATTTAGGCCCTATATGTTTTTTATGTGATACTTGTAGGCATATAGGTTAGATTACATGCTTTTATGGATTCCTTCCTTGTGATTTTGGTGTAAGACACTGATCTAGTTATAAGCACTTCTACCCATATACTATAGAAAGGAAATTGATTTAGGGATAAGGAATTAAATTAGTAGAAACAAAGTGTATATAGTTTTATCAAATAAAAGATTCAATAAATTAGGCGATGTGTCCAAGTCACTTGCTTCATAGAGCAGACTGATCACACATCTAAGAACATTCAAATCAACAGTTCAATACAATAAAACATACTACAATGTATTACAACTCTTAAGGAGTTGGCGTTAATATGGTTAGTTGAACATCTTCGAGCTTGGTGTTGGTGAAGACTTCCTTCAAGTTGCGTTCTTACGTGCCGACATCCTTCCTTGTAGAAGTGAAGAAGTTAACCACTCTCATTTGATAAATCTTTGAATACATAGGGGGTAAGGGACAAGCTATTGCTTTAAAACTTGAGTTGAAGAGACAAGAGTACAAGATGGTGTTTAAAGAAAATAATATTTTCTTTGTAAGCATAAATTAATCCTATGGTCTATAGGGGTTTCGTTCCTAGGGCCAAGTTCTGCTCTGATACCACTTTTGTAACGACCCGTCCCGGGACTCGGAAATACCATCGAGCGGGACGAGCCGATACTTCATCAAAGACGAACAATATCACTGATGACATTGTTCCATTCGACAGTAGTACATTGCAGAAGGAAAAATTACAATGTTTAAATATTACAAAAGCTGCTAAAGAGGCATACCTCGCAGCAACAATCATTACAAAAACACAGCGGAAGCACTTCATCACTCAAGCATGTACTACTATCCAAACAACACTTGGGGACTAGGCCCGAAACCCTAATCTTTTATATCTTCATCGGCAACAACTACATCTTCGCCTTCAATGTTCTTGACGTCCTCCGAAGATTAGCAAACTCTGGTGTGGGGGTGTAAAACAACAAGGGTGAGTACTCAAGAGTACTCAGCAAGTCTAGGAAGTAGTATAGATGCAGGATACAAAGAGCAGCTATGGTTCTCAAGGGAATATATAGTTTATAAACTAAGTGCTTAATACCCACAGATAGAGGTCCCAACCTCTAACCGTTCCCACATAAAGTAGCCATAGTTCAAAAGCTAATTCAACTCTCACATTCTCACTAACCGGGATTGCTTTGCAACAAATCCCACCATCATTTTCCATCAATTCCACAAGTCACATTTCTTTTCATCAATTCCACATATCACGACCATCATCTTATCATCATAACTCATCATTATCTCGGTACTAGCTTACCCATCCATCGGGGAAGCGTTCCCATTATCAACATCTTATCCCAATTCATTTTAACGCTCACCTAGTTATCACATCTCACATCACTCCCTATGAAGCCTTTCGACTTCCCGCTCCACACAGGAACGTTATCCAGCCACGAAGGCTAGTCGTATACCCACCGGTATACTCTGGTAACGTCCCAACCCATTTCCCGTTTAGTTGAAAACAAGTAAACACTACGCTAGGGAAGACACATGAAAACACTTGCCCATATCCGTGGGCACGGCTGTTCGAACAGTTCATACTTCAGCTGAAGGTGCACACTTTACCCTTGCGACTCAAACTCTACTCCATGCTAGCCAGGCAAGGAGGTTCGAGACAAAGACTTTCCAAAGCAAACCTAGGATACCCCACTGCCACCTAGATGGATTCACGGTCAAGGATCCGGAAAGTACGTCTTCCTTCTTCTCCCCAGGCAATCACACGGGTGCTCCACTCCCAACCCCTCGAATCACAACCACAATCTCGTGCCCGTTAGGGACTTTTCAAGTAATACCACGAGCCACCCGGTGATTCCACATCCATCGGCAATCAGGCTATCCCAAACTCACTAAGTACTAGCCCAGGGGCACCTCTCACGTACCCACAAGGTTGCACGATGTTGTGCTCATGCTTTCCCAAGGAATCGGTCCTTAATAGTCTTTGTAACACACACAATTTCATTTCACACAACACATTTGTAAAATCACATCATCATCAACCATTCTACATCTAGTCGTAATGTTTTGATATAAGTGTGTAAGTGTATGTGTAGTGCACCCATTTGACAAGGAATGTGCTAAAAATAATTAAAAAAATAAATTAAATCATGGATGTAAAATAAATCCTAGAGCGACAAGGTAAACATCGTATTCAATTATCAAGGAGGCTTGTTAACAAGCGTAGGTTTTATTTGTCTTAATTGCCCAAGCAATTGACTAATAGTGTACGTGAGTGTTTAATCCTAAACATGCATATATAAATTTTGTGGAACAATCAATGCAATAGGATCAAGGATGTTCAAAGGAAGACTTGCCTTGCTCGGGGAAATAGTCGGGATCGTCGAAGTCGTTTCCATCCGGAACTTCGGTTTCAACCCCTAATATGAATTTAGAGTTAATAATTAATTAGAGATTTTATTTATCTTTTAAGAATTTGGAAAATATTATTTATGTAAAGTTTAGATTTTTACAAACTTATAGAAATTTGAATGGAATTTTTCTGAGTTGAAAAGATTTTTCTACAAATTTTTAAAGTTGCAAGCATAGTGTGAAAATTGGAAAAAGAGAAAAACTACTATTCACAGTGGGCCGGCCAGAAAACCATTTTGAAAAAAACAGAAAACGCACTGTTCATATGGGCCGGTCAGTGGGGAAAAAATAATTCAGAAAAATAGAAAAAAAATGATGTGCTTGCTGGGCTGGCCAAAACGGCCCACGGGGCTCTGTGTGCGCGCGGCTAGGCCAGCGCGTGGCCCAGTGGCTGGCTGGCAGCGGGGCCCACATGGCGGTGGCTGGTGGCTGCTGGCGGAGGGCCCACATGTCAGCGGCAGGGAGCAGAGGAGGGCACGGCGGCTGGAGGTTGAAGACGACCTCCAACGGCTGAAACTTCTCCGGGCCATAACTTTGTCATACTAGCTCCGATTGCTACGAAATTTTAACAGTAGCTAGAGTACAGCTAGATGAACATATCCAACGGTTGGATTGGGCATTTTTTTTTTGAAAAAAGGCAACTCGAAACATCGAGAGCCCAGCTTTATTTGAAAGCAGTAAACAACGGTAAGTTTGTCGGGGAGACCGACTTTACAGGCAAGCACAGAAACACCCAACATGACCCACAAACAACAAAGATCACAACCAAGGAGTCTGAACAACATCCATTAAACACACACAGCCAAAAGCTCAGAGCTAAACGTAGCCATCACTCGGAAGCATGAACAAACTGGCGACAACGCCAATCAAAGACAGTCTTTGGCACAGACTTTCCTACACACAACGCGCTTCACCAGTGGAGGCCCACCACTCTTCACGGATGGTCGCCCGGGACGGGAGGGGCATCCCGGTGCAAGATTTGGAGGAGCCGTGCACGCAGCAAGTCGAAACAACGGGATGTTTCCTCCTTCAGGCGTGCTGGCACCAGACGAAGCCACTGAGTGAGAAAAGAGATTAGTTTATAAACCACCTGTAGCACATCAGTACAGATTTTATCGCGGAAAACGAACTCATTACGAGTTAGCCATAGAGTCCAAGCAATCGCCCCCAACACTTGCATGGCAATTGTTTTCCCCCTACTATTTTTCATTTTACCAATCATATCTACAAAAGCTCTCCTATTCAACACAATGAGATCCCACCCCAGACACTCAATGACTAAAATCCACAGCATACGGGCTAAATCGCATTCAAAAATCAAGTGGTCAACAGTTTCGTTATTCCCACACAACTTGCAAGCCGGATCACCCTTCCAATTCATACTTTTCAGCCGATCCCCTACTTGAATTCGACCCTTTAAAACCAGCCAAGTAAAAACTTTAACTTTCAGGGGTACCCCGCATTTCCAAATAATCATACTATCAACATCAACTACACCCCTGTACACAATCAAATCATAAATTGAGCTAGAAGAGAAACCCTTCTTATCCAACAACCATCGGATCCTGTCCGGCCCAAACCCCCGTTCCACTCTACCAATGATCTCTGATAAAACCGCCCAATTCTGCACGTCTTCCCCCCTCAATGATCTACGGAATAAAGAATTTTCCTGGACCTTTTTAACAGTCTCCAGAATCGTCAAGTTTTTATCTTGACACCCCTCAAAAAGCTCTGGGAAGATAGATTTTAACGGTGTATCACCTTCCCACACATCGTGCCAAAAGGATGTAGCAGAACCCGAACCAACTTCAAATCCACACCCCAACCTCACCCACATTTTGACTTTGTTCAGCCCTTTCCAAAAAAATGAACCCCGACACATATCCGACTGTAAAGTCCCTCTGTTAATATTGTATTTATTCCTCAGAATCATATAGCAGGTACCTTCACGCCCCTGTTCAATGTTATATATCCATTTGCACAGTAACGCCTGGTTCATAGCCCTTATATCCATAAAACCCATCCCCCCCATGTGCTTAGGTGCACACACTGCCTGCCAAGACATCATATGATATTTCTTTTTCTCCCCTATCCCTTCCCAAAAAAACTTTGATCTAATAGAATCTATTTTTTTACAAACACTTTCAGGAAGGACGAAAACCCCCATAGTGTATAACGGAATACTGCTCAGACACGCATTGATCATAACCATGCGGCCACCATAAGATAACTGGCTATTCTGCCAAGAAGCTAACTTTTTCTCAACTTTAAGAATCATTTCATCAAAGTCTTTCTTTTTTGGTTTTGACTTATTGATTGGTAACCCCAAGTATTTCATCGGCCACACTCCCACATCACAATTAAAAATGTTTGCTACCCTCTCAATCTCATCATCCGACAAGCCAATACCAAACACCTCGCTTTTTTGGTAATTAATTTTCATCCCTGACATGTTTTCATAACAATATAACAGAAATTTGAAAGTCACCAAATTCTGTTCCGTAAACTCCATCAGTAAAATAGTGTCATCTGCGTATTGCAAATGAGTCACACCCCCCTCTATCAAATTAGGCGTCACCCCTGTTAAAAAGCCCCCTTCACTAGCACGAACAAGCATTTCAGAGAGCACATCACCCACCAGGTTAAAAAGTAGAGGCGAAAGAGGGTCCCCCTGTCTGACCCCTTTATACGTTCTAAAAAACCCCCCTACTTCACCGTTAATATTAACCGCAACACGCCCCCCCGAAATAACCTGCTCCATCCACTTAATCCACATATCATCAAAACCCTTTCTGCGGAAAACGTCCAAAAGACACCCCCACTGGACTCGATCATAAGCTTTCTCAAAGTCGAGCTTCAAAATCACCCCCTTTTGATTAGTACTTTTCAACTCATGGATTATTTCATGAAGAGTCACCACCCCCTCCAAGATATTTCTTCCCGGAATAAAGGCCGATTGTCTATGATCAATAATATTGGCGGCATACTTAGTGAGGCGAGCTGTAAGAACCTTAGTTATGATTTTATAGCACACATTAAGTAAACAAATGGGTCTGTATTGTTTGATGTTAATAGCGTCTTTAAGTTTAGGGAGTAAAACAATCACCCCATAATTGAGACGAGCCAAATTAAGATCACTATTTCGCATTGTATCAAGCATTTCTTTGAAAACACCTCTTAATTGGGGCCAGAAGGCTTTGTAAAAATTCACAGAAAAAACCGTCGGGTCCGGGTGCCGTGTTAGATTTCATAGACTTCACGGCAGAATCAAGTTCCTCCCATGTAAATGGAGCCACCAGCTCGGCGCACTCCCCCCTAGATAATCTTCTTCTGTCCCTCCACATAGATGCATCCAGCTTAATTTTAGGAGATTGCTCAGAGCCAAACAGGTTTTTATAAAATGAATCAATATGTGCTCTCAACTCCCCCCCTTCCGAAATAGATCTGCCTTCATGCTCAAGACATACAATTGTCGATTTCCTTTTCCTTCTATTGGCTATTTTGTGAAAAAAGGCACTATTCGCATCCCCCTGCAGAAGCCACTGTTGACCACTCCTATCTCGCCAATACGCGGCTTCTTGATTATAAACGTCCATTAACAAGCTCTCTGTATCGTACATACACCCCCAATCTGTCAATAGCATGTCATCACGAGAAACCTTTGTCTCCCACTTGTCAAGCTCCTTCCTGAGCTCTAATTTTCGTTTATGTAAGTGACTAATCATATTCACCCCCCACCCCTTCATTTTCCTTCTAAGGGAAGCACTCGCATCATGCCAATGATCCATCACTTTCGGTCTAACCCTCTTTGGCCAAGATTTCAAGACCCATTCATTAAAACCCTCTTGCAGTAGCCAAGAATTTTCAAATTTAAAACCCCCTTTAACTTGCCTTGTCTGTCTGTCCACATCCACAAGAAGTGGGCTGTGGTCTGAACCGACTCTTTGCAAATTTTGTACCGAAGCAAGAGGAAAGAGATTATCCCAACTATTAGAAATCAAAATCCTATCTAGGACCTCTCTCGTAGGCGGAACAGCTTTGTTAGTCCAAGTAAACATACCCCCCTGCTTATGCAACTCCTGTAATTCCGAATTAGAGATGAAAAGATTAAACTCCCTCATCCATTTTTTATTTGGGACCCCTCTAGATTTTTCTTCCGGATATCTGATCATGTTAAAATCACCCCCCATAAGAATTGGCACTTGCTGAGCATTCATTTTTTGAGCCAGCTCAACAAGGAATCTCCCCCGCCCCTCATCATGAGCTGGACCATACACATTCATAACTTCCCACACTTTTCCAGAGTCCTTCATGGAAATAATCACACTCTCAAAAAATTCCCCCTGATCCACATTCCCTATACTAACTTTATCCATATCTATCCCCATTAGTAACCCCCCTGAACGCCCATTGGATGGTTTGCTTAACCACCAGAAATCTTTTTTGCCACACAAAAAGTCCAAGTCACGCTGACTAACACTGTCCTTCATGGTTTCTTGAAGACAGATACAGTCACACTTGTTGTTTTTTATCATATCAGCCAACAATTTTTTCCTACCCCCACTGCCAATACCCCTAATGTTCCAGAAAATAATTTTCATTGATCAAATTTCCCCCCTGTCGGACCCCCATTGGCTCTATCCTCATGCTCATCCTCCCCGCCCTCAAAAACAGGACTTACATTAACCACCTCAATAACCTCCTTGGGAACTATATTATTTTCCTTACCCCCAATATTCTTTTTTGCAACACAAATTAAGGCTTGAGCAAGTTCTTTGGCTTTTAGAAAGTCAATATTGGCATATATCTCCTTGTCCGACTCACCCAACCTTACCCCCGATTGAGTAGCGATCTCAGCAAGAATTTTAGATTCAGTTTTGCTAAACGAGGTAAAACGGGAAGTACCTGTGATGTCATTCATCTGATCTGCTCGCTGCTGAGCTTTGAGTTGAATAGGCACCCCATCCCTCTTAATACGTGTACTGAATCGCTGAGCCACCGGAGGATTTGCTTTTTTATTTTTGGTTCTACGCTTGATATCTTTCTCGACACCCTCCTTGTTTTGAGCATAAATCTCCTCAGCACCCTTTTCACCCATCTGCATCCCCTCTGCATTGTCAGCCCTTATAGCATCTCCCTCTATGTCCCCCGTCTCACCCTCAAATTCACAAAGTCCCTCTCTGTCAGCTTCAAGCATATCAGTGTCCCCACAGTCAGCCTTCTCTGTATGTTCTCCCATCTTTTCGTTAGGCTCATTGATCAAACAATTAGGAACATCTGCTGGGTCTCCCAATTCAAGATGACAGTCCCTCACCATCTTGGTTTGCCAACCATAAGTTGAATCACTTGAATCCTTCTTCCCCTTATCACCCTGATTAGAGTCATCCAATTTTTTACCCTTAGCGTCACCACCTGACTTATCCCCCATAACCTGCTTTCCTTTCCCCTTGTTATCATCCAAGCGAACAACACTCCCATCAGGTTTGAAAGGGAAAGGAATCACCGTATCCAACTCCGGAATCCAAGTAATGTTGTACCCAACATAATTAATGAAAACTTCGGTTGTCCCCCCAATTTTTGTCGGATCCTTACAAGCAACCTTAATCCTCACAGGCCCTTGATGAATCAAACTAGATGTATCCACATCAACTGGTTTCCCTGCCAGTACAGCGATCTTGTTTATATCCACCAGGGTTTTAGCTATTTTGGGGACTCCCAACACCTTAACCCAAACCTGGCTTAGAACTCCACAAGAATCAAACACTCGTTCAGTTTCTTCAACTTTTGCTTTAATCTTGAAGATTTGAAAGCACACCGAGTTTAAACGAGTTAACCCCCTCCTCATTTCCTTCGAAGGGAACTCAAGCAAAAACTGTCCCTTGTCGATCTCTTTAACTTGCCACACCCAATCAACTTCAAAAAAATTGCCTAGCTCCAACTTAATTTGGTGCTCAGAACAAACCCCTTCTTCCACTGTGAGCAAACCCATCACAGTCGTTTCCTCCCCCCGAATATCTTGGTTCTCTGTTTGAAGAAAATAGAATCCATGATGGGGGAAGCCAAACCCACAAAACTCTATCGGAATATTAGCAAGAGATCTGTTCCCCCTCTGATTCTCCAACAAAGGACAGCAAGAAGACACATGACCAGGCTGTTTGCAAGAGTAACAAAGCACAGGCCGTTGACATTGCACCTGGTGATGGCCTGCCATCCCACAGTTATAGCATACCAACTCTTCCCCACGCGGATCTCGGGAAGTTTGATAGTCACGCCTTGCAAAATCCTGTTCAAACTGCCCACCAGTCCGACCACCAAACAACGGACCCCCTCTGGAGGAAGAGAAACCCCCCCTTCCATCTCGACCACGACGGCCCCGACCCCGGAGGAAACCGTCACCGCCTCCCCGGCCTCCATCGCCTCCCCAAGGTTGCCCCCTCTCAAACTGCTTACGTTTTCCCCCCAGAGTATCAGAACCATCACCCCCCAGATTATGCCCTTCAAAACCACCATGGCTTCCTCCGCCTTCCCAGCCAGTATGCCGATCATCTTCCTTCCGTTTCCCCCCAAAACGATCCATGGAATCACCGCGAACAATCGACGCAAAGGAACGGGAGTCGGTAAACCTGGGTGGCACTGGACGAAGTTTCCGAGCTCCGGCGCCGAATCGCCAGATTTCCGCCGCCCTCGCCGGGAACCCTAGGTGAAGAGAAGACGACGAGAGAGGAGCGGACTTAGGGAACCAGAGCCACCTCCCTTTAATATCCAGCAGCCCAATCGAATCCCCCTCCTCAATCAACCCCCCGCGAGGCCCATCAACCACATCGCGAACCAGCCCAACACCCCTCGAATCCTCCGCGACATCCAAATTCTCCCGGCCCATGCGAGACTCTTGCCATCCTGAAAAGCCCACCCCCGTCTCCTGCGACGAGGATGATCCCCCTGGATGAAGAAATCGTCCTTCGAATTTGGCCGCCGGAACAATCGCGAGAGCCCTCATCTCGTCGCCCCTCGTCCTTACCAACCGTCACCTTGGATTGGGCATTAGAGCTACGGTTTGGGTTTTAGACCGGCAAACCGTAGGTTCGGTTTGGGATTTTTAATGGCGACGGCGGAGCTCCGGCGAGACATCGGGGGTCATTTTCACCATACTTAGGGCATTGCGGAGCTACTGGTGCTCTTGGATTGAACTACGGTGGCCCGTAGTGCCTTGGCGACGGTGACCCGAGAGCTCAAAATGGAGGGCTCGTCGCCGGCGAGCTACGGCCACCCTACGTCCACGACGAGCTAGGGAACATGTTCTACTACTCATGGGGATGCTCTAGCATGAATTAATTGCAAAGTTATGGTACCTTGGTTAGAGCTCGATGTTCGACGGTGGATTTGGGGATTTTTGACGAAGGCGAAATCCAGCGAAGTAGGCTGCGAAAATGGGAGCACTGAAGGTCACTGATCACGTTCTCGGTATTGGTCTACAGAATAGAGCAATGGAGGGAAGGGATTTTTCGGACAAACCATGGCGATGGCATTCGGCTCCTGCGGATTCCTGGCGAGATAGTGCTCGGATGGCTTCGACGAGTGCTCTAGAGTGGAGAGGGTTGACTGAGGTTTGGGTGGGCGCAACCATGTGAGCTCGGGTCATTTTATCCGTGCGACGGTATGGGCGGCGATGTGGGTCGAGTAATGGCGAGGGCATGGTTGCACGACGGCCATGGAGCGGGGTTGTTGGAGGTGACAGCACGGGTGGGAAAAGGCAATAGTATGGTGCGGGTACGAGAACGACGAATGACCGAGTGGTGGAAGGACAAGTCCAGTGGTCCGAGCGGGGCGTCGGCATGGTTGCAAGTACAAGCGACGTGCGGGCGTGTACTGGCGTACAGAAGCAGACAGGCTCGAGCGCAGGTCGGCGGTGACTTCAGCGTGCGGGCGCAGCCCTTGCGTGGGGCGCGGGGTTGGACGCACAGCCGCGAGCGCTGGGTCAGCAGTGGGCGCTGGTGCTCAGGAGGCCAGCAGCCATGCGCGGTGTGCGTGTGCGGCGAGCGGCGCTAGGTGCAGGTGCACGGCCGAGCAGGACATGCGGGCGCGTGTGACGGCCGTGGCCAGCGGCCGTGCGGCTAGCTGCAGCCGATGTGTGCGTGAGTTTTTTTTTGTTGTGTTTTTTTTGTATATAAATAGAGGGAAAAAAATCTGAGTTTTACACAAACGCCCCATTTGTAACTTTCACCGTGCTTTACCTGCTAAAGTGGTAAGAACCGCATGAGATCGGGGTGCACCCGGCACGGCCGTGGCCGTAATTGCACACGCTTGCACCGTGACTCACCTGCCACATTTGCGCCCCGCCGGGGCCTACAAAAGCCACATATGCAGCGGCGGCCGGCCACTGCATCGTAGCATTCCCAGCTTCCAGCGAGAGAGACGGGACCCATCCAGCCGTCACGATGGCGAGGAGGCCTTCGTCTACAGCCTTCGTCGCGGCGCTCGCCGCGCTGCTGATCCTCCTCCTGCATGCTACACCGGCCGCGGCCAGCGCGAAGAAGGCGGCGGGGTGCGACCTGATGCAGCTGAGCCCGTGCGTGAGCGCGCTCGCCGGGCAGGGGACCCCGCCGTCCGCGTGCTGCGGCAAGCTCAAGGCGCAGGGGCCCGGCTGCCTGTGCCTCTACAAGGACGACCCGAACCTGAAGCGCCTCGTCAGCTCCAAGCACACCAAGAGGGTTTTCACCGCGTGCAAGGTGCCCGCGCCGAGCTGCTAAGCCTTTGCGTAGCCGAGCCGTTAATGTTCAGAGACAGAAACTAGATTCTGCTCACCAGTATATCGCCAACAATCTGACTGCGCACAGCGAACGGTCCGATTAACGGCGTACTTCTCCAGATATCAGTAGTAATAAACGCAGTTGAGTGAACAACAATCTTGACATGCACATACAGTCTACTTCACGCTACTCAGACTCCAAGGCAGTGCTGTCTTTCGTACTGACAAGTGACAACATGAACAACTTGTTCAGAAATCCCAAGCGCTCCATGAGATTTTGTGAACGACCGTGCCCTACCGCTTACGCTACCGTGCAACTAAAATCCGCATCGTTTCCTCTGCTTCAATGCAGCAAACTCCCTACAAATACCTCTCGTCTTGTGCTTCCAAACCGTTCAAATCTTGTCATCATCTCAGTAGTAGTAGCTAGCCGGCCGGCGGTGCAGTCAGCGACGACGAGCCATGAACCCTTGCACGGTGCTCGTCCTTGTACTCGTGGCCGTGGTCACCTCTCCCGGCAGCGCGTTGTGCCGGGCGTCCAGGACAGCGCCGGCGAGGTGCGACCTTCTGGCGCTGCGCCCGTGCGCGCCGGTCATCTGGAGAGAGGCGCCGTCCCCCGCGTGCTGCGCGGAGCTCCGGAACCAGGAGCGCTGCCTGTGTGAGTACGCCAAGAACCCCGACCTGAGGAAGTACATCAACTCTCAGAACAGCAAGTGGGTGGCAGCTGCCTGCAGTATGCAGGTACCCAGCTGCTGACTCTGTCGAAGCGTATCGTACATACGCAAGTTCTGTACTGTACTCCCGTGGTGTTACGACTTACGTGTGTGCGGTGTGCCATGCTATCTATTAGCTGAGTGTGATGTGATGCTGGAGAAGAGTTAGGACATCTGGCCTAGCTAGTCGGTAGCTAGTTGTTAGTTCTTTGTGTGTTTTATGTTGGGCAGTGTCTTTTAGGTGGAGTGTTGTTTTAGCGGCAAGGGATAATCTGTCTGAAGATGTTCTTCACCTTCATGCTTAATGTGAACCATTGGTTCTCTTGAGATTTTCCAGAAACAATGCTGAATTCACCCGTGTAACTTTACGACGTTTGATTCCCAGATCACTTGGTTAGAGGTTTAAATATGGAATGGAAACTTTACAGTGTTCCACGCATGACAATGTTCATATATATGCTCTTTTGAGATTAACATTACACCGTACCGATCCAAAGCGCGCGTGCAGGTATTTCTTTCCAGTGCAAATCCAAGTATGTGCTGCTAGCAACACATATCTCGCAGGATCTTCACAAAAACTGTACCGAATCGTTCCGGCGCCTCCCACCGGCGACGTTAGGCGTCAGCCTCGAGTCCTCCGCCGCCTCCAGCGAGAAATCACCGTAGCCTTCGCCGTCGCGCGCCATGGTGGGCGGCGGTTTGAGCGCATGACCATGTCGAGCGTGCCGCGCGGGAGGAAACTCACGCGACGTGCCAATATGTATGGGCCGTAATTCGTGAAGCCTGCGAGGCTGATCCGAAATGATCATAAAGAAGGTGGACTCACGGGCTCACGGACCGAAAATCCGAACGGAGAAGAAATCCAGAGAATTCTGCTCAATACGCCTCTCCTCTCCTCTCCTCGCCTCGCCTCGCCCTGGGTGAAGCGGCCGCATCGATCTCTGCGATCTGCAGCCGCATTCGCCGAGCTGCTGCGCGCGCCGGGAGTCGACTGAGGCACCGGTTCGGGGCGACGGCCCACGGCGATTTTTCTGAGGTATGAAGTCCGAACTACGACACTGACTCTGACCTGGAATCTGCAACGTCCAAATCGCAGCTAGTTTGCTACATTGTGCACTGGTATCGTAGATGAGGATTTTAGGTACCGCTTCTAATTTTTATAGTTTTTTTACGAATTGAAATGTATATGAAAACCCAGCTAGATAATGAATCTGTAATATACATGTCGTACGATCTTAATTCAACTTCATGAAAGAGGGCTGCCATTAGATTTAGTAGTGAACTTGATTCTAAATTCCAAAAGTCTAAACTGTTTTGCAGTTGTACAATACGGCAACATGGTTTCGAAGGTAAGAACTTACAAGATAAGTATATATGCCTATGGATGCTTACCAGCTCAATAACACTTTTGGTGGCAATTCCAGATCAACTGTGCTAGCTTCTAGCATTTCGACGACTCTAGTCATTGTTGGACGATTAGTTGGAATTACCTGTATGCACCACAGCCCAACCACTATCATCTTCCTTACAAGCTCTGTAGTCTCTCCGTTAATCTCAAATGAGCTGATGCAATATTCATCTAAATGTTCATAAATCCATTGTGGGAAATAGTGGCTACTAGATTCACTATTTGCATCGATATTTCTCTCCCTTGCCCCAACCATCTCAAGGACCATCATTCCATAGCTATAGACATCAGACTTACTACTTATTGCTCCAAACTGCTTTGAAAAGACCTCTGGGGCGATATAGCCTACCGTTCCTCTTGCACCACCAATGGAAATAATACTCTCTCTATTATCACAAAGCTTAGCCATTCCAAAATCAGAGATCTTAGGGTATAAGTCTTGATCTAGTAGAATGTTGTGGGGTTTAATATCGAAATGTACAATGTGAGTATTGCATCCACGGTGGAGATATTCAAGTCCTCGGGCAGTGCCAACTGCTATATCAAATAATTTCTCCCAGGCTAGCGAAAGTTCACATTTTGAGTTCTTGTTGAAAGCATATCTCTCAAGTGAACCATTAGGCATGTACTCGTAGATGAGAGCCCTTTTGGATCCTTGTAGACAAAATCCTAAGAGAGTCACAATGTTGACATGAGAGGTTCTGCTAATACTAGCCACCTCATTGATGAATTCGTTTCCATCACCCTTGGAGTCCTTTAGCATCTTGACTGCTACCATGCGGCCATCAAACAGTTTGCCGCTGTATACAGCACCAAAACCTCCTTGACCTAGCTTTGCAGCAAATGACCTTGTCATTCTTTTCACTTCTCTGTAATTGTATCTTATCGGGTGAAGGGTTCCAGTCTTTTGTAAAAATAAGAACTCAATCTTTTGTGGTCTCTGTGAATAGTGTGATATCCTTTTGGTCACATATTCTTTGAAGGTCTTGATCCTTGTTGTTTCCTTTGATATTCTTTTGGACCCATATTTGTATCCAAACATGCATGCAATGGAAAGTAGACATAGAGAAAGTATGCTCGAGGTGCTAGCTATTATATCTGCAAGTTGAAGGTGGAAAGGCATCAAGAGTGCATGCAATATCATTTATATATTAACTTGCAGGAATTTATATTGGATACCACATACATAAGCAAAGAGTGAGTCAGCTCGAACTAAAGAATCATATGCAAGAAGTGACCTGTTCATAAATTAACTTGTTGTTTCATAAAGGGAGTTACCACCGAAAATACTTCGGCATTCCCGCTTTCAAATTTATAATCTTAACTTGCACTGCCATAATGCCATTTAGGTGATGAGTGTGATCTTTGGATTGCACATGATGCTTGGAGAAGGCTTGATGAAATATGGAGACAGAAGAGAAGCAAAAGAATGCACTCGCGAGGACGATGAGAGATCGCTTACACTGTTTTCGTCTCTTCAAACGTGCATCCCCTGCAATATTTCAACGCGAATGCTCGTAAGCAGATAGACTATACACTGAAAATTTACAGAGCATGCAACAGCTAGACTGGCAATGGTAAATCACAGTTTATGACTGATCGTCATTAATCGTTCCTCAAAAGATGGTTCATGTTGCAGTACGTTGCTTTGATCCTTGCTTGGTTTTGCACTAACCGGCTGCCTTTTGTGAATGATACCCATCATGGTAGATGAGGATGCAAAGAACTTTTCTAGTACAATGGTCTATACAGACAGGCCTACGATTTGCAAAACTTGGAGTCTGCTTACAGCAAGATCGAGGATTTAAGGCAGACGAAGTATAAAGATCAGTAAGTAGAGGATTTCCACTTTGATGTAAAGCATACAAATCTAATTGAGATTTTTTAAAAAAATAATAATTTTTTTAAGAAAAAAATCAAATCTGTATGCCGATTTTAAAAAATTGCAAAAGTAACAGGCGGAAGTGCCGACTGGATCTGGACTCCAGTCGGCACTTTAAATGCTGACTGCTTGTTATTTTTGCGATTTTTTGAACTTGTCATACAATTTTGATTAATTTTTTTCTAAAAAAAATATTTTTAAAAAAATTCATCGAATTGATGCGTAATAATTTATAATACTACGTACCTCTTGTCAGTTTTTCTAGTTCAAGTTAAGTTGATACAAATACAAACTCAATTGCTATGTTCCTTCCATTTTATTTGAAAAAAAAACTCAAAGGAGCAGACACACTGCACGTACCGCAGCGGTGCTCGTTAGCGCCGTCGTCGCAGAAGCAAGTGAAGTCCGGCTCGCCGTGCTCCTCGACGCGTCCGTATAGGCACCGTCCGCCGGACTGCTCGCACTGGTTGCACCGCTCGGAATTGACACTGTAACGCATTTGGAATCCGGCGAATTCCGCCATCACGCCAAGTATGCCGGACCCTGCAGCACTCGCGCGCACCATGGCCTTCTTGGACTCGTCGGCCACCGGCGCCACGACCACGTCCTCGCACCCGTACACGTCGCCCGAGAGCCCGTCGCCATCCAGCAGCAGGTACGAGCTCATATTGCGTCCTGATTTGGATGGGCACTCGCGCAGCCTCACAGCAGAGCGCCGCGAGGAGTTGCCGCTCTTGCAGTTGTAGAGGAAGGTGACGTTGGAGGTGGAGGGTGCGAGCTGCAGCCAGGACCTGGGGTCGGCGGAGGTGAGGTTGTAACGGAATCGCGGGCAGGTTGCCGACCCGCCGTCGGTGGCGACATCGCGGAGCAGGATGCTGTGGTTGTCGTAGTCGATGCGCACGACTCTGTACTGGGGGAATCGGATGTCGATGGGTAGAGTGGCGTTCCCCTCGCAGAGGAGGCCGAGGCCCGGGTAGCCGCAGCTGGACACTGAATAGGCGTCCCAGAACGGGTAGGAGATGGTCGTGCCGCCGCAGGTGCTGCTGCTGCAGGTGTCGGAGTAGGCGTCGGCGGTGGCAAAGAAGAGTAGCACGAAGAGAGGCCCGAGAGGAGGAAGCATGGTGCGAACAGCGAACAGGAGGGAAGACTTGGAGTAACGACTTGATTATTGTGTTGTGCGAGTCAATCGACGGAGTAAAGTTGATAGCAGCGGGTGCTTCGACTGCTTGCACAACTTGGGAACCAGAAACTACAGCTTTGCCGTGTGCGGTATGCCATAAGCAGATAAACTTGCTCGATGGATCCTGGATAGAGCAGCTGGCATGACGACGACATGAATCATCGCAGTGCCTAGCCAAGTCATCATTCTCTTGAGCCGCAACATGCTCAAGAGCATAAGGTTTCTCTGGTTTATTGTACAATTCTATTTTTATATTTTATTTTATTCTCTTGACCCTCCGGGTCTGGTTATGCCACGGGCCTTGGCGACTTCAGCAAAATTCACACGCGACCAGCCAACAGGCCGGAATCAGCAACAAGAACTAATGGCCCACGTCCTGCAAAGCCCGAACGGAGGAGAAATCGTGATAATTCTGCTCAACACGCGTCTCCTCGCCCCGCCTTGGCCTGCCCGGCGTCAAAGCGGCGCTCGGCTGCCGCATCGGTCTCTGCCCGTCTGCACCCCTCCTCAGTCGCCAACTCGCCGCGCTAACCACAGCGTAGGATACCTGTTTGGCTTTCGAGAGCAGCTTTTCTTCCTGGAATCCAAAAATCAAACCAAATGGCATATTTTAGATCAGTAGCTTTTAATAAAAACAGTTTTTGATGCAGTGAAAATGTGAAAGCTCCTCCAGACCTGCTTTCTGCAGCTTTTGGCTTTTGCCTTTGCAACCATACAAAATTTCATAAATTGACATTTTAAATTTCATACAACCATACAAAATTCTATAAATTGACATTTCAAGTTTTATACAACTATACAAAATTTCATAAATTGACATTTCAAATTTTGTACAATCGTACAAACTTTCATAAATTGACATTTCAAATTTCATACAACCATACAAAATTTCATAAATTGACATTTCAAATTTCATACAACCATACAAAATTTCATAAATTGACATTTCAAATTTTATACAACCATATAAAATTTCATAAATTGACATTTAAAATTTCATACAACCATAAAAATTTCATAAATTGACATTTCAAATTTCATACAACCATACAAAATTTCATAAATTGAATTTTTTACACAGCTCACAACTCAAAACAGCTTGTTCACAACTGTTTCAGCCAAACGACTTTCAGCTTTCTCACAGCTGACTTCTCACAGCAACTTTTCCACAGCCCACAGCTCACAGCAGCTTTTTCTCACAACCACAGCTCAACCAAACACACCCTTAATCTATCATACGCAGTCTGCTGCAGCCTTGGCCGCATTCGGCGAGCGGCTGCGCTCGCCGGGAGTCGACTGAGGCACCCGCTTTGGCCGACGGCAGACAACGACCTCCCGAGGTATGAAGTCCGAACTACTACACTGACTCTGACCCTGAATATGCAACGTCCAAATCGCAGCTCTAGTTTGTTGCTACATTGGGCACTTGTAGTTAAGTATTTTAGGTACCGCTTCTATTTTTTTATATTTTTTACGAATTGAAATATATTTGAAAACCTAGCTAGATAATGAATCTGTAATATATATTGTCTCACGATCTAAATTAAACTTTATGAAACATGGGTTCCATTAGTAGTGAATTCAGTTCTAAATTCCAAAAGTTCAAACTGTTTGCACTTGTACAAATAAGTGGGCGACATGGTTTCAAAGATAAAAGAATGTACAAGATCAGCATATATGCCTCTGGATGGTTACCAGCTCAATAGCACTTTGGGTGGCAATTCCAGACCAATTGTGCTACCTTCTAGCATTTCAACGACTCTAGTCATTGTTGGGCGATTAGTTGAAATTACCTGTATGCACCACAACCCAACCACTATCATCTTCCTTACAAGTTCTGTAGTCTCTCCGTTAATCTCAGAAGAACTGATGCAATATTCATTTAAATGTTCATAAATCCATTGTGGGAAATAGTGAGTACTAGATTCACTATTTGCATCCATATTCCTCTCCCTTGCCCCAACCATCTCAAGAACCATCATTCCATAGCTATAGACATCAGACTTACTGCTTATTGCTCCAAATTGCTTTGAAAAGACCTCTGGAGCGATATAGCCTACCGTTCCTCTTGCACCACCGATGGAGATGATACTCTCTTTATTATCACAAAGCTTAGCCATTCCAAAATCAGAGATCTTAGGGCAAAAGTCCTGATCAAGTAGAATGTTGTGGGGTTTAATATCGAAATGTACAATGCGGGTATTGCATCCACGGTGGAGATATTCAAGTCCTCGGGCAATGCCAATTGCTATATCAAATAATTTCTCCCAAGGTAGAGAAAGTTCACATTTTGAGTTCTTGTTGAAAGCATACCTTTCAAGTGAACCATTAGGCATGTACTCGTAGATCAGAGCCCTTTTGGATCCTTGTAGGCAAAATCCTAAGAGAGTCACGATGTTGACATGAGAGGTTCTGCTAATACTAGCCACCTCATTCATGAATTCTTCTCCATCACCCTTGGTGTCCTTTAGCATCTTGACTGCTACCTGACGTCCATCAGATAGATTGCCTCTGTAAACAGCACCAAATCCTCCTTGACCTAACTTTTCAGCAAAAGAATTCGTCATCTTTTTCACTTCTGCATATGTGCACCTCTTCGGATGTAGGGATCCATTCCTTTGTAGGAAGGACTCAATCTTTGGTGTTCCATTTGAAATCCTTTGGTACATATATTTCTTGAGACAGAACAAACACACAAACACAAGTAGACATAGCAAAAGAATACTTGAGGTGCCTACTATTATATCTGCATGTGGACAATTTGGGAACGGGAGGTGTTAGAATGGAATGCAAGTTTCTAGATTTGTTGTGAAAATAATCAAATTTATTTATTAAAACTGATAGAGGTGTAGAATTTTTTCTAGACAAGTATGTAGACTGTAGTTCATAAAGACAGATCTACAACCTCCTAATTAGGTGATGCAAAAAAATATTTTGAATTCCCATTGTTGATTTTGAGTTTATTTAGCACAAATTTTGCACTTTCTTATCACACTTTGGACGCAATCATTTTAGAAACGTATTATCAGAGCAAATTTGGACTGTTCAGGAAGGCATGGATGCAAATAAGAAACATATAGAGAGTTTCTCTTACAAGGTTTCCTCTTTAAGCTTGAATGTCTTGAATCCCCTGCAATATTTAAACAGAAATTCCTGTAAGTAGATTAAAATACAAGTACTAATAAATAATTGCATTGCTTTCACTATATTTCCTTTTCCCTTTGATATAACATATTTTCGTAGAAATATTTTTTGCCTATATATAAGAATGATAACATGTAGTAGTTTGTTACTGGCAATAGTAATTCAAGGGTTGGCCCGGTGCTAGGCTTCCCCTGTCCTGAACCTGGGTACAGGAGTCCCAAAGATGCTGATGCTCATGTATAAGGTTGCCAAGTTTGCATGTAGTCTCCATGGAGGAGGCCATTTATGCCATGTATTTATATGCATGAAACTCTTGTTAAGATGAATAAATTCCACGTCTTTCTTCAATAAGAGAAGGCAGGGCCCCTGGGCGGACCGAGGGTGGTGGGGCGGCGGGGCAGCGGGTGCGGACAAGCGGCGGGGGCCGATACACGTCGCGGTGACGCGAGGTGGTTGGGCACCACCGCAACGACAGCGGAGCGTGGCAGTGCAGCGCCGATGGTGACATGACAGGGTTCTCGGCCGGAAGGAGAGAGAGATGACGTAAGTTAGTAAAAACATATTTTTAATTAGTTTAATTATATTTAATCAATGGTTACAATTGATTTTACTCTTACTCATAGTATAGGTAAATAGGGTACCATAAAAGGCTCTTTATATTTTCAACCTAAATCTTGGACCAAGAAAACCTACTATACCCCAAAAGAAAAGGAAGAGGAGAAAAGGGAAGCGCGATCTTCAAATGGCTCACCGATTGGATCGCTGATACTGCAATTGCGAGAGTGCACTCGTCCATCGAAGCACAAGCAGCCGATGAATTCCCCATCTTGGTTATAGCCGCACCGTCCGTTGGACTGCTCGCACTGTGTACAATTGGCCGCCTTCCTGCTCTCGTTCCATGCCAACTGGAATCCCTGACGAAGAATCCGACCATACTCATTGCTCGTCCTTGCAGAATCTTCTGAATTGGCTGAATAACTGAGGACAGGCACTTCGATGGCTTTTCTGTAGGCCTGCGACAAGTTCCTGTAGTATCTGTTGTAGTCAGGCACTTTGTCCTTCGGGAGAACAAACGACAGTGCAGCTCCAAGGTTTCCGCAGGTGAGCTGGTAGATGGCAGGCGGTTGGACGATGGGCGTAGTGAAGCCATGCGTACCGGCACCGCAATGGCTCTTGGTCGGGCCTCCCTCGCAATAACAGGTGAAATCCATGGTGGTGTGCGTCTCGTTGTGTCGGTAGCTGCACCATCCGCCGGATCGCTCGCAATGGTCACACTTCTGGGAGTGAGCGCTGTAGCTCAGCTTGAACCCCGCGCTGAGCACCTCGTGAAACGATGATGCGTTCGCCGGTGGACTCCCGTGCGGCGGAGCAACCCTGCTCTTCTTGTGGAGATCAAGCACCGGCGCCCCCACCACAAGCTCGCACTGGTAGTCCTGCGCTTTGCCGGCCGCAGCCGCACCATCCGAGAGCACGTAAGAAGTCCTGTTGTACCCTCCTGGATAGGCTTGGCACCCAGTTAGCTCCACGGCGGAGGCCCAGGAAGCCTTGATCTTGCAGTTGTAGAGGAAGGTGATGTTGGAGTCCGCGGCCATGAGATCCAGCCAGGTGGAGTTGGTGTCGATGGTGAGGTTGGCGTGTAGGCGCGGGCAGCTGCTACTGTTTTTGTCGGAGTCCTTCACGCCGGCGTCGGCTTCGGCGAGGGAGATTGTTTGCGCGGCATAATCAATGTCCAAGACCCTGTACTTGTGTGTCTGGAAGGGGAGAATCAGAGTGGTATTATGCTCGCAGGCGAGGCCGAGGCCGGGGTAGCCGCAGTTGAGGGGGGAATAGCTGCTGTTCAGCCAGAACGGGTAGGCGACGGTCAGGCTGCCGCAGGTGGCGTTGCGGCAGGCGGCGGGGTAGGCGTCGGCTGCGGCGAAGAGGAGGATCAGTAGAGCCGGGAAGAGGAGGAGGAGGAGCAGCAGCAGAGGATGCATGGCGTGCGCTCGCTGATTTCTCCGGCGAGCGCGAGACTGTGCGCGAGAGTCAAGTGAGGGAGGTTAGGCAGTAATTGAGTCTGCGGAAAGCGGCCGGCGCTTCCGGCTGGGCTGGGCTGGGTGTGGAAAACTTCGCGCCACGGTTGGCGCGCGCGGCAGCTACCGGTTGCGGGAAAAAAATTCTGTGGATACGGTATGCACCGCTGAAACAGTGCATACTTGCCCTGATGCGCGCCACGTGGCAGTACTATTCCATCCGACGGCAGCTCCCTGGTTGGCTCCAATACACAGAAAAAAATGACGGCTCAGCTTGGTCTCAATCGGCTAGGCTCTTTTCTTCTAGGCTTAGACTCTTTCCATCTAGCGTGTGCGGTAAGAAAGGAAAATAACGATCTGCATCATCTTTGTGCCTTCTTCCTCGCCTGCGGACGCCTTCTTCTCCCCGTATCCTCCCTCCGCGAGCTGAGACCGTGCATTGGTGGTAAAGTCTGGCTTCGCGCGCGACCTCCACGTCCGCAGCGTTCTCCCTCGCCGTGCCCGCCGGAGCGATCGTCGCCTAGCCCGTCGCGCCGCCGTGGCCGTACTGCGCCGCCGTGCCTGCTGGAAGTGGAGCGCCCATCGCCCAGCCCGTCGCGCCGCCGTGGCCTTGGCTGTGGCTGCGTCGCCGTGCTGCGCCACTGTGCTTGCTGGGTCGGTGCACTCATCGTCGCGCCACCGTACTTGCAGGAAGGAAGCACTGTATGGAATTTCATACTTGTGTTAGTGATGCAGGGGAGGTGGAAGAAGGAGGATCCCATGAGTTTACAGTGGAATCAACATTTACTGATATGGGATTATGTAATACAGAGGTGCTCCCTACCGATGGTTGTTCATATGGCAATGAACATAACACAGAGCAGGTTTGTTTAACATATCCAATATTTAATGTAATATTACAATTCATTGTCATAAGAATAACTTTATATTGCTTTCACGTAGGTGGCTGTTAAAAATAAGGAAACACTGATTATTCCTAAAGTTGGGATGATTTTTGAATCGGAGGACCAAGCATACGATATGTATAACACATATGCTGGTAAGATTGGATTCAGTATTAGAAAAAGCATAACAAAACGTAGAGCAGATAAAAGTATATGTCAGAAATATATAGTGTGTAGTAACCAAGGACATAGAGTCAATGAATCATCGAAAAAAGATAATACAAGGACGAGTTGTGATGCTCGTATCCAGTTTACAGTAAGTAGAGATGGGATTTGGACAGTGCAGAAGGTTGTCCTTGAGCATAATCATTATCTTGCTAGTCCGAATAAGTTCCATAAGCTAAAGTCACAACGACGTATTATAGAATCAGATAGAAAGCTTATTGGTCAAATACGAGAAGCCGGTATGAAGCCAGCCCAGGTTTATGAGTTTATGAAGGAGTTTTATGGAGGAGCTGACAAAGTGCCATTCTCTAAGATGGATTGCAATAATGAGATTGGTCGTGAGCGCAAAAAGTACTTAGATTCCAATGATACACAAACTTTATTACAGTACTTAAAGAATAAACAGATAGTGGATCCTGGATTTTTTTATGCCATGCAAATAAATGAGGAGGATGGTCGCATAACTAATTTTTTTTGGGCAGATGGTCAGTCTATCATGGATTACACATGTTTTGGTGATGCTTTATCGTTTGACACCACGTTTCAGACTAATAAGTTTGAAATGCCTTTTGCTCCACTCCTTGGAACTAATCATCACAAGCAGACGATAATTTTTGGGGCTGCTCTAATATTTAATGAGACTATTGAATCATTTGTTTGGCTATTTGAAACCTTTCTAACAGCAATGTCAGGAAAGCAGCCAAGCACAATTTTCACTGACCAAGATGCTGCCATGGCAGGTGCAATTGCTTATGTATTCCGAAATACAAGTCATCGTCTATGTTTATGGCACATCTATCTTAATGCTGCTAAACATTTATCTCATGTAATTCATAAGCATCCTGACAAGTTTTTACCTGATTTTAAAAGATGTGTCTATGAAAACAGATCAGAGGATCTTTTCATCCAAAAGTGGCATGAATTGTTAGATAAGTACAACCTAGAGGAAAACCAATGGATGTCCAATCTATATGAATTAAGGAGGAAGTGGGCTGCTGTGTACCGAGACTCCTTCACAGCTGATATGAATTCGACTCAAAGGAGCGAAGGTATGAATAATGTATTTAAGAAAAGATTTAGGAGGAAACTCGGACTCTCAGAGCTACTTGTAGAATTTGATAAGGTTTCAGCTAGTCTTCGTGAAAATGAGTTAGATGCAGATTTTAATTCACGCCGAAAGAATCCAGTTACTTGTGTCCCTAATTTACCTTTATTGAAGACCGCCGTTGAATCATATACAAGGAGGATGTATTTGGAGTTTGAAGAAGAATTTAAATTACAATTTATGTATTATTGTCGTTTGTTAGAAAGTGATGGAGCAGTCTTGACATATATGGTTATGCATATGGATTCTAACCATGGAGTTACAATTATATTCAATGTTGAAGATAACACTATCACGTGTTCTTGCAGATCATACGAGTCAATAGGTATGTATACATTTTTGAAACTGTAATACATGTTTATGTAACAAACTTATGTTGTATGGCATATATATCTTGTAGGTTTGTTGTGCAAGCATGCACTAAAAGTATATAATGTCCATGATGTTTTCATTTTACCACCACAATATATATTGCACAGATGGACAAAATATGCAAAGAGAGGATATTATCGTGAGAAAGCAGAAACTAATGAGGAAAATTTACATACGCAAGCTGCACGGATATCACGAAAGGCAACCTCAATTGCATTGAAGTGTTCAGCTTCAAAAGCGCTTCTTGATGATTTGGAGAAAGCCATAGATAAGTTAGATTTGGAGTCAGATAGTTCTCTAATTAAGATGCGAGAACAATCCATTGATGATCAAATAGTTTCGAGTGAGTCTACAACAAACTTGCTTAAAGGTGCAATATCATTTAGAGTTCCTCGTGTGGTCAAAGGTCCAAAGAGTAAACGAGGTATAATCTCACTCGAAAAAAATAAGGGTAAGAAGAAGAAAGGTGCTAAAAATAAAGGTATCGATCATATCAGTTCCTCCATTTTTTTGCATTATATGTCAGTATAACTAATTTTTTATGTTTGAATATAGAAGAACATTCAACAGAAGGAACAACAAATATACATGAAGGAGTTGATCCAAATCAATATATCGTAAGACATACAAGTTATAATATATTCACTTTTTAGAATTTATTTCTTTACATTTAGTTTTTATAAACAAGTTTATCTATGTTACAGAACAATAATGATGGCAACATTAGTGTTGGTAACATAATGTCCAACTTTACGCCTGATATGTACAATTCATCTGGGGTGGACGCTACATATATTCAAGGAGGATACACAAGTCTAATGCTGGGAGTTTCTCAATCTGCCACATCGATGCATGCCGTTAGGAAATTACATTTTGAAGGAGCGCCAACTCATGATAATATGTATACTAGAAGTCTAGATGTGTAATATTTCAGTTGAATGGAGTTGTGTATTCTGTGTGAGCTATTCTTGAGGTATGCATTTACTTGATTTTTTTCCATGTGTGATCTGGAAGTGGCTTAGTAGAGCTCAAGGTGCAGCTGCCCAGTGACAAACACAATTCTGAAGTACACAGGTTTCTATTTGTATTTGGTTATACAACAAGTCACTTGTTTTTTCACTATACATTCAGCCTCCACTACTTTGATATACTTGTATTTGACTGGTGTTGTGATGTATGAAACCTTCAGCCCCTTCAAAGTTCAGACACAACTCACATGTCTTATAATATGGTTGGCTAAGACACTACAAGTAACCAAAATACACAGCATACCCCAGGCTCCAGCCCCACAAGTTGCATTGTCACATGCTCACTCAACCATCCTGAGCGAGAGCAAGTGCTCCAATGATAGAGTTCATCCCATCTGAGACTTGTCCACACTTCCCATACATGTCTACCAGCGTTGTTCCCAGTACATCCATCCATCTCCCGTCTCTGCTTCTGCACATACTCATGAATCTAGATGCCAGTGTCGACAGCACAATGTGTTGCACAAGCACCAAGAGCAGCAACCATGCTAACTCCGTTGGGTGCAACATAAGCAGCAAGCATCCGCCGAAAAGTGGCCAGAGCGTGAAAGGTGCGGCCTCGATTCCTGTACGAGGTGATCATAGTGGTCCATGAGACAACTTTCGGTCGGGGCATTTCGTCGAACAGCTGCTCGGCATGCGCCAGGTCGAGGTCACAGGCCGCATAGCGTGCGAGGAGGACGCTGCGGACATGGAGGTCGCGTGCGAAGCCAGACTTTACCACCAATGCACGGTTCTCAGTTCGCGGAGGGAGGATACGAAGGTGAGCAGGAGAGGGAAGGTGAAACGGTTGGGGCGGAAGCTGAGGCGGAGGAACTGACGGAAGAGCGGGCTGCGGAAGCGGAAGCGGGGAGCAGGCGGGGGAGGGGTGGAGGGAGCGGACGAGCGAGTTGAAGACCAATACGTGCGGACGGGGATGGCAGGCGAAGAGGGAGAGGGGAGAGCGCGGGGTCGAGGTGGCGCCGTGGCGGAGGCGTCCGCAGGCGAGGAAGAAGGCGCAAAGAAAAGAGCCTAGCCGATTGAGACCAAGCTGAGCCGTCATTTTTTTCTGTGTATTGGAGCCAACCAGAGAGCTGCCGTCGGATGGAATAGTACTGCCACGTGGCGCGCATCAGGGCAAGTATGCACTGTTTCAGCGGTGCATACCGTATCCACAGAATTTTTTTTCCGGTTGCGTTGGCGCTGCCTCCCTCGTCCTCGCACGTCCTCCTCATTCATTGCGGACGGCGACGCAGCGGACCGCGCCGCGCGACGGTGAGTGGTCACCGTTGCTGGTCCGAACGCGCTCTTGCTGGATTATAGCAACTAATGTTGACAAGTAGTTTGTTTAACGATAGGTAATAGGTTGAATGAGTAAATACAGGATTCATTTATGAATACGTGTCACGAAAACATGCTTATCTAGACAAAATGTTTGATTCTGGGTAATACCCAGTCCGGCTAAAATGTCCTCGAGGAAGCATCCAAAGTGAAGAATTTATACGGGGTGGAGAGAACTGAGGAATGATGAGTCGAAATTTGACGTAGGATGGTAAGTGTTTGTGAAGAAAAAAATAAAGCTAACTGGTACGTAATTAACAAGGGAATTATTAGTTACGTGCATCTGGAATAGAAACGCATTATGGGCTTAAGCCCTTTAATCGTGTTCATGATGGAGCATCAAACTTTGACAACAGCGCCGTCGGTGAGGGAGATCGTTTGTTCGACATTATCTTTTCCATAAGATGTTGCTTGCACTATATAGAGTGACTGACATAACATATTTGTTGGGAGAATAAGTTTTCTCTTAAACAGGGGTCAAATGACGTCAGCTTCCGTTGGCCTTCAGCCCAGAGCCCGACACTGTCGAAGCAGGTTCCCGCCTGCCGGAGTTATTTCCAAGCAGCACTTAGCCCAAGCCTCCGAGCTCCTTTTGGAGCCCTCCAGAGCGAAGCCTCAAGGCTCCTTTCGAAGTCTGCCAGAAGCCAAGTCTTCATGCTCTCTTCGGAGTTCTCTTCGGAGTTAGCCTCTGGGCTATCTTCAGAGTTAACCTCCGAGCTCCTTTCGGAGCTCCCCAGAGTCGGTCTCCGGACCCTCTCCAGCCGATTCGAAGCTAAGCCTCCGAGAGCCCAGTTCGGAGTTCAGTTCGGAGCATGCTTCGAAGCCTACTTCGGAGTGTCCTTCAAAGCCTTCTTCGCAGCCTCTGCCCGAAGAGCTCCGACCACTACTTTGAATCAAGAAAATATCTATACCTTGCTACAGTGTAGAAGCCATATCGGGGGCCCCTCTGCCCCTAGAATGTCATTTAGCTGTTCAGAAGTGATGTTTATCTGACACGTCTGTAAAGCTGTAAAACACTTTGTATAGTAGACTAGTCTTTTTCCCTTTTTGCGTCTATAAAGCCTATGACTTATAGAGGACATTTAGGTCTTTTCCTTTGGCCTGCGTGTCTATAAAAACAGGGTCAAGCCCTTGTAATAGTTCAGCTCCTCCAGGGCCATGAGATCCTCCGGATCCATTAGATTCAACCGAGGCATACTATGTCAAATCCACCATAAACTGGACGTAGGACTATTATTCCCTTGGGGAGGTCCGAACCAGTATAAGTTTTTTCTCTTTCTGAGAGAACCCTTCGAGATTCATTTTACACATCATATACACATACAAAACTTGTACTATAGCTAACGCAATTGCTACAACAATATTTTTGTAGGAATATTTTTTACTACTGTAGTAGTTATTGACAATAGTAATTCAAGGGCCGGTCCAGTGCTAGGCTTCCCCTTTTTTGAAATTGGGGACAGGAATCCAGGGATGCTGATACTCATAACTAGATAGAAGATTGTCAAGTTTGTGAGTAGTTTTTATGCAGGATGCCTCTTGCTAGACTGTGTTTTCACCAACTATTACTTTTGCTATAAACTTAACCATATATACATGCATATGATATATTTGTGCTACTCGTAACTTGCGATATTTATGGTATATTCGAGTAGGATTTTTATTTGTGATGATTCATATATAGGGTCGGCTAAATCAAATCTAAGTTTAAATAAGTTATATATCTTTACACATGTTAAATATAATACATACGTAATAAAATAATAAAACATATGATTTAATTTGATAATAAGATGCGCCAATAAGATATGAGTCAACATGAACGACAAGTTGGTATCAAGACAACAACCTGTTATGCTCGTTGTAAGCAGCTAGCCCCTGTGTTGTGCAGACGTGGAAAAGATATAGATGGAGTAACAAAGGTAATCGGGCATAGCAAGCCGACTTGGTAGTCTGTGCTCACTTCTCCATCCACCTGGTTCATTGCACTAGTTATTTGTCATAGTGTCGCTTTAGTTATTTGTCATAGTGTCGCTTGGTACCAATCCTAAGCTAATGAATGAGGATAGAAGATGAGTCAAGACATCAAATCAAGTGGATTTGTTAACCTTCTCTCATATCTTTCCAAGAGGCAACGAATTGTGCTACGCTACTACATGCCACTGAAAATGTATTATGTGTTTCATATAATTCTATTACAGTTTTTAGTCCTTTTAAATAAGTTTTCTCAAAAAATAAGTAATTATCTTTTTACAAGGCAGTTTATGATTGAGTGTTGAGAATGTGATATAAATTATTTTGATATATGCATATCTAGATTAAGTGTTTATCATTGATTTAGTTTATCATTGTTGTCAAGCCAATTTTCATAATATTACATGTGTAGTTTATAGTCTATTTAATTTCATACATCCATCGTATAAATCGTTAAGTTGGCTTTATTTCTTTACAATTAGTCATTATTTCTGTTTATCTCCTTGTAAATAATCAATATTATCGTAACTGATTATCTATTCTACTATAAAATGATATATATATATATATAATTTTTTTATAAAATTAGAGGGTAAGCTCTAGCCTAATGGAGCTTGCTGGCTCCGCCAAACTTTTAATAGATCTATACAGGTGCTCATTTGAATGTATGAAATTGTAATAATATTGTCACCAATTTATCATGTCCCAAAACCACTGATCACTGGTAGCCGGCCTAGCTATAGGTCTTGAATTCAACATTTTGGATATAAATATTCATCCCATAAAAATCAGCTCACTGTTGAACCCTTTGTGCAGTTTCGCTAACGTGTCACGATGACTAAAAATCTCCCACGAGGTACAAAGTGTTTGATGAAATAACAAGACAGGAGACGGCAACGGCAGACGGGTGGTATGGGGCGGCAGCAGCGGTCGGGTGGCTAGGGCAGCACCGATGAACGTACACAGCAAGGTCATGCGGAAGAGGGCGGGCGACAATAGCCAAAGCCCCCCCCCCCCCCCCCCCCCCCCCCCCCCCCGCGCGCCCGGGCCGCTGCCACCCACAACCCGCCACTGACACCCTTGCGTCTTAGCCGAACACCTTACGTTTCTTGTTAGTGCCACCGTGCGAAAATAATTTTCTTCGTTGTACCGTGCCACCAAAACTGCACGGAAAAATCAAGTGAAATAATTTGGTTGTTATAAAGTAAACTGATTTACCTGTATATATTTTTGGGTGGAAAAAATAAGTTACGTCAAATTAATATGGATTATTTATTTTTTAAAGATATAATATTTATAATCAAAATAAATGAACATCTTACCTTTTAGGGACAATATGTCACTCTAACGTAATATTCACGACTAAAAAAATCTACCTATTACCTTTAAGAGGTAATACGAGTTCACTTAGTTTTTTTTTCTAGCCATTTTTTAAAGAGGTAGAATATGCACTTTAAAATAGCCCTTATGTAAGGAGATTTTTATGGTGCTCCTAAAGATCTATGAACCGTTGATTGTATTCCATCCAATGGTTCAGATTTGATTAGAGTGACCTATTATCTTCTAGGAGGTAATAGGTCATATCTTCTTCCATTTAAAATCATGCATGCATAAGGAAGTTGATACATTTCCTTTTTTTCGGTTCATCTTCCATTTAAAACCATGCGCACATCAGACATTATTTGATATGTTTCCGTTTATAACATGCAATATCATTCACTTTTCTATTTTTTCACGTAATCAGATAATACTGTGAAATTATGACCGCTTGATTTTTTAAAATTTGTGTACATATGTTTGACTTAGAAAATTTTAATTTAATATATATTCTTGTAATAGATATACATTAATATAGCTATTTTTCCTCGGTTTCCAATCCATTTAGACCGACATGTATGGATAAAAATAGAGTAGGAAAAAATTGACTATCTGTGCATTCACAAGGAGCAATGTATCGCTATCAGAAAAAAATAATAGATCATCCAAAATTTTTTAGAGCTAATTAAATCTATTTTTTAAAAAAAAACTTGAATTTAAAGCTACAACAAATAGAGGTCTTGGAAGTTATTCAGGGATCATCAAAATTTTAAATTATTACTGTCTTGGAAGTTATTTAGAGGGATGATCAAAATTTTAAATTATTACTAAATCAAAATTTTAAATTATTAATAGTTTAATAACTAGTACTAGTTGTATGCATTACCAGCTTTTACCATATAATGACCTGGCCTTCACTAAATAAGGCAACTACGGAGAAAAAGCAGAGAGAGGAGAGAGAAGACACTGACTATAGCCGATAAAAGACATTAAGAATTAATTTTATTTTTGTTAATTCAATAAAATCAAGGACTAAGATTTATCTTACCTCTTACCTCCTAAGTAGGATAGTGGAGCACCATAAAGGCCCCCTTATATAATAGATTTTATAATATATATATATATATTGACCTTGATAGAAATAAGAAAATGGTATTTCTAGGAGCTGGGCTTGGGCCAGAGTCAAGTGTAGCTCGTACGGTCAAACACGAGGTCGCTCGAACGCGCGCACCGCTGGCTTTGGAGTTGGGTCTAGCTCGCTCTTACAGTTCCACCGACGACAAGAAAAATCTCCTCGGGATCCTTGTCAGTTTGGGGGAAGAGATTGGTCTCACCGGACGGAGTTTATCTGTTTACCGTTAAGCCGCTCAACTCAATTAGCTGCTACAGAGCAAATAAGAACCAGCAAACTGAGGGAAGACTGAAAGAAGGGGACATGAGCCGGCATGGGGAAAAAATTGGGGGCATGGAGAGGGAAAACGAAGCTACAAGACGCAGAAGATAAAAAAGATGCAGGCCCAAGATATCAACAGGTCACCGGCAGCACAGGCTGACTCTTCAGCATATGTTAGAGAGAGAAGGATTGGGCAGATCGATGGCATGCAACTACAGAGCAAACAAGAACCAGCAAACTACCTATGCCCCCCTTTGCAAAGAAGTAACGTAGTGCTAGATACGAACGGCTTACCGGAGCCACTGCAATTGCGAGAGTGTTCTCGTCCGTCTGGGCACAAGCAGCCGATGAAATTCCCCTCTTGGTTGTAACCGCACCGTCCGTTGGACTGCTCGCACTGGGCACAATTGGCGGACCTCTTGCTCTCGTTCCATGCCAACTGGAATCCCTGACGAAGAACCTGACCATACTCATCGCTGCTCCATTCAGAATCTCCTGAATTGTCACTGAGGACAGGCACTTCGATGATTTTATTGCACGCCTGCGACAAGCTCCCGTAGTATATGTTGTACTCAGGCACTTTGTCCTTTGGAAGAACGAACGACTGTCCAGCTCCAATGTTTCCGCAGGTGAGCTGGTAGGTGGCAGGCGGTCGGACAATGGGTGCAGGGAAGGAGCAGTCAAGAAAGAAGACGAGGTAATCGACCGACATGCCAGGGAAGTACAGCCATGAGAACCATGGGATGGTCACGTTGTGATCCACTTTTGGGCAACTGCTTCTGTCCTCGAGGACCACCGGATCGGCTAGAGACACGTTGCCGTAGGAGTCGTTCCCGTAGCTCCCGTAGCTGATGTTCTTAACCAAGTACTTGTAGGGGCCGTCGAGTTGCATCATGGTCTTGCCGTCGTTGCACTCGATAGCCAGGCCGGGGTATCCGCAGTACGAGCTGCTGTACCCGTTGAGATCTTTTATCTCACTAGAAAGGTAGAACGGGTAGCTGATACTCACGTTCCCGCAGGCCATCGGCTCCTTCAGGCACATGGAGGAGTCGTACCCGTTGGTGTCACCGGCAGCATAGCCATGGGAAGCGGCAACCAAGAGGAGGAGGAGCAGCAGCCGCCGGCACAACAGCAGGAGAGGCATGGCTAACGAACTCAGAAAAGAGTTCTTTTTTTGGGTGCAGGCTTGGTGGCCCGATCGATCGTTGCTTGCCGTCGCGGCGTGCTCCCGTGGTGTACGTGTTATAGGTGGCGGGCGCGCTGCGAGTTTCTCCGAAGGCACACGATGGGAATTGGGAGCCTTGTTGCTTGACCTTGACCGGTTCGGTCCGTCAACATGGCCTATCGTGATGCCGATATTTGTGGCTTTTCTCTAGAAGTTTTACACTAACTCGGCACTGTTAAACGCCTAGCAGAGGAGCTCCAGAGACACAACCAACTTGGAGCCGGTCCCAGTTCAATCAAATTGGGGAATCTACTGCCTCCGGGATGGACACAAATACGATTGTGTCCAACCCCAGAAGTACGTCCACGGAAAAAAACATACCAGCCAATTTCAATCTATTCGGCCCTCTGCTCTACAAAATTTAGGACAGATACGGTTGCTGCCCTGTCTAAATTTTGACAAACGTAATGTCAACACCCACATCAAAAGTTCGTGAAAACAAAATTTTTGCAACGTCTATGTATATGTGTGTTGTTACATTTTGAGCTTAACCTTTTATATTACTAAAATTTATTTGAGCATGAGCTTTGACACTACCAAATTTTAATAAGAAAACAAACGAAATATGCCCCTTGGTTCAGGGCAGCAAAACCACAAGTCCAGAACAGTAAAGATTACGAACCATCCTTGTCGACTCTGGAAATTAGGAACCCCGATTTTTAATTCTCTACCTACAGTCCTAAACAGCAAAACTTGGGAGATTCCGATTAGATCAGGTCAAGCACTGCTCTCAGCAAAGGGGCTAGCGCCAGCAGTGCAGGGCTACGATGACTACGAGATGCAAATTAATATACCAAGCAGCTAGATGTGAGAGCGCCTAGATGGCATGAAATCGGATCGTACACTGGCTAATTGCTAGACGAGGGACTAACTTTTTTGATTTGCATGAGTTAAAATGAAGGAAAGGTTTCGAAGGACTTACTTGGTCGAGAGCAATTCGTGCTGCTGTCCACAGCCATCTTCCCATCAGAGCACAAGCAACTTAGGAGCGTCTTGTTTTGGCTGTAGGCACACTGTCCGTGCGATTTCTCGCAAAGGTCGCATCCATCAGTTTTACCAAGGCGCCAGCCCAGTTCGAACCCCTTCTCAATCACGACACCGTATTCAGCTAGCAACATAGTCTGGTTATTTTCCGCCATACCAATCACATCTAACGGCACGAAGATGGGCGGGGCGCGGTACTTGGCCAATTCGAACTTTGTTGATGCGTCAAACTGCCCGGGGGTGAACACGAATGAAGGGCCAGACGAGTTACTGGAAACTTTGCAGCTGATTCTATTCTTGCCTCTGGTAGTAATCATGGGATCGACTGCTGGAAGCTTGCAGACGAACAAGAAGGTGAGGTTTTCAGGGGATGTGGGGTACTGCAGCCACCCCTCGTCGAAGGAGACGGTGTGTCTGACTCTGGGGCACTTGCCACCGCGGAGCGCATCACTGTCTGCCAGCACGATGGTTTCATTGTCGTAGTTGATCTCCTTGATAGTGTGTACTCATGTCCGACAAGTTGGATTGTACCTTTCTGGTTCACCCCATCCTAGATGCAAGTGATGTTCAAATCAGTGTAGCCACAATAGAAGGGTGTGTAATCTATATAGCCGGCTTCAGCAAGTTTTTATTTTTCTTTTTATTTTCTTTTTTCCTTTTTCTTCTTTTTCTTCTTTTCTCTTTTCTTTTTTTTTCTTCCCTTGCAGACTGCATGCATGCACGGTTGGGCAAACAGTGCTTTTTTTCTTGCATGCTGCATGCAGATGGTTAGGTCGCACTGTACGAGACAGGCATGCGAGCACGGGGGAGGGGCACAGACGAAATCTATGGATGAAATCTGCGTTTTATATTAGTAGAGGTGTCGGGTTGCGTCTATCATCTGGATGTGAGCTAATGGTTCACACACGAGCAGGCAACGGGCTGGAATCAGCAACAAGAACTAATGGGCCACGTCCTGCAAAGCTCGAACGGAGGAAATATCCTTATAATTCTGTTGAACACGCATATCGTTTCCTCGCCTCGCCTCACCCGGCGTCAAAGTAGCGCTCGGCTGCCGCATCGATCTCTACCGGTCTGCACTCCTCACTAGCTCGCAGCGCTAACCACAGAGACTTCCTTAGTCTACCATATGCAGTCTGCTACAGCCTTGGCCGCATTCGGCAAGCGGCTGCGCTCACCGGGAGTCGACTTGGGCACCGCTTCGGCCGACGGCAGACGATGACCTTCCGAGGTATATGAAGTCCAAACTACTACACTAACTTTGACCCTGAATCTGCAACGTCCAAATCACAGCTCTAGTTCGCTACAATGTGCACTACTAGATAAGGATTTTAGGTACCGGCGTACAGCTTCTATTTTTATATTTTTTACGAATTGAAATATATTTGAAATACTAGCTAGATAATGAATCTGTAATATATTTGTCTCACGATCTAAATTAAACTTCATGAAATAGGGGTTCCATTAGTAGAGAATTTAGTTTTAAATTTCAAAAGTTCAAACTATTTGCAGTTGTACAAATAAGTAGGCAACATGGTTTCGTAGATAAAAGAATGTCCAAGATAAGTATATATGCCTATGGATGGTTACCAGCTCAATAGCACTTTTGGTGGCAATATTCCAGACCAATTGTGCTACCTTCTAGCATTTCGACGACTCTAGTCATTGTTGGACGATTAGTTGGAATTACCTGTATGCACCACAGCCCAACCACTATCATCTTCCTTACAAGCTCTGTAGTCTCTCCGTTAATCTCAGAAGAACTGATGCAATATTCATTTAAATGTTCATAAATCCATTGTGGGAAATAGTGAGTACTAGATTCACTATTTGCATCGATATTTCTCTCCCTTGCCCCAACCATCTCAAGGACCATCATTCCATAGCTATAGACATCAGACTTACGACTTATTGCTCCAAACTGCTTTGAAAAGACCTCTGGGGCGATATAGCCTACCATTCCTCTTGCACCACCAATGGAGATGATACTCTCTCTATTATCACAAAGCTTAGCCATTCCAAAATCAGAGATCTTAGGGCAGAAATCTTGATCAAGTAGAATGTTGTGGGGTTTAATATCAAAATGTACAATGCGGGTATTGCATCCACGATGGAGATATTCAAGTCCTCGCGCAATTCCAATTGCTATATCAAATAATTTCTCCCAAGCTAGAGAAAGTTCACATTTTGAGTTCTTATTGAAAGCATACCTTTCAAGTGAACCATTAGGCATGTACTCATAGATCAGAGCCCTTTTGGATCCTTGTAGGCAAAATCCCAAGAGAGTCACGATGTTGACATGAGAGGTTCTGCTAATACTAGCCACCTCATTCATGAATTCCTCTCCATCACCCTTGGTGTCCTTTAGCATCTTGACTGCTACCTGACGGCCATCAGATATATTGCCTTTGTAAACAGCACCAAATCCTCCTTGACCTAACTTTTCAGCGAAAGAATTCGTCATCTTTTTTACTTCTGCATATGTGCACCTCTTCGGATGTAGGGTTCCATTCCTTTGTAGGAAGGACTCAATCCTTGGTGTTCCGTTTGAAACCCTTTCATACCTATACTTCTTGAGATAGTACAAACACACAAACACAAGTAGACATAGCAAAAGTATGCTTGATGTTCCTGCAATTATATCTGCATTTGGACAATTTGGGAGGTAGGAGGATTAGAATGGAATTCAAGCTTCTATATTTGTTGTGAAAATTATCCAATTTATTTATTAAAATTGATAGAGGTGCAAAAAATTTCCTACACAAGCATGTAGACTATAGTTCATAAAGACTGACCAGCAACCTCCTAATTTGGTGATGCAAAGAATTTCTTTTTAATTCACGATGTACATTTTGAGTTTATTTAGCACAAATTTTGCAGTTTATTACCATACTGTGGACTCAAACATTTTAGAAACACATGACTACATGAGTTCAGAGCAAGCATGGTCCGTTTGGGAAAGCATGAACGCAAATAAGAGAGATATAGAGAGTTTCTCTTACAATGTTTCCTCTTTAAGCTTGAGTCCCCTGCAATATTCAAACAAAAATTCTTGTAATTATATTGAAATACACATACTAATAAATAAGCATTGATTTCACCATATTTTCTTTTTCCTAAGATGTTGCTTACACTATATAGAGTGACTGACATAACATATTTTCGTAGGAATATTTTTTGCCTATAGGAATGATAACATATACTGTAGTAGTTTGTTATTGATAATAGTAATTCAAGGGATGGCCCAGTGCTAGGCTTTCCTTTTTTTGAAATTGGGGACAGGAATCTAGGGATGCTGATGCTCACAAACTAGCTAGAAGGTTGCCAAGTTTGTGTGTAGTCTTGATGCAGGACGTCTCTTGCTCGACTGTGTTTTCATCAACTATTACTTTTGTTGTAAACTTAACCATATATACATGTATATGATATATTTGTGCTACGTAACTTGCGATATTTATGGTATATTCGAGCAGGATTTTATTTGTGATGATTCATATATTATATTCAAATCTAGTTTTAATAGATCTATACATGTGCACATTTGAATGTATGAAATTGTAATAATATTATCACCAATTTATTATGTCCCAAAACCATCTGTATTTGGTACTGATCACTAGTAGCCGGCCTAGTTACAGGTCTTGAATTCAACATTTTGGATCTAAATAGTTGTCCCACAAAATTCCTTAATTGTTGGTAACAGGAAAGTTAGTGGTTTTAGTTGTTTTATGGTTTTTCTTTCTGAGCTGGTATTTCAAACCCTGATTCACGGAGGAGTGTGGAAGATGTTCTACAACTATGTCCATTTGACTTATTAAGCCCTCGTTTGGGGAGTTTTTGGTTGGCTAGATACTTATAATATTTAGAAGCTCTTCCAAACGGTACCTCAGGTAGTTAAAATTTTCAAAATTTACAGAATCAGTTAGTCCTTTTAAGCCTACCGTTGAGAAGCTGGTTAACCCTAGCTTCTCTACATTCTGTAGATTTTTATTTATCCACCATGTCATTAAATAAAATCCACTCACCCAATAACCAGCTACTCCAACCAGTCAGCTAGATACTCAGACTAGCAGATTCTTAGAATCTATAACTCCCTAAACATGGCCTAAATAGCATTAGTATTAATCATCAGATCGACTGTCGACGATAGGGCTGGATAACGAGCCAGCTCGGCTCGTTAAGCTCGGCTCGTTATAGCTCGTTATGTTAACGAGCTAGCTCGGCTCGGCTCGTTAACATAACGAGCAGAAAACCCAGCTCGGCTCGGCTCGGTCCAGCTCGCGAGCTAGCTCGTTTAGCTCGCGAGCCAATTATTTAAAAGATGATTAAATAATAAATATTTAAATAATCACATATCAAACATCAAAATATGAAATAAATAGGATACATAAGGTTTCAAAAAATAATCATCCATAGTTTCATCATTATTTCTATGATTCCATCAAATTAATCACACATGTTATTTGTTTCATACTTTTATATGAGGAATTCTATAACTTTTATATGATAAATTCTATATGCCATAATAATAAATTTATAATAACAAGTTAGCAAGTAATAACTTGATATTAACAAATAAATTATAAAACAATGAGTCTTATATTGTAAGATAGTGTTTTATTATTGTTTTAATGGGTTGACTTGACTACTTGTGCTGAGCTCGTTAAGCTCGCGAGCAGCTCGCGAGCCAGCTCGAACTCGCTCGTTATACTAACGAGCTAAAACAGCAGCTCAACTCGTTAGGAAAATAGAACGAGCCGAGCCGAGTCGAGCCGAGCTAGTCACGAGCCGAGCGAGTTAACGAGCTACGAGTTTTTTGTCCAGCCCTAGTCGACGACGAACAAATGGGGTTGCCGCGGTGGAGCTAAGTGGTCGGCACCATAGACCACCTCAACATGACCAGATAGAAACGATATTGGCCTGAGTTCTAAAAGGCTACACACCTAGTTGATGACGTATGAATGGTGTTTAACAGAATGGCTCTGTATACTGTGCACAAATGCACGATGTCGATTGTAGCCCTATATTCAAAAACCAACGAACATAGGATCGGAGGAGGATTTTGCAAATTAACAGGGAGAAGCGAAGGTGCATTGATGTTGTCGTTGTTTTTTGTATGTACGGTTATGATCGATCTTATGCATTTGTGCACAACATACGAAGCCTTACAGAATGCCTAGCTCAATAGGATCATAATGTAGGACACCTCCGCCCAAAGAACTAGCCAAAGCTTGGCAAGAACAATCACTATATACTAACGAGAAGATAATGGGCATCGAGATACCTCATGAGAGCCCCTATGATGAAAGGACCGGTGTCGACAGAACCGATAGGTCTAGAGGGATCCTCTTAGATTGAGATGCACGAGCGCATCAAGTTGTTATGCTTTCAGACTAGCACTGCACGATGTTGGTCTCAACAGCATTGTGCTTAGACCAAGATCTAGATCTTCGGGTTGACGTGACATGGTCAAAGACATAGCCATACTATGTTAAGGGGGCATTTATTTCCATGGACTAAAGTTTAGTCGGTGTCACATCAGATATTTAAACATCAATTTAAAGGATTAAACATGAACTAATTATAAAAATAATTGTAAAATCGGATGATTATTTACGAGATGAATCTATTAAGTCTAATTAATCCATGATTAACAAATATCGATTGTAGTATCACATTGTCAAATCATGATGTAAATAGACTAATTAGATTCGTCTCGCGAATAATCCACCGATTATGAATAGGTTTTATAAATAGTCTACATTTAATACTTAAAAATAGTATATAAATATTCAATGTAACGGAGACTAAAGTTTAGTCCCTGTAACCAAACGAGGCCTAAGTCCAACCCTATTAGGTTGTGTCGTCCTAAGCCTAGGTCAGACTGTGCCAAGTGATCAATTTTTTTTAAAAAAATAATACATTTTTAAACAAATTTCAAATCAAGTATTCACCTTTGAAAAATTGCAAAATTGGACTTTTGTTGGCATTTCAAGTGCCGATCTATACCGATTGATCCTAGATCTTCATCAGTTTGGCGTTTGAAACGCCGAACTATAACCACTAGACCTAGATCGACATTTCAAACGTTGATAAATTGAAAAATGTGTTCTCTCAACATTTGAAACATTGATCTAGGAGCTGGTGGTTCTAGATCGGCGTTTCAAACGCCAATAGAGAGAAAATGCAGTCTATCGGCATTTGAATCACCGATCTAGGGACCCTAGATCTAGCGATCGACATAAATCGGTTAATGAATGTTGATCGTTAGCGTGCAACTACAGAGCAAACTAGAACCAGCAAGGTACCTAACCACCGATAAGCCAGGGAAGTAGAGCCATGAGGGCAATGGGATGGCCACGTTGTGATCCACTTTTGGGCAACTGCTTGTGTCCTCGAGGACCACCGGATCGGCTAGAGGCACGTTGCCGTAGAAGTAGTCCCTTAGCTGATGTTCTTAACCAAGGACTTGTCCGGGCCGTCGAGTTGCATCATGGGCTTGCCGTCGTCTCACTCGATAGCCATGCCAGGGTATCCGCAGTACGAGTTGTTGTACCCGTTGAGATCTTTCGTCGAATTAGAAAAGTAGAACGGGTAGCTGATATTCACGTTCCCGTGTTTATTGGTGATGGTGGTGGTCGCGCTGCGAGTTTCTCAGAAGGCTCGCGATGGATATTGGGAGTTGACCTTGACTAGTTAGGTCTTGCAAAATGGCGAGATAGTGCCACCTCCCTCGACGCTCCTATCGTAATGCCATCCAGTCACGCGTTCTTTTCAATTTATTGACGTCTATGGAAGAAAGGCTCGTGGTCTCAGGTCGTTGGGGCTTTTTCCCTGTAAGTTTTGCCCTAATCTAGCACTGTTAATTGCTTAGCAGAGGGGCTTCAGAGTTGAGAGAGGACCAACGGGAAGCCGGTCCCGGTTCAATCTATTGGGGAATCTACTGCCTACCTTTTGGCGTAAAGGACGTCCAGGAGAAAACATACAGGGCATTTTTTAAAAAAAAAACTATTTTCCTACCTGTTGGCTTGGTTTTCTTTTTCATCTCCAGGTGAATGACAACCGGAAGACCTCCAATAAATTTCAGTACAAGAAACTGTCTACCCTTAATAGGAGTACCAATTAGGTACCAATTAGGAGTACCTAATCTTAATAATAAGACACCATAGCAATATGAGCTTAGTTCGGGCCTGCAGGAAGAGGCTACGATGACTACAAGATGAAAATTATACCAAGCAACTGCTAGATGAGAGCGCCTAGATGGTGTGCAATCGGATGCGTGCCAGGACTAAATTGTTTGCTTTGCAGTAATTAAAATGAAGGATAGTGTTAGGGCGTCTGGACTAGGGTGTTGCCAGCCAACTTTAGTCCTACCTCGCCCACGCAAGGGGGCTACGAGCTCCTTATAAGGGAGAGTAGTCATCCTCCCTCAGGCCGGTCTTTTGGGATGGAGAGGGCTCTCCGCTTATAAGGATGCGTCGGATGCGCATGAACGCCTGAACGTGGGGCGAGGGTGGGTGGAGCTAAAGCCTGGGACGCTAACAACTGGTATCAGAGCCAGCATCGCCATGCCTACCTGGGGGGCTTCCTAGGGGGGTGGGATGTTAGGGCGTCTGGACTAGGGCGTTGCCAGCCAACTTTAGTCCCACCTCGCCCACGCAAGGGGGCTACGAGCTCTTTATAAGGGAGAGTAGCCATCCTCCCTCAGGCCGGTCTTTTGGGATGGAGAGGGCTCTCCGCTTATAAGGGTGCGTCGGATGCGCATGAACGCCTGAACGTGGGGCGAGGGTGGGTGGAGCTAAAGCCTGGGACGCTAACAACTGGTATCAGAGCCAGCATCGCCATGCCTACCTGGGGGGCTTCCTAGGGGGGTGGGATGTTAGGGCGTCTGGACTAGGGTGTTGCCAGCCAACTTTAGTCCCACCTCGCCCACGCAAGGGGGCTACGAGCTCCTTATAAGGGAGAGTAGCTATCCTCCCTCAGGCCGGTCTTTTGGGATGGAGAGGGCTCTCCGCTTATAAGGGTGCGTCGGATGCGCATGAACGCCTGAACGTGGGGCGAGGGTGGGTGGAGCTAAAGCCTGGACACTAACAGATAGATTTCGAAGGACTTACTTGGTCGAGAGCAATTCGGGCTGTTGTCCACGGCCATCTTCCCATCGGAGCACAAGCATCCTACCAGTGTCTTGTTTTGGCTGTAGGCACACTGTCCGTGCGATTTCTGGCAAAGGTCACATCCATCATTTTTACCAAGGCGCCAGCCCAGTTCGAACCCCTTCTCAATCACGACACCATATTCATCTAGCAACATAGTCCGGTTATTTAACAGTTCCGCCATACCAATCACGTCTATCGGCACGACGATGGGCGGGGCGCAGTACTTGGTCAATTCGGACTCTGTTGATGCGTTAAACTGCCCGGGGGTGAACACGAATGAAGAGCCACTGGAAACTTTGCAGCCGATTCTGTTCTTGCCTCTGGTAGTAATAATGGGATCGCCTGCTGGAAGGTTGCAGTCGAATAAGAAGGTGAGGTTTTCCGGGGAGGTCGGGTACTGCAGCCACCCCTCGTCGAAGGAGACGTTGTGTCTGACTCTAGGCACTTGCCGCCGCGGGGCGCATCACTGTCCGCCAGCACGATGGTTTCATTGTCGTAGATGATCTCCTGGATAGTGTACTCATGTCCGGCGAGTTGGATTGTAGCTTTCTGGTTCACCCCATCCTGGATGCAACTGATGTTCAAATCGGTGTAGCCGCAATAGAAGGGTGTGTAATCTAAATAATAATCGGATTCGTCGGAGAGATGGAAAGGATAGGAGATATTGACGCCTCCGCACATGTGTGACTTAGAGCAAATAGAAGTGTTGTAAACGGGCTGAGGAGGCGAACCAGGGGAAACTGAGACATGGACGCTGAGGAGAATCTGGAGGAGGAAGAAGAGGGGGAGCAAAGACGATAGGTGAGCCATGGCGAGGCGAGGCAAGAACATCTTGCTATTTTGCCAGCTTTAATCTAGCAGCAATTTGGTTTGGTGTGCCACTGAGCCCGCGGTACAAGAGTACAAGACAAGTTGAGGTGGAGTGGAATTTGACCTGGTTTGGCATAAGCATGCGATAGCAGCTGATTGCAGAAAGGAAACGACTTGCCTCTGTGACTGAGTCTGGCGGGGGAAGGAAACGCTGCTGGTTTTTTTTTGAAAAGCTGAATATTATAAAGCTGAAATTTGATTTACAAAAGTTTTCCATAAAATGTTTATAAAAGAAGTTTATATAAAATCGTGCAGTTTAGAAATGTAGGAAGCGCGTCTTCAATGATCCATCAACTATCCCCACAGGTGAACGGAGAGGATGACGACGGCGGAGACTTGGGCAAGTGGCAGTTTACTAGATAGTGATACCGTCAGAGGGTTGAGGACGGCAGGAGTTTCGATCTACCGTTTTCAAGGGGGGCAGCAGATTCCGACATTCTACTAACGTGGCGATTTGACAGGGCATTAGCGACTTCAGTACATGTATACACAGGGTACACGAACGACGACAATCTACGGGACAACAAACTGTAGTCTGTACGTACGTGTAGCAGACGATAGGAAATTTTGCGACAATTCTTCTCTTCGCAGCTGTATTCGACTATTAGTTGTCGTTTCGCAGACCGCAGTCGACTTGCTCTGTGAGCGCCACAGCGCCCAAGAAGCAAATCCAGTCCCGGACCAAGTCACTACTTAGGATGCCAAAAACTATTTAGCGTGTATTTGGTAGGGATTTGATTCCAGTTTCTTTTGTCTTGTGAAATTGGAATTAAACCAAACACTTTTCCTAAAAAATGAATCATCTGAATGCTCTCCAAAAAAATGAATTGAAGTGGTGGGATTTCAGGATCTGGGTTTATATCAAAAAGACCCTTTAGTAAAATTAAGGTTTAGGGTTTGGACTTCGGTGGCTGTACAAAATAGCAGAATGGCGCTGGGGCTATCTCTAAATTCGTAACGGGCCAATTAACTACTGGGCCTGTTTTTCGAGCCGAAAGCGAAAGTCTTGCCCATTATTTGGTCCGGAATCCCAAGTTTTACGTTTCACAACCCAATAAAATGATTTTTATAAATAATATTTTTTACAAGATTACAACTCTGATAACGCACCCCACAAATTATAAAAAAAATAGACACGAATTGCAGTTTCGTGAAAAAAAACTATGATGCGACACATCAAACGTCCGTGCGCTCCGGACATGTCATTTAGATGGGCCTATGGTTCATCCGAAACACGTCCAGGCGTCCAGCCCGGCTTTATTGATGCAGCGCTATTCTTCATCCGGCCTTTTCCAATTCCCATCCACCATTCTTCTCTCCATTGCTCTCTCCCCCTCCTTTCCAAGGTGCATAGCCATCCACCACAAGATCAGGAATGATCCTGTGGTTGATGTCATATATATACATGCTCTCGGTGACCCTAGCTGTGCTGCATGCATTTTACAAAGAAAAAATTACTCCCGTGCTATTATAATTTTTAAGAATTATCTACATGTCATTGTCAGTTATCGTGGTGGCCCCTATTTATCATGGACACGCCGATACCATATTGATAAATCATAAAAATTGTAATGACACGAAAGAAATTAACCCTTTTACAAACGGTTCCGTTGCCTTTTTTCATACGTTGCTGCTCTTCTTCTCCAGTGCTGCATGTGATAACATCAATTTGTTATACTACAAAGGGATATGTTTCATACACCAAACTTTCAGTTTAAAATGTTACTAGTTTTGGGATTTATTTTTAAATAATACATTTTAAAACAAATTTCAAATCCAGTTCACTTTTCAAAAAAATGTAAATTTTGCCTTCTGTCGGTATTTTAAGTGTCAATCTAATTCATCAGCCTATCTAGGCCTAGATTGAGCGGTTTCAGGCTCTGTCGGCGTTAAAAATACCGACATAATTACAAATTTTCAAGTTTTCAAAAGCGTGTACCAGATTTAAAATTTGATTTTAAAAAATGTATTATTTTAAAAAAATCCTAGTTTTGGCTGACAATTTTTGGGGCTGCTTGGATGACCTATAACTTAAAAATCGACAGAAAATTTAAATTTTAGGAGCGCGTTTTTAAATTACATTTAAGTTTTCTGGTCAAATTTAAATTACTGGATCTGTGTTTTCTCGGCCCCGTATAAATTATTCACTTTGGAGGCTTCCTCGAAGACATTTTAGCCAGACCGAGTATTACCCAGAATCAAACATTTTGTCTCGGTAAGCATGTTTTCGTGACACGTATTCATGAACGAAGAACACGAGGAATCGTGTATTTAGACCTGTTTGATTCGTGGGCACACGGGTGCTTTAACTACATCAAAAACCAATGACAGCGTCACTTTTGAAAAAAAACACTATACACCACCATTTCTTCCTATCAGTTTGTAAAAACCACTTCAAACCTATGTTCATTAATTTTTAATGTAGGGTCACGATTGATCTTACATGAAGAGAGTTTTGTGAAACAAAATCCTGCACCATCAAACTACAAACGCACGAAAGATTGAAAACCATCGTCATTGGGCGGTTGTGCCCAACAAACAGGGTCCCTGTGTCGGGCCGTCCAGCAAGAGCGCGTTCGGACCAGCAACGGTGACCACTCACCGTCGCCCGGCGCGGTCCGCTGCGTCGCCGTCCGCAATGAATGAGCAGGACGTGCGAGGACGAGGGAGGCAGCGCCAACGCAACCGGTAGCTGCCGCGCGCGCCAGCCGTGGCGCGAAGTTTTCCACGCCCAGGCCCAGCCGGAAGCGCCGGCCGCTTTCCGCAGACTCAATTACTCAGGTCTAACCTCCCTCACTTGACTCTCGCGCACAGTCTCGCCGGAGAAATCAGCGAGCGCACGCCATGCATCCTCTGCTGCTTCTCCTCCTCTTCTTCCTGGCTCTACTGGTCCTCCTCTTCGCCGCAGCCGACGCCTACCCCGCCGCCTGCCGCAACGCCACCTGCGGCAACCTGACCGTCGCCTACCCGTTCTGGCTGAACAGCAGCTATTCCCCCCTCGACTGCGGCTACCCCGGCCTCGGCCTCGCCTGCGAGCTTAATACCACTCTGATTCTCCCATTCCAGACACACATGTACAGGGTCTTGGACATTGATTATGCCGCGCAAACAATCTCCCTCGCCGACGCCGACGTGAAGGACTCCAACACAAACAGTAGCAGCTGCCCGCGCCTACACGCCAATCTCACCATCGACACCAACTCCACCTGGCTGGATCTCATGGCCGCGGACTCCAACATCACCTTCCTCTACAACTGCAAGATCAAGGCTTCCTGGGCCTCCGCCGTGGAGCTAACTGGGTGCCAATCCTATCCAGGAGGGTACAACAGGACTTCTTACGTGCTCTCGGATGGTGCGGCTGCGGCCGGCAAAGCGCAGGACTACCAGTGCGAGCTGGTGGTGGTGGCGCCGGTGCTTGATCTCCAAAAGAAGAGCAGGGTTGCTCCGCCGCACGGGAGTCCGCCGGCGAACGCATCATCGTTTCACGAGGTGCTCAGCGCGGGGTTCAAGCTGAGCTACAGCGCTCACTCCCAAAAGTGCGGCCATTGCGAGCGATCCGGCGGGTGGTGCGGCTACCGACACAACGAGACGCACACCACCATGGATTTCACCTGTTTCTGCGAGGAAGGCCCGACCAAGAGCCATTGCGGTACGCATCACGCACGCCTTTTCTCCCCCCTCGTAATCTCGTTACGTGTCTTTCGTTTTTTTGCCCGCTTCGGAGTTCGGATTGCCGAACCGGGGATTGGGGAACGTCGATCAAATTAGTAATGGAAAGATAAAATATGATTAAATCGTCCTGGCTAAAAAAGATTAGAAGCGAATTTAGAGTCTGTTTGGATTCAAGGGGCTAAAACAAAGTGACTAAAAAATAAACTAAAATTTTAGTCAACCTTGTTTGGATCTAAGGACTAAAAAAAGGTTAAAGCATTTATTGCTGTGTATAATGACTGAAATATCCTTGATTTATTACTTTTGGTTTTCATGCATGCATGCATGGTGGGGGTATGAGTGGAAAAGATACATTTTAGCCTCTCTTTAGCTCCTCCTTGGGAGTTTTTTAGCCCCTTTTTAGCCTTGGTGTTTGGATTTTTAGCCCCTAAAGTGACTAAATTTTAACTCTTTATACTTTAGCCCTGAATGCAAACATGCCCTTACTAGTTACCCGGAGGAATCGAATCTCTGTTCAAAGTTTGGCAGGCATTAGTTACTGGTTCCATTAGAGTGTGAGAGAGAGTAGAAAATGTTTGTTCCCACACACCCACTATGGTACTGTACTCGTAGCAAGAAAAGAAGTGGTCAAGTGGACAAGCCGCGGGACCCGCGGTAGCGAAGGTAGCGTTGGGTACGGCGAAAGGTAAAGCCAGTTGCTTTCATGTCGCCAAGAGTACCATTCCCAAGAGATAGCGTGCCTGAAATTTAGTACACTTGGTCCTACTGCGGTACGGCCCAGCATACGGATCAACGGCCCATTGGTGCACACGTCAGTTTCGTGTCGAATGGACGATGGATAATGGATTCCACATTGGCAGTTTGGCACATTGGTTTCATAAACTAAAAATCAGTCATTATCGAATGGGATATTTAGACATCAATTTAAATGGCTAAATATGAAATAATTATAAAATTGATTGCAAAATCGAAGCATTATTCCTGAGACGAATTTATTAAGCCTAATTAATTCATAATTAGCAAATGTTTAGTGTAGCATCACATTGTTAAATCATGACGTAATTAGACTTATTAAATTTATCTCACGAATAATCCACCGATTATAAATGGATTTTGTAAATAGTTTAAATTTAATAATCTAAAACTATATCTAAACATTTGATGTGAGAAGAACTAAAGTTTAATGATAAGTCTTTTAAGTTTTATATCTTTTCTATAAAGTTTCAGTTTTTTGTAAGGTATTTTTAAATTTCAATTTAATTTCAAAAAAATATATCAACCATTACAATATTAAATTAATTCTACTACACTATCGATATTATATTCATTTGATGTCATATGAAAAAATTTCTTCTTTAAATTTTATTAATATCAGAGAAGTTTGCCTTTTCAAAAAAGTTAAACGATTACAATATGAAACAGCCAAACAGGATTGGTAGTTGCAAAGTCGAAGCATGCAAGCAAAAGATATGATTCGTTAAGATTGGCAGGAGGCTCCACGACTCTATCGTGGATTTCTTCCGTTCATACCGATGAACATAGTAGGGCCTATTTAAGTATTCAAAGCAGCTGTTGTGCGTGGGCCCGTCTGAAATATACAGTAGTCTGCAAAGCCTGCAGGGCATAGGGCCTATTTAAGTATTCAAATAAATAAATTTAATATTACAAAGTTGATAAAAAACTAAGCATTCTTGACAAATATATATATATATTGCAAAAATGTTCAATATCTTGCAAACTGTGTGCAACTGTGCAAGAATTAGGGAGTAAGCCATTATTGAAGCAAGTGTCAGCGTTGTAGATTAAAAGGTTAAATTTTTAATGCCTAGGTGGCTTACCTGATCTGAAAGTGGGGCGTAGGAAAGCAGAGGCTTTACGCAAAAATCAAAACAAAGTTGAGGACCAGCTCCTTTTCCGATTCAGATCTACACCACGCCAAAGACTGCAAGTAATCTTCGCCGAAATTTTTTTAAAAATAATATTTTTTAAAAAACTTCAAATTTATATGTCGAATTCAAAAAATTACAAAAATAGTATCTGATCGGCCGACCAAGTGCCTACTGACGGCCAGACCAGTCGATACTTGATCGGTCGACTCGAGCCACGTGACAGCTAGTTAGCCGTCCATTGACCGACTGGTGTTGGAACGCCCCGGCCGCGCGGCGCCGCACATCCCTGCACCCCCACGACCCCTCGCCTCTTCCGCGTCCTCGTCGAGCCCGCGGTCGGCGAGGGGCGCGGGAGGGAGGGGTCACGGGGGCCGGAAGGTGAGGGGGCGCGGTGCGGGTGTGGCAGGGGCGTGTCACGGATGCTGGCTGGGCACGAGAGTGGGCCAGGGCGCGGGCGCAGGCGTAGGCGCGGCTAGGGATGGCAATGGGGCCCCGTTCTCCGATCCCTGATGGGGATTTCCTCTATTAGGAGACGGGTATGGGGAAATTTCATCCCCGCGGGGGGACAAACGGGGAAAAATCTATCCCCGACGGGTGAAGCGGGGACGGGGATGTTCCTCTACTCCCCATCCCCGTTCCCCGTTAATATACCCGCGAAAATTAAATGTGGGTCCATATTATATATATATATATACATATGTATGTGTATGTGTGTATATGTTTGTGTGTATATATATGTATGTATATATATATGTGTGTGTATGTATATGTATATATATATGTATATGTATATATGTGTATATATATAATACCTAAACGGGGATTTTCTCCCCGACGGGTACCCGAATCCCCGACGGGGAGCGGGGATGGGGAAAATCTATCCCCGAAGCTGGGGACGGGGATGGGGAACGTGGATTTTTTTGTCTAGCGGGGACGGGGACGGGGACCCCTCCCCGCCGGGGATTCTCCCTGTTGCCATCCCTAGGCGCAGCCGAGGCGCAACACGCCGCGGCGCATTCCCGGCGCCAGTCGGCCGATGGATGGTCGACTGGATGCCACATGGCTCTAGTAAGCCGACCAAGTGCCGACTGGCTGCTTGTCAACACTTGATCGGTCGTCCGGGTACTATTTTTGTAATTTTTTAATCCGACATACAAATTTGATTTTTTTTCAAAAAAATACTAATTTAAAAAAATCATCTTCGCCACCCATTATGGGTTGATCAATCGTCTAGATTTATAAGATTTATAGCCACTACGACAATATAACAGTGTTTTTTTTGTTATAATCTTGCTTTGCATCCAACGATAAGGAGGCCAACTACATCCACTTAATTAAGAACTCTTTACAATGTAGGAATTTAAAAATATAGGAATAGAAAAACATAGTAATACGATAGGAATGCACTTGAAAAATAGAGAATTTGAAAATATAGGAAATATTATAGATGTATTGTTTTGAACACATGAATATTAAATACATTAAAATTTTCTAACATTCATATTAAAATAAAATAAAGGCGCTTATGTTTTTTTATCTTTTTGAAGTTTTGATCGTTGATTTGCTTTGGCTTTCGCAAGGAAAGGAAAGAAAAAAGTGGTTGGGTGGATATTTAAATTCCTATCCACTAATTCTCCATTTACGCGAGTGAATGGTATCAATTGTAGTAATTTAAATCCTATATGTTTTCTCTAAAAATCCTTTAAACCAAGGAGCCCTCGTTCCACTGCAGTCACTATCCGGCTCCCTCTTTTCCAGTAGTTTAGAGCATCTCCATTGTAATTGCTATCCAACTTGCTATCCTTAAAAATAGCAAGAATTGTCAAAAAGTTGTCTCCATTGTACTTGCTATTTGACTTGTTATTTTAGGGGGCTTGCTATTTCTCTCACCAAACTTGCTACATGTAGCAAGTTTGATGAGAGAAATAGCAAGTTTTCTAAAATAGCAAGTCAAATAGCAAGTACAATGGAGTGAGTAGCAATATAGCAAGCCAATTGAAATAGGGAGACTTGGTATTGCTATGAATAGCAAGTCAAAAATAGCAATTACAATGGAGATGCTCTTACTCGAGTGTGGCTAGACTAAGACTAAGCCGTCAATGTCATCCTACTAGAGTTTCAGGGTTTACGAGGGGAGACCCCGTAGTTCGGTAGCAATCAGCTATCAACAAGTAAAGTTTGCCTCATTCAATGCACCCGGTTCACGGCGTAAGAATCCCCCTGAATCTTCACTTCATCATCTTCTTTCTTCTTTTCCCTTCCGTCAACTAGACGACAAAATTTCATGCTAACCCTTAACCCGGAAATAATGCATTGTGATTTCGCTCCATCCTTATCTTTTTAATCATGTTTCAATTCTGTCAATTCGATCCGTGACAGAGCCGGCCGGCGACCCGTTGAGCTCTAACACGGTAGACGGTTCTCACTAATTGTCGATAAAATTTCCCGGTGCTTTCCGATGGCTGGCCATGGCGCACGCCGACATGGAGCATCGCGCAACCGCCCGATCGGTACTCGTATTCATCGTATTATATTGTGGGTCAAATTTATTTTTAAATTATAATATTATTAGATGGAGTATTGAAAAAACAGATTTAAAAATTCAGTTTTTTTTTTGCTAAAACTAGAAACAATCAGACCAGGTCCTGATTTGGTCCTTGACATTCTATCGAGTTAGTTTGGTTCAAAGTGGTCAAATTTTTTTTAAAATAATATTTTTTAAAAAAATTCAAATTTGTATGTCTATTTTAAAACATTGTAGAAGTAGCATTCAGTTAACATTTGAAATGTCTACTTGAAGTGCCGACTGGAGCTGATGTGGCGTCCCGGCACTTCAACTGACTTCTACAATTTTTTGAAACAGACGTATAGATTTGAACTTTTTTTAAAAAAAATTATTAAAAAAATTCCAAAGTCGTTATCCATTCACTCACGTAAGATGCTACATAAATGGCAGTCATCCCTTGACAAATATTACTTTTGCTCTACAGTTGCATAGATAATATACATTTTTTAAAAATATATATGTAAAACTAGAATGTGCCGCTGCCATGGGGAACGGGTGAATGGGTCGTGACTCGTGAGGGGGAGTCATAAAGCAGATATTTTTCTTTCTTCTAATTCTTTGTTTATCCATATAAACGAATAGCGTAAGAAACCTTTGCAAAAAAGCGAACACGATGACTAGGAACAGGGAATGTGGGCTCCATTGCTCAAATAGACAATCAAAACGTCGCGCAGCAAAGTTAACCTTCCACCAACTTTAAAAGATTGGTTTGACTATAAATTTTTATTTCATATTGAGATTATAACAATTCAACTTATTTTAGACTAAGTTATTATAATTTACACAACTTAGTTTTTTTATATAAATTAGATTATTATAATCTTAAATCGAAACAAATAGACCATATGATCTTATTTGCGTTATATTATATTTATAATAACCTAATTTATTTAAATAAGCTAGATTGGCTGGCTTATTTGATTATTATAATTTACATCTTAAATTATACAATACACTCGTATAATAGGTTGATATGTTATTTCAGTTTATTAAAATAAGTTAGGGTATTCAAGCTGAAGCAAAACATGTTCTAAATATCCTTGTTTTCTTTTAATAACTCCTTCCCGGTCGGTTTTGAGAATCTGCCCATCACAGGGTAGTTGATCAGGATCAGGGTACTACTTAATTATCTTGATAAGACGGTCAGCCCATTTTACATATATAGATCAGGATCATCCCCCATGATACCAGTTCATGTAGTCTTCAACACGGATATCTAATCCCCAACAGTTCGATCTCTCTGGTTCTAATCCTTGGTATATAAAAATGATCTTCTGGAGAGCGGCATATAAAAATATCTGAGTTTAAATTGATGGCACGGAAGTCAAAGAAAACCATACCAGCAGCGTGTCCTTCCGGTTCATGCCACCGAGGATCCAGTGGATTGGCACAAGCAGCAAGACGCAGAGCCGCAGAGGCCAAGTCGCTGCTTCCTTCTTCCAATCAGCTGCTCTCGTGTGGGCACCAACCAACCAAAGCTTATGCCAAAACCAGAGACCTGGTCAAATTCCACACGCAACTTGTTGTCTTGCACCGCGGGCTCAGTAGCTCACCAAAGGACCAAACCAAGTTGCTGCTAGATTAAAGCGGGCAAAGGAGCGAGATGTTGTTGCCTCGCCCCGCCATGGCTCACCTACCGTCTTTGCTCCCCCTCTTCTTCCTCCTCCAGATCCTCCTCAGCGTCCATGTCTCCGTTTCCCATGGTTCGCCTCCTCAGCCCGTTTACAACACTTCTATTTGCTCTAAGTCACACATGTGCGGAGGCGTCAATATCTCCTATCCTTTCCATCTCTCCAACGAATCCGATTATTATTTAGATTACACACCCTTCTATTGCGGCTACACCGATTTGAACATCACTTGCATCCAGGATGGGGTGAACCAGAAAGCTACAATCCAACTCGCCGGACATGAGTACACTATCCAGGAGATCATCTACGACAATGAAACCATTGTGCTAGCAGACAGTGATGCGCTCCGCGGCGGCAAGTGCCCCAGAGTCAGACACAACGTCTCCTTCGACGAGGCGTGGCTGCAGTACCCGACCTCCCCGGAAAACCTCACCTTCTTATTCGACTGCAACCTTCCAGCAGCCGATCCCATTATTACTACCAGAGGCAAAAACAGAATCGGCTGCCAAGTTTCCAGTGGCTCTTCATTCGTGTTCACCCCCGGGCAGCTTGACGCATCAACAGAGTCCGAATTGGCCAAGTACTGCGCCCCGGCCATCGTCGTGCCGATAGATGTGATTGGTATGGCGGAACTGGAAAATAACCGGACTATGTTGCTAGATGAATACGGTGTCGTGATTGAGAAAGGGTTCGAACTGGGCTGGCGCCTTGGTAAAAATGATGGATGCGACCTTTGCCAGAAATCGCACGGACAGTGTGCCTACAGCCAAAACAAGACGCTCCTAGGTTGCTTGTGCTCCGATGGGAAGATGGCTGTGGACAACAGCACGAATTGCTCTCCACCAAGTAAGTCCTTCGAAACCTTTCCTTCATTTTAACTCATGCAAATCAGAAAAGTTAGTCCCTCGTATAGTACGATCCGTCTTCATGCCATCTAGGCGCTCTCACATCTAGCTGCTTGGTATATTAATTTGCATCTCGTAGTCATCGCAGCCTCTTCCTGCGGTCCGGCCCTGCACTGCTGGCGCTAGCCCCTTGCTGAGGGCAGTGCTTGACCTGATCTAATCGGAATCTGCCAAGTTTTGCTGTTTAGGACTGTAGGTAGAGAATTAAAAATCGTGGTTCCTAATTCCCTGAGTTGACAAGGATGGTTCGTAATCTTTACTGTTCTGGACTTCTGGTTTTGCTGCCCTGAACCAAGGGGCATATTTCGTTTGTTTTCTTATTAAAATTTGGTAGTGTCAAAGCTCATGCTCAAATAAATTTTAGTAATATAAAAGGTTAAGCTCAAAATGTAACAACACACATGTACATAGACGTTGCAAAAAAAATGTTTTCACGAATAGATTGAAATTGTCTGGTATGTTTTTTCCGTGGACGTACTTCTGGGGTTGGACACAATCGTATTTGTGTCCATCCCGAAGGCAGTAGATTCCCCAATTTGATTGAACTGGGACCGGCTCCAAGTTGGTTGTGTCTCTGGAGCTCCTCTGCTAGGCGTTTAACAGTGACGAGTTAGTGTAAAACTTCTAGAGAAAAGCCACAACTATCGGCATCACGATAGGCCATGTTGACGGACCGAACTGGTCAAGGTCAAGCAACAAGGGTCCCAATTCCCATCGTGTGCCTTCGGAGAAACTCGCAGCGCGCCCGCCACCTATAACACGTACACCACGGGAGCGCGCCGCGACGGCAAGCAACGATCGATCGGGCCACCAAGCCTGCACACAAAAAAAGAACTCTTTTCTGAGTTCGTTAGCCATGCCTCTCCTGCTGTTGTGCCGGCGGTTGCTGCTCCTCCTCCTCTTGGTTGCCGCTTCCCATGGCTATGCTGCCGGTGACACCAACGGGTACGACTCCTCCATGTGCCTGAAGGAGCCGGTGGCCTGCGGGAACGTGAGTATCAGCTACCCGTTCTACCTTTCTAGTGAGATGAAAGATCTCAACGGGTACAGCAGCTCGTACTGCGGATACCCCGGCCTGGCTATCGAGTGCAACGACGGCAAGACCATGATGCAACTCGACGGCCCCTACAAGTACTTGGTTAAGAACATCACCTACGGGAGCTACGGGAACGACTCCTACGGCAACGTGTCTCTAGCCGATCCGGTGGTCCTCGAGGACAGAAGCAGTTGCCCAAAAGTGGATCACAACGTGACCATCCCATGGTTCTCATGGCTGTACTTCCCTGGCATGTCGGTCGATTACCTCGTCTTCTTTCTTGACTGCTCCTTCACTGCACCCATTGTCCGACCGCCTGCCACCTACCAGCTCACCTGCGGAAACATTGGAGCTGGACAGTCGTTCGTTCTTCCGAAGGACAAAGTGCCTGAGTACAACATATACTACGGGAGCTTGTCGCAGGCGTGCAATAAAATCATCGAAGTGCCTGTCCTCAGTGACAATTCAGGAGATTCTGAATGGAGCACGGATGAGTATGGTCAGGTTCTTCGTCAGGGATTCCAGTTGGCATGGAACGATAGCAAGAGGCTGGCCAATTGTACACAGTGCGAGCAGTCCAACGGACGGTGCGGTTACAACCAAGGGGGGGATTTCATCGGCTGCTTGTGCCCAGACGAACGAGTGCACTCTCGCAATTGCAGCGACGACTCCGGTAAGCCGTTCGTATCTAGCACTTCATTTCTTCTTTGCAGAGGGGGGGCATAGGTAGTTTGCACTTTGCTGGTTCCAGTTTGCTCTGTAGTTGCATGCCATCGATCTGGGCCCAATCCTTCTCTCTCTAACATATGCTGAAGAGTCACCATGTGATGTGATCTTGCCATGAGCCGTGCGAGGAAGAACATATCTTTCAACACGGATCGGATCTTCACGAAGAACTATTGCTTTTTGGGGCTGCATCTTGTTTATCTTTTGCGTCCCGTAGCTTCGTTTCCCTCTCCATGCCCCCAATTTCTTTCCCCTGCCGGCTGATGTCCCCTTCTTTCAGTCTCCCCTCACGTTTGGTTGCCGGTTTGCCGCTAATTGAGTTGTGCGGCTGAATGGTGAGCAGATTCCAGCCGAACTCCGTCCGGCGAGACCAATTCCTTCCCCCAATCTGAAAAGGATCGCGCGCAGATTTTCCATGGCTTGTCCTCGGTGCAACTTGACTCTGGCCCTCGCGCGTACGTGCGACCTCGTGTTTGACCGTGCGAGCTGCACTTGATTCTGGCCCAAGCCCAGCCCAGCCCAGCTCCTAGAAATACCAATTTCTTATTTCTATCGGGTCAAAATTGATATCTATCTATTATCAATCTATTATACTACAAATACAGCCGAAAAATATATACACGTAAACCAGTTTATAACGGTGGAATTTGAATATTAAAATTATGTACAAAATACACTTCTTTTAAAATTAAAACCATAATTATTTATAATTATAGTTATAATATAAAGTAGCATAAAATTATACGCTGCCCCGTAACTAACTGATGTTTTGCGTATGCGTACTGACAGATTTACTAAGTGAGGGGAATAGTGCAGCCGGTCCAGGTAACGCTAAATCCATGCCTCTTGATTTTCCTAACACACGGCGCACGGTCTGACCTGGGTTTAGCGCATCTCACCCCTATTTTATTTTTAGCAAATTTCACTTAAATCATAGCCAAATATCCTATCTTTCTCCTTATTCTTCCTCCACTCATCCCTAAATCATAGCCAAATATCCCTCTCTGGCTCATTTTCAACCAAATATAAGTAGATGAAATATCGAGAGTCAAATATAAAAAGTTGAATATAGTGTTTTAAAAATGGAGAGGAAATCATGATAGTGAGGTCTCTATTTTCAGTTATAGGAAGACTATAATAGAAAGCTGATTGAAGATGCTCTTACCACGACACAATCTAATAAGATTGGGCTTAGCATGGTATAGTTATGTCCTTGGGCCGTGTCACGTCAGCTAATAGACCTAGGTCTTGGTCTAGGCACAATACGATTATGACCAACATCATGCGGTGCCAGTCCGAAAGCATAACAGTTTGATGAGCTCGTGCGGCTTGTGCATCCCGATCCAAAAGGATTCCTCTGGACTTGTCAAATTCGTTGCTACTGGCCCTTTTGTTGCAAGGGTTGATATGGCGGATTAGACGACAAACGTCTCTCGCATGATATCCCGGTGCATGTTGCTTTCTCGTTGTTAGATAGCGGTTGTTCTTGCCAAGCTTTGGCTAGTTTTTTGCACAAAGGTGTTCTACTTTATGCTCCCGTTAAGCTAGGCATTCCGTCGAGCACCTTTCGTGCATTGTTGCCCTAGTGTCTGACCTTTTAGAACTCAGGTCAAAATCGTGTTAATTGTTACTATTAGGTCGTGTTGGGACGGTCTACAACACCGACCACTGACCTCAAGAATGAATACACGAAACGACAGTGTTTTGTTGGATTTTACCAAAATAGTCGCGTATTGTGTCAACCCAAATAGTCCAACTCATGTGACCATCTATGAAACTTTTGTTGCCACCTGTCAACCACGGCTTTGGGCCGTATATTTGTAGTATACCATTTCAAAAGGAGTTTTACCATCCTTAAGGCTGAAGATGTATAAAATATGAGTCATTACTCACTCTCATCCAATGGTTTAGATTATGTAGTACCTGTTAGTACCGTCTTGCTAAAAAACTGGTAACTCTAGCGATGAAAGGGTATTTTTAGTCCTCTCACATCAAAATATCATAGGGGTACGAACGTCGTTGCAGCAACATCGTCGGGTCGGTGGGGCGGCCACTTGGGGTGACAGGGCTTGGTAACGGGGCTAGGGGTGGCGGGGCTCGGCGATGGGGTTGGAGACAGTTGGGCTCGACGATGGGAAGCATACTAGCGACGAGGCGGTGGTGACGGCGTGGGCGGTGAGGAGGCGCGAGATCTGGGCAAGGAGGTGACTAGGTGAGGCCGTGAGGGTGTGTGTGGTATGTGCGGCCAGATTTGTGCGTTGGAAGCGGCAGTGACAGCTATGCGGTAGCGATGGCATGTTCTATTTTTTTTTAAAAAAAATCATGTCCTTACAAATAAACATATATATATTTAATTTAATATCTTGTGAGACCTTGTATCTAGCGAGACCTCCTGAGCCGTGAAGAGTGGTAAAACTCATCTTCCAAAAGACAGCCTAACCACCAAGCCTTCTAGATAAAAACGCCCAGGAATATCGTAGACCAAGAACATCTTTCCTTTGACGCAAGTTAAAAAAGAGAGAGAGATGAACCCAAACACTCGAGCCACGACGGGACAAGGACATGGCGAGGGTAACTTGACGACTCGGAAGAGTAGGCTCGAGCTGCCGTGTCGCCGCTCGTACGGGCTCCACATTCACAGTCATGTGCCGTGTGCACGTAACCGGCCACCCACCCCTCACCCACAAACGGCCCTTGCTCCCTCGCAACGCTGGGCGTCGTGGTGGATTATAAGCGGGCGCGGGCGACCAACCCAAACCAGCTAGAGGGATCAACGAGCTAGTCGCCATGTCACTCCTCTGCCACCACTTCGGCGGCGGCGTCCTGCTGCTGCTCCTCCTCCTCCTCCTCCTTTTCGCCGCTTGCCGCGGCGATCCTACCCGAGACACGTACGACACCTCCGTGTGCGGTCCGTGGGTTTCCGCTACCTGCGGCACCGTCATCGTGCAGTACCCGTTCTACCTTTCCAACGCGACCAAGCCCAAGGCGCTCCCGGAGTACGCCAACTCGTCGTTCTGTGGGTACCCCGGGCTGGGGATCCTCTGCAACGGCAGCAAGGCCGTCCTGCGGCTGGGCAACGACGACTATGTTGTGTCGCGCATTGACTACACCGGCGCCACCGTCTCCCTCGCCGACGCCGACGTCGTCGTCGGCAGCAGCTGCCCCAGAGTCAGCCATAACGTGACCATCCCGCCGCGCTCGTCGCTGCGCCTGGCGAACACCGTCGGCAACCTCCTCTTCTTCTTGAACTGCTCCTTCGGGCCGCCACCGGGTGATGGCGCCGTTCCCAAACCACCCAAGCCGCCGACCATCAAGCCACTCACCTGCGGTAGCTTCGACCAAGCGCCCAGGTCATCGTTCCTGCTTCCCCCGGTCGACGTGCCTTCCGGCGAATGGTCCCGGGGGTGCGAAACGATCTTCAGCGTGCCCGTGCTTGGCGATTCCCTCCCGGTCAATGCGAAGGATTCCGCGTGGACGAACGGCGGCTACGCCGAGCCTCTCCGCAAGGGGTTCCAGGTGAGCTGGGAGCGCAGCCCCGGGTCCGGGCGGTGCGGCCGGTGCGAGCAAACCAGCGGCAACTGCAGCTTCAACCAGGACGGCCAGTTCTTGGGCTGCTTCTGCGCCAATGGCCTGATGGACATCGACGGCTGCAGTAAGATATCTGACTCCACCTTGCGTTTGGCCGGTAAGCCATTAATTATTCTCATCAAATCACTCCGAAAAAGAAACCAAGAAAACTCATAAACCGGTAAACAGTCCATAGTTACCTGACTTTATCTGAAGTTAAGAATGGTAACCGTTTCCGATGGTTATGATATTATTACAATTCTATTAGATTAGCACATGATATATTAACCCATCACAAATAAAAACACGCTAAAATATACTATATATTTGAAACCATGCGTTCGCGATCTGATTGATGTGGATCATGCCGAGAAATATCGGCGTGTGAAACGAACCAAAGCGTTAACTACATCAGTCCAATTCGTGTTCACGTAGCTTTCTTCCCTCCATAAAGATGCATATATTGTCTTGACTATGATCAGTAGGTCTCGGAGATTGAGATTACCGAGTGGCAGTTGCTAATAGGTTTTTGCTCCAACGATCACGTCTTCTTCAGTACGTACGGCCACGCGGCCGGAGGAGAGGAAAATTAATGGATGCACAGCGACGTAGCTCCACTTGCTCCAGACTTTTATTAGACACACGCACACACAGTCCTTCCATGGACTGGTTCAGAATTCAGAAACCATCGTCTTGTCACTTGTGTTGATTGCTCTCTTCTACTAATCTTACCTATTAGTAGAGTTTTCTGCTGTGCCGACGATCTGTGATCAATTAGTTTTGTGATACAGTTCACTGTGGGCTCAGCAGTCAGCACACATAACTGCAGACCGAGTGTACGCAGTGTGCAGCTCACTCCAGCTCCTCGTGCGACATCACTTCCCGGCAAGAGCTAACAAACAAATTAATGGTTAGGTGTGGTGAATTATGGCACACACTTGTCGACACGGAGCAAAAGCTTGATGTGCACTAGTCGCAGTCCTGTCGATTCCAGAAGTCGACATCTTATCACACTTTCAGGCCGAAAGGCACAACTCGTGAAAGCCCTGAACTGATTGTTTCTTGCCTGCATTTCCGGTGTTCACATTGCATGAGCCCCCAGATGCCAGAGGCAGTAGCTTCTGTTTAGGGTTCATCTTTGGCAGGGTAATATCTGTTTAGGACGTGCAAATTACTTTAGACTGGAGATCTAGGAGTAATTATTCAGGCTTTGTTGCGAAGCTTGTTCTTCAAGTCCTACTCTTTTAACCAAACCTGGACAAGTTCAGGTGACTTCCAAGGCTAAAAAGTTGGATCGTTGAAATGAACTATGATTTTTGCAGACCATTCATATTTTCCAAATGCTCTGACGTCGCGATGACATGCTCTTTTCATTCCTGAAATGTGTAGCGTGAATATGTTTTACTTGGCTTTATGACTTCTCCAATGTTGGTTTCTGATGCTGATATCTTACCTAGAAGAAAACTGAGTGCCCTCTTCTACAACCTTTCCTCAAGTCCCAACAGTTTTTATCTCATATGACATGATGCATCAAATCTTCAAAAGAAAATGGTAATTTCATCAACAAAACAAGAACAAGATAAAAAGAAAGACCCAGGGTCTTCTTAGAATTTAGCACCAAATTTCAGCAGTTCATAGTTCATAGCTGCACATGTGTAGTCTAAACTCTAAGGCATAAACCCATCCTTTGCATTATGGGCAAAAGAATCACAACCATTTGATTGAAATCACAAAGATATATGTACATTCAGTTTTCAATTGGATTTCACTTTCCTGACAAATAATTTTCTTGTGTTTATTGTGCAGGATCGAGCTCGAAGAAGAAATCTGTTATAATAGGTAACTCACCTACATACTACATGTGTCGCATTTACCAGTAGGACTTCATGCATTTTACTGACAAGAATTCAGTTAGCTGATGAGCATTTTCATCAGCTGTGTTTTGTCCGTAAAATTAATGTTTATAGCTGACGAAAACCAAGACCCCCAAAAAATCAAGAAACAATGCTGATCATTTGATCTTCTCTCGCTGCTGTTTCAGGTGTGGTCGGTGGAGTTGCCGTGCTCGCCCTTGCCGCAATCGCCATCGTTTTCCTCGTTCGCAAGAGAAAGAACAAGAAGGTGACCTCGTCTTCGAAGCTTCTCAAGTACAGCGGCTCCGGCGGGACCCCTCGTTCCAGGGGCGGCGGCGGCGACATGGAGTCCGGCAGCATCAAGGACTTGTCGACCCATCTCTTCAGCTACGAGGAGCTGGAAGAGGCGACCGATGCCTTCAACGATAACAGAGAGCTCGGCGATGGTGGCTTCGGCACCGTCTACAAAGGTGAACATTTTTCGTAGATATTGGCTTGCAATATTGGCATGGAAATGGCGCGGCTAGGTAGAAGCTAAATTGGGTTGGGTTATTTGTGTTCAGGATTCCTCCGAGACGGGCGGGTGGTGGCGGTGAAGCGGCTGTACAACAACAGCTACCGGCGGGTGGAGCAGTTCGTGAACGAGGCGGCCATCCTGTCGCGGCTGCGCCACCCGAACCTGGTGATGTTCTACGGGTGCACGTCGAGCCACAGCCGGGAGCTCCTCCTGGTGTACGAGTTCGTCCCCAACGGCACGGTGGCCGACCACCTGCACGGCCACCGCGCGCCGGAGCGCGCCCTCTCGTGGCCGCTCCGGCTCAACATCGCGGTCGAGTCCGCCGCCGCGCTCACCTACCTCCACGCCATCGAGCCCCCCATCGTGCACCGCGACGTCAAGACCACCAACATCCTCCTAGACGCCAACTTCCACGTCAAGGTCGCCGACTTTGGCCTCTCCCGCCTCTTTCCTCTCGACGTGACGCACGTCTCCACCGCTCCCCAAGGCACCCCAGGGTATGTCGTGCCAGTGTGCCACTGCCACCTCGTACAAATCCAGTCCATGCACCGACCAGTGCTCTTCCGATCTGTGTCTAATCATCGTGTTCTTGTGCAATTTGCAGGTACGTGGATCCGGAGTACCATCAATGCTACCAGCTCACGGACAAGAGCGACGTCTACAGCTTCGGAGTTGTCCTGGTGGAGCTCATCTCGACGAAACCGGCCGTGGACATCACCCGGAAGCGCAACGAGATCAACCTGGCCGGCATGGCCATCAACAGGATCCAGAGTTGCGAGCTCGAACAGCTCGTGGACCTCGAGCTCGGCTACAACTCCGACCCGGCGACGAAGAAGATGATGACCATGGTCGCCGAGCTGGCGTTCCGGTGCCTGCAGCAGAACGCCGAGATGCGGCCGCCGATCAAGGAGGTGCTCGATGTGCTCAGGGGGATACAGGACCTATGCGTGGCGGAGAAAGATGGAGGCAAAAGCAAGGACCTTGACCCACCCTTCTCTCCTGACACGGTGCATGCTCCGTGGGACAGCAGAAAGACGACTCCTAACCCTAGTCAGTGACCAGCAGGTTAGCTAAAAGATCAGTGTTTCCCACAGAGTTTTATCGTTTGTATTGCTGCTATACGCGCAGACGCGTGCTTGTTGTGTGAGCGGTGCGAGATTTTTACTTTCACCCACCTTCCAGGCTTCCTCTAGCCTTGTGCAGTTGTGCAGTTGTGCTGCATGGGCTTGTGGGTTACCAGAACAGAGGGAATGTACATAAGATGATTAGAGTGGTAGATGTTTTACCATTTGGGAACTGTCGTCTGGCCTTGCATATTGCCTCAGCTTGTGCAGTTCCCTCTCGAGTCATTTGTACACCCATACACAAGGGTTAGCTCAGATGCAGGCTGAACTGGTACAAGACGCACATCGCAACACATACTTGAACAGGGAGTAGCGTATCTTGATCCTTGCGTCAAGGCTTTCAGACTGTGCACAAAGCGGCAGCAAATTTCCAGTTTTTGTCCCTCATGATTATACAGACAATAATGGCACTACACTTTTACACGATGGGAATCCTAGTGGTGTTGCAAAACAGGATGGCGGCGTGAGTGTTCGTTAACCGAGGATGTTACCATTGTTGAGATTCAGCTCATTGATGGAAGATAATTTACTCCAGCAGCCTACTGATCCATCTCCCTGATTAAACAGATCTTATCTGCACTGCAAGAACTGCTTGCACTGCTGGTATGTGTTCCTTGCTATATGACATAATACAGTTGAATTTTCATGCTATAGTATTTAGCATTTCAGCTACTGCTCCATGAACAGCGCAGAAGATCACATCATTGATCACCAGACCAAACATCTTCTCCTCCTGAACTTGTCGACATCATCTGAGCTCATTCGTGGCTTTTCAGGAACATCCAAAGTTTTTGATTTCCCGACTCGACTATCTAAGCTCTTTCGTGAGATCTGTGGGCACTTTGCAGCTCCCTGGGGTTTGTCAGAGCATGTAGACTCTGCATCTTTACTACAAGTGCCATCCTTTATTGTTATCTCTTTCAGGTCAGGTTTTGTCGATTTTTTGCCAAGACTCGACACAAACTTCTTCAAGTGCCTGATATAGTCAGGGTAAAGCTCAAGATTGCAGTGGCCACCACCAGTTAGCCACAATGGTGAATATTTTACCTTGCAAAGTTCCCACAGCTGTTTTCCATGGGAGCAGTCAACGACATCATCTGATGTACCCTGGTGCAAACATTAGAATGGTTCAGTTATGATAACTAGAGCACCAAAATTCTAAGATGACAATTATGATGATAAATGACAACACTCTAAAAAAGGACAACAGGTGCTTTGTCTCCATAACTTTGTTATTTCGTTTGTTCATTTACTTCATTGTGTCTAATTTACATAGTTGGATACTTGGATACGCGCTAGAATAATCTATTTATATATCTAGGGACTAGTAACTAGTGGAAATGAAAATAAGAGTAAAAACTTACATGAATGACAAGCACTGGGCAATTTACCAATCCGATTTTGTCAATGTTCTACAAAATGGAGGAAATGGATATCAGCCATTTGGAAACCACAATTCTAGGGAAAGGATGAAAGAAATCAAATTTACCTTGTAAATGTCAAACCAATATGTCCTTTTGACTGGATATAGTACTCTTAGTCCAGAAAGAATGGGACTGTGCAAAACCACACCTCGCAAATTTGGCAATCGTGAAGCAAGATCAATGGTTGGACCACTCCCAACAGACTGACCATACAAGATTATATCCTCATCTGCGACAGCATACTTTTCCTTGAGGCAGTTATACGCTGCTTCAACGTCTGCATATGTATTACACTCGGTAGGCTGTTCAATGAAAGAATAAACTGTCCATTAAGATGTGGTTAGGTATAACATTAGCGTGGCTACTTAAGCTAAAAATGAAGTAACCAACACAAGGGAACTGAAGAATACCTTCCCTGTGGACCTCCCATATCCAGAGTAATCATACCTGTCGAACATATAGCATCTGTTAAAATGATGATGCTCAGAAAAATAATACTACCCTATTTTTTACTCTGTTTAGTGTGTTAGGTTTGATCACAAATCAAGCATCAATATACAAAGGCCCATTTAAGCAATTGAAAGAGGTTGAATACTGTGACGTGACAGAAATCGAGTATGTGGGTGCGGTACATTTGGCTATCAAGCGGTCATATTTCTGTAATCCTGTATATGCTTTGCAATTTTTCTAGAGCTTGACTAAGAAGTTTATTGGTGTTTTGTATCCAGTCTACAATAACAAGATAGGGTGTAGTTCCAGTCTAACAAAATTTCCTATGGAACAGTTGTGAACTTATGATCATGAAGGGAAATCTGTGATAGAATCAACCGTCTTCATATCCTACATAGAAATAGAGTGAGAGGCTGAGAGCTATTGTTGGGTGGTGGTCAGGGGTTCCCTGTCTTGGAATCCAAAAAAATATGATGCGCATGTCTCTGCAAAAGGCAATGACCATAGATGATCCAGCAGACAGCCCCACCAATTATGCCTCGAAACACAAGACACCATCTCATCATCAAAAAGGTTTGTCGGGTAAAATCCAAGCTAACTCACAAAAATTATCTTTCTTATTAGGTAAACTCACAATGTAGGTTACACTGGTACAGTACAGCAGATCCCATTGTTAGGGTATAACTAAAAGATAGCCTAAGTATTACTAAACCTGAAAATAAGTTATAAGCTTATCCTGTTATGCATTCACAATCACAGCACCGTGCCAACTGCTCCTGCACTCTTAGGCCCCTAACCTTTTTATTATCTTTAGGCCTCCTTTGGAACAACTTATTGGCAGCTTATGATTAAAGTAAAAACATATTATGTCCTAAACAGGAACATTATAGACAGCTTAAGTATTAATCATAATCAGCGATATAACTAATAATCAGAATTGTTATCTTCCTGCTTATCAAATAATTAGGATTATATTATAATCCTAATTATTTTAAGTTGTCCCAAAGTTGAGCTAAGGCAGAGTCCCCTTACCACAGTAAAACAAAATAAGTAGTCTCTTGGGGTAGAAAACAGCAATAGAATCAAGTTATTTTTCCTTGACCGCATAAATTACATATAGTAAATAAAACTGGATTTCCTCCTCAACTAAATATGATGACCATTTGTACGTGATCCAAACATTCCTAGCAGATTTCATGTGAGATTAGTATAAATCCGGTCACTTCGCATAATTATAACAAACAATCTAGAAATAGGCACAACAAATCTCACAATAAATGCGTACCAAAAAAAGCACCGAAAGTACACCTCTTTCCCAAATTGCTACCGTAAGAAACCACCCAGCCAAATCCAGCTTAAAATTAGCAAGTGAGCAAGCTTAATCGGGAGGAAGAGGAGGGTTACCCAAAGAGATTGACGCGAAGGCGGCGGCTGAGCTCGACGAAGAGGCCGTACATTTGCCCGAGGTCAGCCGCGTTGCCGTGGGAGTAGAGAAGCGTGGCGGAGGCCCGCGCGTGGCGCACGTGCACCCCCACGATCTCATTCCCGCGCCGCGTGCGGAGCCGCACCACCTCCGTGCCGTCCTCGTCCTCGGCGGGGGCGGCGCCCGACGCCGAGGCGTCCCCGCCGCCGCCGTCCCTCCGCCGGCGGCGCGTGGGCGTCCGGGAGATCTCGGGGATGACGAGGCGGCCCGTGGCGGCGTCCGCCACGACGGTGTAGGACGGCGGCGTGGGCGGGAAGAAGGCGAAGCGCGCGGCGATGGTGGACGTGACGCCGCCCATGGTCGTCGGCGTCCCCGGGGGGACACTGTCAGCAGCGCCGCCACCTCGGGGGCCGCGGCGGCATGGGATGTGAGTGGGGCTCTGGATCGGAGGAGGGTTTGTTGGTGGAGAGAAGGGAGGTGGGAGCTCACAGCCTCACACCCCCTACTGCGAACCTTTTCCCTCTTCTCCTGTGCTTAGTTTGGCCTGCTTTAGCTGGGGTGAGATTCAGCGAGAGAAGCGAAGCGGTTGGACTCACCCGGACAAGAATGTCGTGGATCGGCTGAGGCTCGCAGCCGCCATGGCCGAATCTGAGGCCCTCCGCTCTCCTCGAACGAATTATGAACTGCCTACTCAGTCGGTGAGACTACAGTTGTCTGATCCAAGCCTTCCAGCCATAATTTAATAAACTCTACTATTTGATTGATACGAAGTGAGTTTAACTACTACGAAACCTCACTTTTTATCTCAATCAGATCTTAACTGAACAATTTAGATCAGACAATTATCCTCTACAATCGTTATCAAATTATAACAATCTATGATTAGTTAGGTTAATGAGTTGGTTTCTAAAGACTTGGACTAAAGTTCATTGTCAAAAGATGCTTGAAACTTGGAAGATGATATATGGAAAGAGAAACTTAAACATAGGACAATGCATGTTTGTTGGGAATTCTTCTCTCTCTTCTTTGGAAAATTGAGTGAGCTATACTTGTAAACAGAATTAGGTTTGAGTTAATAAGGAGAACACAACTTGATAAGACTTTTTTTTCTCATCGATAAGTGACAAGGGATCGAAAAGGATGCAAGATCGTGATTGCTCTTCAAAGAAGCAGCTACTTTTCTTAAAATCTGACAACTCACAGCTTTTAATTTTGGGTTAATAGCTTCTATGCCACCGTTATTTTCCCGAACGCCAAAAATACCACTACTATTCGTCTAATAGCCTACATGCCATTATTATTACAAATTCACTCCGAAATACCATTTGGACCCACCCGCAGAGCACTGTTTTTCGCAAATACCCGTATTACCCCGCACTGTTCATCTTCTTCCTCGCGCAGCTCATTCGGAATTTTCATTTGCTATTTTAACAAGTGAAGAAGCTATCTCCCACCAGGCCCCAGGTGATTGTGGGCTTGTGGTTCCATCCATTCTCATCAGTCATCCTCTCCCCAGGTTCCCTTTCCTCCTGGCCCCTCGATTCACACTTCTTCCCCTCCCCCATTGCTGCTCACACCACGAGCTCCAAATCTCAAGAGCTTTTTAGCTCCGGCTGCCCCAAATCCACCATCCCTCTGTGCTTCACTCTGCTTCCACTGCCCTGCATATGGCTGCATTGCTATAATATCCGCTGCATCTCCACTAAAGCACACCCTAATCCTGCCAACAATCCATGGCCGGGGCCAACAAATCCACCCGCATTGTCCTCTCGTTTGTCTTCCTCCTCGTGCCGCTCGCCGCCGCGGCCTCTTCTCTCCCCCTGCTCAACGCCTCGCTCCCCGACCCAGCCACCGTCGTCGCCGACTTCCACAGGTACCGCCGGTTTCCTTTCCGGGTGTAAATTTGGAATCTTTGTGTGGTGCTAAACTGGTAGTGGGCTGATGGCGGCGGGTTGTTTCGGGCGCCGGATGGCAGCAAGGTGGCGACGTCGAGGAGGCGAATGCAAGAGGCCGGCGGTGGCGGTGGCGGCGGCGACAGGTGTATGACGGGTAACCCCATCGATGACTGCTGGCGGTGTGCCAGGACGGACTGGCGGCAGGACCGGCAGCGGCTGGCCGACTGCGGCATTAGCTTCGGCCGGAATGCCATGGGCGGCAAGGGCGGGCCGATGTACATGGTCACCGACTCCTCCAGACCGCGACCCGGTGAACCCTGCGCCGGGCACGCTCCGGTACGGCGCCATCTAGGAGGGCCCGCTCTGGATCGTCTTCGCCGCCGACATGTCCATCCGCCTCAACGAGGAGCTCCTCGTCAACAGCTACAAGACCATCATGGGTGGCGGACACGGTCTGACGGCGACGGCATCTCTCTGTACAGCGCTCGGTGCCGACAAAGGGGCTGCGCGAGGAAGAAGATGAACAGTGCGGGGTAATATGGGTATTTGCGAAAAACAGTGCTCTGCGTGTGGGTCCAAATGGCATTTCGGAGTGAATTTGTAATAATAATGGCATGTAGGCTATTAGACGAATAGTAGTGGTATTTTTAGAGTTTGGGAAAATAACGGTGGCATAGAAGCTATTAACCCTTTAATTTTCGTGGACCCCGTAAACTTATTTGCACCCATCTGACTCGTTCGTAGGCATGAAAGAATATAAAGGTATGCACCTAACTCGGTCTCCAGGACTGCCAATTGGTCCAAACTAGCTTCAAAAAATCTTAGTGCAAAAGGTACGAGTGAATTAAGAATATTTAATGAAGCTATCTGTTTTTATTCTAAACTAAAAATAAAATTTTAAAAGATTTTAGTTCAGTATACAATCTTCAGATTTAATGTGGATCTTCGAGTTGAATCGCTGTCCGCGCGACGACGCACGCCTCCACGACAAATTTTCTCTCCCTTTCCTCCGCGACACTCATCTCCCACGTGTCCACGTGTGCTCTAGACCTCTAGAGTGTAGACTTTTCTGCTCCTGGTCGTCCCGACCAGCGATCCGCCGATCCGAGCATCAAGGCGGATGGGGCTTGATCAGGCGGATGGATTGGTCGCGTACAAAGAAAAACGACGCGGCGTTTTGCTGTAGTGGGAGTCTCGGAGAGGAGAAACCTTGCAGTTGCAGGGCGCAAATGATTCGAGCAGGCCGCCGTAAAAGGCTTTTACCCGGCCTTGGGCCGGTTTGACCCATCTGCTCCCGTCCCTCCCGAAGCACTCCCCAGACACCAGATGGGAAGAGGAGGAGGCGCCGCCGGCGGCGGCGGAGACGCCGATGGAGCCGACGAGGCGATGGGAAAGGAGGACGCGCTCGCATCCAGTAGGCTCCTCGACCCGGATTTCAAGCCCTCCAAGCTATCCCAAGATCGACTCGACAAGTTTAAGGTTCCCCTCTTTTACCCCTTTGTTCCCTTTTTCTTGACCCACATACTTGAATCATTTTTCCTTAGAAAGACCAATTCAAGTTAGCTCAGGCCAACTAGAATAGTGCGCTAGTGCCGGACAAAATTTTCCCTTTTTCCTTATTTCTCGATGCATAAAGGTTCATAACATATCTGTTTTTTTCATTTTTTAGAGGATATTTAAGGTCATGTTACTTTGGTGATATGCCCATGTTTGAGTTTTATGTTTAAGTATATGAACAAGACTCTTAAAGTGTACATACACAGGATGGCAGGAAGTATTTACTGTACACAAGATGCTATTTTTTTCCTAGTCGATAACTTTTTTTTGAACGCCAGCGGGAGGATAGTCGATAACATTCAAGCCACAAACTTCAGTTGATGTTAATGCTATATAGAAATGCTTCGTTGGTTATGAAGTTTGGAGTATGTGGTTTGTATACTAAAATTTGGTCGGAACAAAAAAAAAGAAATGCTAGAATGGACCTGATATTTTGGTTTCAAAAACTATTCCTCTATTGTCTATTTGTCTGTCATACCAAGATCCAAGGTATTTTAAGAAAAAAATCGTTCAAAAGAATAATTTCCCTTTCTCATATCCTAACCCTATGTAAAATGTCAAATTTTCGAGTGTGTGCTTCTCTTGCCATGATGGTTTTACTTCGTGAGGTCTGCTGTTCATGCATTTGATTATTTTTGATTATTTCCTTCTGAATCTACCAGTTCTATTATTTGATCTGTTTGGCATCGCAGGAATTACACAAGAAACGGTTGCAAATAAATGAAAAGTCCAAATGCAAAGTAAAATCTAGAGGTACATCTCTCTCTCTCTCATTTAGATGCACTTGTCAATGTCTCATTTATTTGGCCACGTCGTTTTTCTCCTAGGAAGAACTGAGAAGAATGACAAAGTAACCAGTGATAGTAGTGTCACAGACAAGGATGAATCTGTTGGTAATGTTGGTATAAATGTACAGAATATGGCATCAACTGCTGGAACCCAAATGGTATGTGTGTATACTTGTTGGAAAGTGTCTTGTATTTTTTTGTCATAGGGAACAAATTTTGCATAAGTGAAATACTATAATACTACAGAATCTTAAATCAACAACTTAATTGGCTTATTATTGTACTGAAGTGTATTCTAAGTGATGAAAAAACGCTTTGTCTTGAGTGTTAGCTAATTTCTACCACTACCATGCAATTAAAAAAGGTTAATCAAATAATTACTTTCATTTATTAGTTTTAGGTAAAACTTTGAAGTAGCAAAACTCTAGTAGCATCAAAGTACACTGAAGTATCCATTGATTACATAATATTCACCAAAATACCAAATAGATCATGCTGCAATAGAAATTAAAATAAAAAATGTCCTGTTTATTTACATTTACACACTTGCCTTTTCTGTATGATGTATATCAAGTTGATAGACTAAAAGTTGATGAGTTCCTTTCTTGACATGGGTTCCCAATTGAGTTGGGTGTGTTGTCATTCATGTTAGGTGGTAATGCTAGGAGCATTGACATCTTTAAATTAAGGCATTTGATTGACTTTGATTTACACTGGTTTGATTGACTTTGAGTAAAACTACACTTTCATTCCTGTTAATTTTGCAGGATCTTGAAGCATCCTTGCCCTTGAGGAACAAAAGGAAGTTACATTGGGGGTAAAGTTCCATCATTATACTATGTAGCAACTTCTGTTTGCAATATTTTCTTGTAGCTTCTTTAGTACCCATGCAGTTCGAATGTGCCTTTTCATCTCAATTTTTTTTATTAAAACTAGGCCCGTTGAACAGTCACATGTCATCCTTTATAAATATGATATTGCACCATTCCCTAGATGAACGTATATCTTTTTTCTGAATTTAACAAAGAAGACATAGTTTGTCTTGTTCATATGTATGGATGGAATGTGCCAATGTGGTAGGGAGGAATTATATGATCAATTTTCCTTTAGAAATATGTTTTTTTACTGATAATATCGGTATTTGTGTTGTCAACTTTGTGTGATGGACATGCATGAAATGAGATATTCTTTCTTATCATTAAAATCATTAAGAAATCAAGAAAAGCTGACTATAAGAGGAGCAAATAAAGAATTCAAACAGAGTCCTGGTAGTGCTGATGGAATTGGTAGGATAGTGGAGTACTGTGTGACACTTCTTTTGACCTCAGTAGGCAAATTTTCTCATGTGGCAATCAGCTCGCCTGTTCTTTTCAAAAGAAAGTGTTTCCTTTGGTGCTTATCAGTTGTGCGTGCACCGTATTTTCCAGGCTTGATGTTAAAGAAAGGTGGGAGAGGAAAGCAAACATGTGAGCTTCTGAAGATCAGTTGTGTTCTAACAGCAAAACCATCACTCGGTGCGAATGGAAGACAGGACAGGAAATGGTAAACTGTTTCCACCGACTAGTTTACATGTCCGGCTCATGCTCCTGTCAGTGAGCAGAATAGTTTAGCGAAAAATCCAACAACTGTGTAGCAGGTTATCTGAATCTTCAGGTTTTTATCTGATTGACTTGTACGGTTCTACAGGTGGCTATATTTTTTCTGCTTTTTTTTTTTGCTTCAAATTCCAACCTCTAGATCTTCTTGTAGATACATGAGGCCCACGTAGGGTCTAATCTAGAATAATTTGGCACTCCATCTGTACGACTCCTGGCACAACCAAAGCCTGGGAAGCCATTCTGACGTGTTAGTGCTTCTGATACCGTAAATTATCCATGGGGTCTACTTCCTTCAACTCATTCTAATTTTGAATATTGATAGAGTCTGTAATACATGTATTTTTACGCTGTCTTTTATATCTATATATTTATAAAAACATTGAAAATATAAATATATAAAATCATTTCATGATAAATATGCTGATACTATGTTTACGTATTCGAGAACATCAAATTGCCAGCAGTTTACTCCGTTTCGAAACCTTTGGGCACCATCCCTGTGTACTGCTGCATTTGGACGCCATCTGTATCTGAATTATGAACTATGCTTTCGTTCGTACTGCGGTCTCGGGTGAGCCGTGACCGCAACCACTTCTCTCGACTTACCGCGGCTGCATGTGCCGACTTGCTACCGTGGCAGATCGAATTATGTATATAATTTATATATCAAAACCTACCTATCGTAAACTGGAAGGTGGAAGAAAGGAGAGAAAACCAGACGGGAAGCTACCCGTGGTGAGCTTATTATAGAGGAGTACTGTACTTCTCATGTGACGTCGCGTTTAGAGGGGGCGCGCGCGAGCGACAGGTGTCGACTGGATGGGTCGGCGGAACGACAAACCGACGGCGTGAAGCGAGCGGGGAAGACCGTCACGAACCATGGGCTCCCCCCCGTCGCTTCCGCGGCTGCGTGAGAAATGGGTCAAACTCGCGATCCGCTGAGTCGGATATCAGCTGGATCCGCGTGGCGGGGAAAACACGGTGAAACTGAATCGGATTTCATACTTTTGGTTCCGACCAGCTTTTTAGTACTAGTGCGTTTGGTTTTATTTTTGAAATTTGCTTCTGCTATGAAAATGTAAAAGCTGAATTAAATGGGTTTATCAAAACCGCTTCTACTATGAAAAAACAGTTTTTTTCTAGTATAAATTTGGAAGCGGCCTAAATCCTGCCTTTTTGCTTTTGCTTTTTTGCTTTTATGATTTTTAGTATTGATTAAATAGTATGAATTCAAGGTGTCTTAATTGATCTAACATTATTATGATTTGTATTGCATTGCACAATTTCATGAGATAATATGTGGTCGTCGGTTATTTTATAAAATGAACTATGAATTTTTTTTATTTATATAATATATTTTTTAGTTATTTAGTTGCATCAATGTTGAGTGTTTCCTATTTATATATATGTATAGAATATTATAATGATGAAAATTATGTAAGTTATAAAAAACAGTCAGCTCACATTAGTTTTTTCACAGCAGCTTCAACCAAATGATTTTTAGCTTTTTCACAGCAGGCAACTCATAGCAGCTTTTTCACAGCTCACAGCAGAACCAAATGCACCCTAAATAAGTGTACGGTTAATTATTTTTTAAAAAAGTCACAACTTTCGGTATTACAAATTGAAAGTTGAAGGATCCTAACTTTAACCTCTTCTCAGTTCAACTTAAAAACGGAAATTATTCACAATTCAATTTTGAACGAAAATTATCCACCATTCTAGTGTAATTCAGAAATATGTAATTTTAGTATAAACATTATAAAATTTCACGATCACAATAATTTACACGCAAAACTATTGTGAAAACGGAAATTCATAGTTATTCTAACCAACAACTTCTCATTTTTTCTACGGCTCATAGCAAATTTTTTTAAAATCTATAACTCAACAAAATACACACTTACTACCTCGGTCTAAAAAACATTTCTTAGCTACTCAACTTTGTCAAAAAAATCATTTATATTCTTTAGCTACTCTCCGCTTGTAAATTAAAAGTTTTATTGAAATCAATTACTCTTAACTATATATTCATAATATCATTTTCTTATTAATAAAAGACACTCCAGTTTTTTAATCTTACTGTAAATTTACTTGTTTTATTTTCAAATGCAAAATTCCATCAGACTAAATTATATTGGAGTTTTGTTTTGAAATTTGGACCTCGGCTGTACTGTAATTGAACATGGGAAGGTGAAGTGTCTTCCTCTCGGCGAGTGGGAGAACATTGCACAGAAGGTGCGAACAATGAGACCTTGTTTGGGAACATAATTTTTGAAAACTATAGTATTTTAAAAACTACACTATACTATATCCATGGCAATACTATAATTTATAATGGTCTGGCCTGGGAGACAGGAAGAAATATCACATGGTCAATTGGGGGTTAATGTGTTTGCCTAGAAATTTTGGGGGTTTGGGCTTCACAGATACCAAAATCATGAATATTGCTCTCTTAGCTAAATGGTTCCTTCGTTTGTTAGGGGGTGAAGATGGGGTTTGTTTCGAGTTGCTTAGAAGAAAGTACGATTCTGGTGGAAGTTTTTTCGGGGAGAGATTTAAAAAAGGGTCCTTTTTCTGGAATAGTCTCATGAAATTCCGTATGTGGTACCATAAACACTGCGTCTTCTTGGTTGGAGATGGTAAGAGGGTAAGGTTCTGGGAAGACGTGTGGGTGGGAGATGTCCCCTTTAGGGTCAGCTTTGCTCCTCTCTTTGATATTTGCTCTGACCCTGGTTTGTTGGTCTTTGACGCTCGTAATAACGATTGGGACGTTGGTTTTAGGAGATCTCTGACTCAGTCATAACACAGTTTGTGGGATAATCTGTATGAGATGTGCTGCTCTGTTTTCTTTCGGGGAGGTTCGGATTCTATTCAGTGGGCGCTTGATAAAAAAGGCTATTCTGTGAAGTCTTTGTATAATTGGCTTTCCTTTCATGGGGTCGGGGACGATGTTTCAAAACTTGTTTGGAAGTGTGTGGCCCCCCTTAAGGTTAGATGTTTCTTGTGGTTGGCCCTGCGTGGGAGGATCCAAGTTGGTGAGCAGCTTGGTAGGAAGATGTGGGCTGGGGACCCTCATTGCAAATTGTGTCATCAGATTGAGTCGGTTGATCATCTGTTGTTTCAGTGTCCCTTGTCCAAATTCATGTGGTGTGTGGTGAGGGATTCTTTTGAGTGGTTACGCTGTCCGGAGGGTATTTCAGATATTTTTACGGTTCTGGGGCATGGATTGTCGAGTCGGCAAAAAATCAATCTGTTGGGGGTTTATGCAGCGGTGTTTTGGGCTTTATGGATTAACAGAAATGATTATGTGTTTAATGGTGTGATTTCAAGCAATGTGCTTACTGTTCCTTACCGGGTGACATGTTTTTTGGATCAGTGGACGAAGCTGGCGTCGATCAAGAAATTGGAGGGAATGTCAAGATGCCGGGACTTGCTCCGTGCTCAAATCCAAGTTTTAGCAAATGCCGTGCCGGCAAGCGCGTCGTCAGTAGGGTGAAGTTGAGTGTGGACTGAGTTGGTTGGTGTGAGGTTTGTGTAGGCTGTCTGTTGGCCTGTTTCTGTTCATCTTAGAGTTGGGGTTGATCATCGTTAGGGGAAGTGGTTTCAAAAAACGACTGTTTGCGATGTCCCTTTTATCTCCTTGTGCAACTTTGTTATTCTGATGGGGTGCTTGTGTCGGATGCTTATCGTGTAGCTGGTAATCCCATCAAACTGGTGACTGTTTTTTCACTTTCAATCAAAGCAGGATGTAGCTACGGCTGCGTCTGTTCCTCTAAAATACTATAATTTATAATACAACGGTTTTAGAAAAAAATGTTTCGTACCAAAGTTTTCAATAATGTAGATTGAGTACAATATTTCTAATACTGCAGTTTACTTTACAAAGATTTCAGATGGAGTTGTCAAACACCTTTCAGTATATAATATTATAGTATTGCTCAATACTACAGTATTGCTTTTAAAACTACAAAAAATTGTGTCCCCAAACATGCCCTGACTTTTTTCCTTCCACTGTAATTTTTGTAAAAAACACACGAACCAATTAGGTTGTGCTTTTAACAGTTGTGCAATCCACTTGCAACCGATTAGATGAGCTTTTCCGCTACGAATTTTAGGCCTAAATAAAAATCATTGCTCGCTTCTGTTCGATGCTTGAGGTTTGATGAAGTCAAACTGGTCGGTGCTTTTTGTGATTAAGAATAGTTGATCTCATACGTGTGATATGTTTTTGAAAACTGAGTACACGAGGAAAAAAACATGTCATGCAATATGTACATATATAATTGACATTAGAATCGTAAGCTAGCATGTATGATCATTGATCAGTCTCCCTCTTTGTTCGATCTCATGCCTCGACGTACGGCAATCAAGGCCAGTCACACAGTTGGTGGTGCATATGGTTACTCAGTATTCAGTAACCGTTCGTCAATTCGTTCACGTGGATTTCCTCTCCCTAGAAAAAGGAGAAGAAATCATCGTTCATGCGCAGCGTGCCTGAACCACCAGTAGTGACCCTGATTCAATAGCAATATAGCATCACAACTAAAGCCACTAATGCAGTGACTAATTGACTAGTCCACTGTCCACAGCATGATCCATTCATATTCATGTCTAAGATCTTATTTGTTTCAGTTTAGAGATTATAACAATTTAATTTGTAAAAAAAATTAGATTAGACTAATTTATTAGATTGTTAAACTGATATGTTTATTTTAGAAACTAGCGTACTACTACACTTAGGGGTGAAAACGGATCGGATACGGACGGATATCACTAATATCATATCCTTTTTCATATATTTTTTCGGATTCGAATTCGGATTCGGATAATCCGGATACGGATACGGAGTCGGATATCATCGAATACGAATACGGAGCGGATACGAATCGAATACGAATACGGTTACGAATACTTACCGAATATCAATAATGTATTTATTTATTCACGATCACAATAGACAAATGACAAATAATAGTTAACATCATATAAATCATCACGAACGGGGAGAGAGAGGTGACAGGAGTAGGAGAGACCGGGAGAGAGAAAGAAAAATTAGGGTTGATAGAGTTTTAGTCAAAGTTGACTATTTACTTATTTTTGGAGTGAGAGAGATAAAGTTTAAAATTGTAAATTTGAAATATAAATGATCGTTTAAAGTTGAATTTTTTTCTAATATCAAAATACAACATATATAATATCATAAAAAATTTTCAAATTTTTATGCATAAGTTTGCTATTTTTAATTCATTATGTATGTTTCTTTGATTTATATTGAAATTTGTCAAATTTGAACTACAAGTGCATGAAATAATGAACCAAAAATTGTAAAAAAATCATATTCATGAATTTGAGTCTATTTTAAGTCAGTATCCACTAAATTGAAAGATAGTTTTTAAAAAAATTGTTACGACACTCGATGGACAACATAGAGTTTAATGAAATTTTAATTCTAAAAAATTCAAATAAATTCTGAAAAATACGAGACGTCTCATGGTATCATCATACGATACATAGATTCTGTGATAAAAATTTAAAATTATTTTGACAAAGTTTTCATGTACGAAGTTAAGAAAGATGGAGATTTGAGAGTAATGAATTAGAATGTTAAGAAGAAATGTGTTAGGTTTAAAAGCAAATCAATAGTTAAATTTTCGTTTAAACTTGATTTTTTTATATGATCAAAATATATCATATATAATCTTATAAAAATGTTTCACATTTTTATACATAAGTTTGCTATTTTTAATTCATTATGTATGTTTCTTTGATTTATATTGAAATTTATCAAATTTGAACTACAAGTGCATGAAATAATGAACTAAAAATTCTAGAAAAATCATATTCATGCATGTGAGTCTATTTTAAGTCAGTATTCACTAAATTGAAAGATAGTTTTTTTAAAAAATGTTACGACACTCGATGGACAACGTAGAGCTTAATGAAATTTTAATTCTAAAAAATTCAAATCAAGTCAGAAAAATATGATACGTCTCATGGTATCATCATACGATACAAAAATGTTGTGATAAAAATTTAAAATTAATTTAACAAAGTTTGCATCTACGATGTTAAGAAAGATGGAGATTTGAGAGTAATGAGTTAGAATGTTAAGAAGAATGTGATAGGTTTAAAAGCAAATCAATAGTTAAATCTTTGTTTAAACTTGATTTTTTTTCTATGATTAAAATACAACATATCTAATCTTATAAAAAAAATTCACATTTTTATACATAAGTTTGCTATTTTTAATTCATTATGTATGTTTCTTTGATTTATATTAAAATTTATCAAATTTGAACTACAAGTGCATGAAATAATGAACTAAAAATTCTAGAAAAATCATATTCATGCATGTGAGTCTATTTTAAGTCAGTATCCACTAAATTGAAAGATATTTTTTTAAAAAAATGTTACGACACTCGATGGACAACGTAGAGCTTAATGAAATTTTAATTCTAAAAAATTCAAATTAAGTCTGAAAAATACGATACGTCTCATGGTATCATCATACGATACATAGATGCTGTGATAAAAATTTAAAATTATTTTGACAAAGTTTGCTATTTTTCATTAATTCATTGTGTTTCTAAAATTTAAATTGAAAGAACTAAAAAATATTTTTTATTTATTATAAAATTTTATCTGTTTAAATTTATAGAAATTTATCCCATTTTTAAAAATATATATATTTTTTAAAAAAAATATTCTTTATTTTTTAAAAAAAATAAAGAAGATTTTTTATTTCAAACTCCTTGGGCGGTTGGGCCATGGCGCCATGGCAGTGGGCCTGCCAGCCCAATATGAAGGCCTATTTATGTGATGTGAGCCTGCAGTGTGGCCAGTGGGCCTATATTATTAATGGGCCGGATATCCGAATAAGAACTATCCGGATTATCCGAATCCGACGGATATCAGGCATATCATATCCGTTTCCGTATCCGAAAAAAAATATCCGAATCCGAATCCGTATCCGAAAAATCCGTATCCGAATCAAAAAAATCCGAATCCGAATCCGTTTTTCCGGATACGGTCGGAAACTATCCGAACCACTTTCACCCCTAACTACACTAGATTCATGCCATGCAACAGATCTAGCGTCCCTGATATGGTGTCAACTTGTTATTAAGTACAAATATATTTGACTTGACAAAACTGAACTGAAAGTATCGAGAAAGTTACAGGGAAAAGATAGAGTACGTGCATAGTTTATGGACATTATATCTCACCTCAGCAGCGACAACAAATCCTTGATTAAGTAATGCTTTGTCTGCCTGCGAAAGAGATAACGATCGACGAAAACATTGTTAATTGCGGTGATTAGCACGAACTACTGCTTGTTGCACCTCTAATTAAAATTTAGTTGAGATGGGCCTATAAGGGAGCCCTTCCTGTCTAATTAATTAAGGGTTAATAGCATCCATGCCACCGTTATTTGCGAAAGCGAACGAAATGCCATTACTATTTTCATATTGTCCTGTATGCCATTACAATTTTCAGATTCTGTCCCGTGAGCCATTTTTTACACGTGCAACGTCGACGGGGCCACCTGCAGGCATCTACAGTTTCGTATTGCCATTACTACCCCTGCGTAACGGTTACAAGCCATTCATTACTCCATCCCGACGCGCGCTACCTACCACACCTCCCCCATTCCCGTGACCTCCCGGCGAATCCCTAGCGACGAACCCTAGCGTGCTGAAGCGGCAACGACGGCGACGAACCCTAGCACGCCGACGACGATGGGAGACAACTCCGCCAGGTACGCGCACGAGTCCCCTCTTCGACATTTTATTTCTCACGCACTTAGGGAGCAATACCTAGGGCGCTCCCGCAGCGACGAATCGTAGCGCGGCTATGGGGGACGACTCCGCCAGGTACGCGCACGAGTCCCCTCTAGCACATTTCTTTTCTCGCGCACGTAGGAGCAATACCTAGGGTTTGCGCACAATCCCCTCTGTTGCAATGGTTTTCACGCACGCGCAGGACAAGTACTAGGGTTTAGGTTAGAAGGTGGAGCAATGAGCACAGAACCGAAAAGGTGCAAATTTTAATGGTTAAAATGTTGCAAACATCCTCATTTTCTTCTCTCTTGTCTGCTTAATGTTTTTTATTGATGTAATATGTTGCATTTGCCGCTCTTCTAGGAACAAGCTGTTCGGGTTAGAGATTTGTTGTCCGGCAATCGTGAGAACCGATTCTGCTGGTAGAAAAACATACCAATTCGACAAAGTTTTCAAATGGGAGATGGAGATAGGAAGCCTTTCCTTAGAAATGCTTACATCTAGTCTCACCAAAGAATTGAAATTGACAAGCGAACAATACTGTCAATTTTGGTTTTTTGACAAGAATTCACATGGGGATGTGAAGATTGTTAGTGAGAAACAATTGATTGACCTATTTGAAATGTACAAAATTGAGATGCAGTGTCAAATTATTGTTGGAGTATATGACAAATCAGCTGTAGAGCAAGATGACATTGATTCCTTAGTCCCAATTTCAGTTGTGCCTCCACCTAGCCAGCATCCTAGGGATGAGCCACCTAGTCAGCAGCCTAGGGTTGACCCACCTAGTCAGTAGCCTAGGGTTGACTCACCTAGTCAGCATCCTAGTGTTGACCCACCTGTTGATGACAATCCAGCTTGTAATGATAATCAAACTAAAAAAGTGGGTGAGGCATGTAGTGATGATATATTTTGTAATGTGGAGGAATATGTGGGGGTTGATGATGAGTTCATATACTTGTCAGTACCCACTGACCCACAACCTGGACCTACTGACCAAGAACCTAGACCTGCTGATCAGGGTGAACCATGCCCACCCTTAGTTCATACTGAACCAGAGGTCAATGATGCAGATCCTGAAGCACCCAATATCCAACACGACCCTGAGAACCCATCAATTGTGAAGGGTGCACTATTCCCTGACATCAAGGCCTTTAGGAAAGCTTTGAGACACCATGTTGTTGTGGTAGGATTCGAGTTTGCTAACATCAAGACGGATCCATCAAGATTCATTGCCAATTGTGCACATAGCACATGCCCATGGAGGATCCATGCATCTAGGCTTGCTGGAAGCACAACAATTCAGATAGGCTTTAATTTTGTTTGTTAGGCTTTAATTCTGTTTGGAGTACTTAGTTGAAGTATCTTAATTGCAGATTAAAGTGTTACCTGCTGAACACACTTGTCCAACAGTGAAGCTTGTTGAAGGCAAGATGGCAAGCAAAGGGTGGGTGGCAGACAGACTCACTGAATGGTTGAAAAATAACCCAAGTAAGGGAGCAAAGGAAGCTAAGGAGAAGTTGCAATCTGAGTATGGGATTAAGTTAGGATACTCCAAGGCATGGAGGGGTATGAAACTTGCAATGGAGAAGATACATGGCACATATGAAGAGAGCTTCCAAGAGTTGTTCAATTGGAAAGAACAGATGGATATTTGTCAGCCTGGCAGTGTAATTGACATAGAGGTTGAGAAGATTGGAGAAGACATTTGCTTTAAGAGGATTTTTGTTGCACTTAGGCCATGTATAGATGGATTCTTGGCTGGTTGTAGACCATATCTTGGAGTTGATGCTGCAAGCTTGAAGGGGAAGTATACTGGTCAGCTGGCAAGTGCAACTGGAGTAGATGGCCATAATTGGTTGTATCATGTGGCTTTTGGTGTTTTTCACTCAGAGACAGAAGACAACTGGTGTTGGTTCATGAAGAACTTGAGATCTGCTATTGGTTGCCCTGATGGACTAGTCATTTCCACTGATGTATGCAAAGGGCTAGAAACAGCAGTTAGCAAGGTTTTCCCAACAGCTGAGCACAGAGAATGCATGAGGCATCTTTATGGTAACTTCATCAAACATTTTCAAGGAGATGTCTTTACCCAGCATTTATATCCAGCAGCCAGAAGCTACACACAAAGCCAGTTCAGATGGCATCTTGGGAAAATATATGAGCACTGTCCTAATGCCATAGAGTACCTTGAGACTAATCATAGTAGGATTTGGTATAGATGTGCCTTTTCAGAGCTAAGCAAGTGTGGTTACCTGACAAATAATGTGTCAGAGAGTTTCAACAGCCAAGTAAAGAACTTGAGGGGTGTTGGCGTAAAAGATTACGCTAACAGGTTTCTGTAGAAAAGAAACTAACAAACGAAGTGTTTGCGAAGCAAACTGTTCTAAGCCTCCGAAAGGATAATAGCTTAGAATAGTTCGAAAGTGTATATTGATTTACTTGTAATTGGTCCTCATTACAGGGTAAAATGGGGGGTATTTATAGGCCTAAATATTAAGGAAAAGACCTATTTACCCCTTTATTACAACCGACATTAAGGAAACTATTCGGTTTCCTTAATAGGGCTAAAATGGTAAAAGACTAATCCAATAGGATAGAAGATAAGTCTTCCATCTTAGCTGGCAGAAAAGATCCTGAAGGACTTTGGTTCGAAGACATACTTCGAACCAATGCCTGCCTTCAGGCTTCGAACCAGGTTCCATGCACCTTCGAAGATGGCCTTCGGACAATCTTCGAACTGGCTGGCTGTCTTCATGCTGCTTTGGCAATAACCCTGAAGATGAGATATTTTCCCCCAACAGTAGCCCCTCGAATACGCTTCTCCGTTCGGCCTGTAACGTTAGGAGAGCAGTATACGGAAAGAAAAGATAACCAATCATAGGGGTTATTGATTTTTGTTTTATCTCCGAAATACATGAAGATATGAACTTCGAATCAGTCATAAAGTAATTACTTTTCGAACTATCTTAGAACTGACTCAGGAAGTTCGAAAGTCTTTTTAGACTTAGAAAATATAGCCGTTAGTTTCTGTTTCTAACGGAGTTATATGAGGCGTTATTTTCGGAGGAAAATAACAGGCGGGAATGCGAAAGGGCAGAGCCCAAACGGTAACAAACGGAAAGTTGAACTATAAATAAAGAACTCCAGAACTTACTCGATTACCTTTTCACTGCTCGCTCCCAATCAAAAGCCTTTTGAGTTCTTGAGTTCTTGAGCCCTAGTCTTCAAGTTCTTGAGCCTTAACTTCCATTCTCGGAGTAATCCGGCAATCGCGATGGTGAAGACCAAAGGATCTGCGCCGCCTTCGATCTTGGCTCGGCAGCAGGCAGCCGCAGCAGCAGCGGCGGCAACATTGGCGACGGCACCTTCGAGGCAGGCGGCAATGTCCATGGCGGCAGGGGGGAGAAATCCCCAAATCCCCGATGTCCAAGGTCTGTGCCCACCCTCAACCAAGTACTTGGATCAATCTTTCGAGTTGGGGCCATCTACCTGCAAGAAAGAGTCTTTGGCAATCACAGCGGGGGGAAATATTAGTAATGGGGTTATGATTCGGAAGCCGGGCAAAGAATCAATTCCATCACCGAGACCCGGAGAAGTTGTAGTGTTCGAAGCTTTTTTCGAAGCGGGCTTGGGCCTCCCGGCTGTGGATTTTTTAGCCGAAGTACTTGACTTGTTTCACGTAACCCTCCCCCAGCTGTCTCCGAATGCTGTAGCCAGACTAGCCATCTTCGAGTGGGCACTGAGAGCCGAAGGTTGTGAGGGGAGGGCTGAAATCTTCGCTGCGTTGCATAGAGCGACTTGTCAGCCAAAGACCTTCGTAGGCTCCGGAGGTGAGAAGGTGGTAGTTTCCTTTGGAAGCATCAATTTTAGGCTTCGTGATGAATATGCCCTGCAATTCCCCGCTAAGGCCATCAATGCTAGATGGTACACCGATTGGGTTCTGAGGTGGTTTTATGCCGAAGTTGGAGTGGGTAATCCTCTGGCCGGTCCCCTCAAGGAAATCCAGTTCCGAAAGGAAGCCTTAGTGCAACCTGACGAAGGTCAACTCGAAGCTCGCCTCAACTTGCTTCAGAAAATCAGCAAAAGGTTGAGCATGCGGGACTTAGCCGAAGAGTTCATCGGACTTCAAATTCCTCCGTTGATGGCCAACTGGCCTATCATCTTCGAAGATGACTCGGAAGGCGGTCTTCGCAAGATAAACTATACTTCGAGCCCTGCAGGTAACTTCGAAACCAACATGCATAGTACATATTTACTTCGAAGAAAGATTAACTTGAGTTATTTTTAGCTTCTTCAGCCCCTATTACTTCAGAGCAAATTATAAGGGCTTCGGAGAAGATTTTGGGTGCTCCAACTCCGTCAGAAAAGGAATGGCGAGTCAAATTAGTCGGAAGTTGGGAGCGTTTTAACAGAGTATGGGGAATGTTAGAGTTAACTCCGCCCCCTCTGATGGACTGGGTGCCTCAAGAGAAAGGACCCAAGAAGAGAGTAGCCGAAGCTGGAGCCTCCAGCTCCGCAAAGACTCCGACGAAGAAGGTGGCTCGGAAGCCGAAAAAACTCGCACCTTCGAGCTCAAGAGCTTCGGCTTCTAGCTCTAAAGAAGACGAAGGTATTTTATTAGTAAGATTAATTGACGAAGATGCGGCTCAACAAAGTATTCACATTGAAGACACTGCAGGTATTCCGGAGCTTCAAGTCAACATCGAAGAAGTAAGAGCTCCGGATACTCAAGAAGATCAAAATGAAGCCCCTATGGGTGTGAATGAAGCCGAAGTGCCTGCGAACATACCGGAGTCTGGAGACAATGTTGATCAACCAATGACTTCGGTAGTTCAAGAAGACATAACTCAGGCCGGAGTTTCAGTGGGTGAAGGGGGAGTCGAAGTTACTGTGGCTTCGAATCTTGAAGAAGTAACGAGGGCTCTTCAGGACGATGCTCCTGTAGTTCAAAATTTAACGGCCGATTCGGATGAGGACTACACTTATGATCCTCCAATCAGCCCGGTGCTCGATATTCCAGAGAATATCGAAGGTAAATTTTGCTTAATTCTTATCAATTTTTGCAAAATTATACAATGTGTAATATTTTTGGTTTTTCAGAGCCTCCTGTTGTCGAAGTATCCCTCGAAGATACAACTCTAAGACCTTCGACAACTTCGGGGCCGCAACCGGGAGTTGCTCTACCGGGGCCTGGAAGAGGAAAAAGACACATCGAGCCCCTCCCAGCTCAAGGATCGACTTCATCTGAGTCAACGGGCGAAAGTGAATCGACTGAGGGGGGGCCATCTTCTGAAGTTCCAAGGGCCTCGGAAGAAACCTCCGGACCTTCGCTAAGCAGGGCTGACCAGAAAGCTTCAAAACTGCTTCCTCTCATAACTCCTTTTTTGGAGGAGAAAACCGGACTTGGGACTTTGGTTAAACCTTTGGGTGAAGCCAGTCGCCAAGTTGGGGAAACAGAACTGGTAGCCCGTTTAAGCAGAGTGAAGGGTTCGGAGCTTAACCTTGCTGTGGAAAGAGCAGCTTATCAGGTATAAAGCATCTTCGAACCAAATAATGAATTATATATGAATAATTTCTTATTCTAGTTTTTCTTTTTCTTAGCAAGCAGTCTTAGCCCGCGCTGCAGCTTTGTCGAATGAAAACGAAATTGCTCAACTTCGGGAAGAGAACGAAACTCTTCAAAGAAATCTTAACTTCTCCGAAGGTCGAGTATCTCAAATGGACAATGTGATAATAGCAGAGCGAAGGGCTAGGCAAAGTTTGGAAGCTGCAAGGAAAGAGCTCGAAGCAGAAAAAGTTGTGCTTCGAGCGGAGATTGAAAGACTGCGGACGGAGGATGCTGCGAAGGACTCCGCACTTGTAAGGCTGCAAGAAGAGGCTGGCCAACTCCGAACTCAAAAGAATGCTTTGACTACGGAGAACGCTCGAATCTCCGGAGTTTTAGCTGAAACAACTTCGGCCAAGGATATGCTTATTGAAGAAAAGGTTAAGTCCGAGAAGGTGGCTTCGGAGGTCATCGAACAAATGTTAGGTGTCTTGGAGTACTTCGGTACTACTGGATCACTACCTTCGGATGACAATGTAACTCTGCTGCGCCGGCTAAAGAGGATCCAAGGAGCAGCGAAGCAAATGAAGACGGCAGGCATACGTTATGGAGAACTCTCCGGACAAGTGTCTGCCCTTGGAATACTTCGCTACTACGAGGATTTGGGCCGATCAATCACTCCGAGCGCACAGGGCTCCATCATCTTCGACGACGACCGACTTTTAAAACCTTCCGAAGGTGTAGCTGTTGCTTGGCGAGCCTTCCAGACTTCATGGAGAGCCGAAGGTCGATCTGCGATCAAGGCTTGGATTGACGAAGGCCAACGCCAAAAGCAAGTTCGGAGCCAAGCTTCGAGCAGTCAGCCTCCTCCGAACCCGCAGGTTTAGGATTATTTAGGATTTTTTGATTATGTAAAGCTGATGCTTGTAAATATTTATCAATGAAAATCTTGTTTGTCATATTTTTAGGCTTTGCCTCTTATGGAAGATATCGAAGTGTTAGAGCTTAACAGCGAACTTCGCTCACTGTGGAACACCTTCGAACTTCTAAAGAGTTATAAGCGTCCTCGATTTCTTATCCCTCGAGATGACTCCGGCGTTATTGCGCCCGAAGTAATCAAAGACATATTGTCTTATATTAAAGAGGAAAATAAAGAGAGCGACGCAAACACCTCGTCTTCTGAAGACACTAATTGGTCCGAAGACGAAGGTGAAGCCCAAAATAAAAGATCTGAAGATCTTAGAAGCTGGGAGAGAAGCCCCGAGCGGCTTCGAACTTGGGCCGAACTTCAACAAGAGCAGAAGGATTTTAGAGCTTCGAAGGGGAGGAAGAGAGTTAAACGTAAAGTTCTTAGAACTTCCGATGTTGGAACTAGTCGTTCCACCCCTAGCTCTCGGGACCGAAGAGGTCTCCGATTCCTTCTTGGTATAGATACCAATTTTTCATAATGTAATCTGTAAATACATTTATTTCGATAATGAATGCCGATTTTTAAAATTGTCTCCATATTACTAGCCCCTCTTTGGGTATAAGCAACTTCGAACTGTATTCAAAGATGGTTATGCGCAAAGAAAAAACTTCGGAGTACAATTTTTTCTTGGGGGTTCGGAGCCCCTCTGTCATTTTTAAAGATCTTTTGAAATCTTATGAAATATCTTCGACTATTTGCAGTCAGAAGAATGGTAACTTGGTACCTTTGTTTGCTTTTACGAAAGAAATCAATTAAGATAACTTCGAGGACATTTTAATGTCTTAAGAATTTTGTCGCTTTGGACTTATATGAACAGACATTCGGAGCTCATGGCTGAAATGCTGTTTTGCTTTAGCCACCTTCGGCTATTTTTGCAGAAGTCTACCAGCCGGAGCTTGGACTTCGTAGAAATTGTAGCCACCTTCGGCTATTTTTGCAGAAGTCTACCAGCCGGAGCTTGGACTTCGTAGAAATTGTAGCCACTTGGGCTCTTTTTTGCAGAAGTCTACCAGCCGGAGCTTGGACTTCGCAGAATTTGGCCACTTGGGCTCTTTTTTGCAGAAGTCTACCAGCCGGAGCTTGGACTTCGCAGAATTTGGCCACTTGGGCTCTTTTTTGCAGAAGTCTACCAGCCGGAGCTTGGACTTCGCAGAATTTGGCCACCTTCGGCTCTTTTTACGGAAGTCTGACAAGCTGCAGCTTGGACTCCGCAGATTTTGGCCACCTTCGGCTCTTTTTACGGAAGTCTACCAGCCGAAGCTTGGACTCCGTAGAGTGTGGTTTTGGGCTCTTTTACGGATGCCTACAAGCCGATGGCCTGGGCTCCGGATTATGTCAGCCCCCACGCCGGAGGCTTCGACTTTATGGGTACGAAGTCCGGAAATACAACCCAGCTTAATGACACTTCCCTCTCGATCGACTTCTGTCCCAGCGCGTCCGCTCGGGAAACTAGGAGTGTCAAGGGGAAGGCAACCATCAGGGTGTATGCTTTATTAATTTAGAAGTGATTACAAGCGAATTACAAGGAGCCCTTATGCGAAGTATCGCTTTAGGTGCTCCGCATGCCAAGTGTGTGCTAACTCTTCACCTTCTAAATTAGCTAATTTAAATGAACCAGGGCGCCCCGAGCGGACGATTAGATATGGACCTTCCCATTTATTGCCTAACTTCCCTGGTGCTATAATGCTTCGTAGAACAAGATGACCCGGTCTTAACTCGCTGAGCTTAACCTTCGGGTCATACCAAGTCTTCGTCTGCTGATGATACTTTGATAAATTAGCTACAGCTCGAAGCCTTGTCTCTTCTGACAAATCTAATGAAGCTTGTCTTTCTTCTTCTATGTCTGGTTCGGTGCTGCGAAGTGATCCTCCTTTGAGCTCCGTTGGAGTCATAGCTTCATCTCCGAATAGTAGTCTGAACGGAGTAAAACCTGTGGACCTTGTTTGCGTAGTCCGAATGGACCACAGAATCTTCGGAAGCTCTTCGGTCCACAGTCCCTTTGATAATCCTACTATTCTTCGATTTAGCCCTGATAAGATATTTCCATTGGCTCGCTCAACTGCTCCATTTGACTGAGGATGTCTCACTGCAGCAAAACATAGTTGAATGCCTAAGTCTTCGCAAAACTTCCTGAAGGGTTCTGCGTCGAACTGTGTTCCATTATCAACTGTGAGATATCTAGGCACTCCGAACCTGCAAATAATGTTTTTCCAGAAGAATTTCTGTACATTATTCGAAGTGATAGCTGTTAAGGGTTCTGCTTCCACCCACTTAGAAAAATATTCGATAGCTACCACTGCGAACTTTAGATTTCCCTTTGCTAACGGAAAGGGACCAATTAGATCCATACCCCATCTGGCCATAGGCCATACTGGAGCAATGACTTGAAGAGCTGTTGGTGGGCGATGACTCCGTCGACCCATCCACTGGCATCCTTGGCAAGTGCGGACCAAGCTCTCCGCATCAGCTGTTATTGTGGGCCAATAAAGCCCCTGGCGAAGTGTTTTTCCTGCCAGTGCTCTAGGGGCTAAATGACTTCCACAAAGGCCTTCGTGAATTTCTCGAAGAATTTCTTGGCCTTCGGCTTGAGATATACATCGGAGTAGAGGGGAACATACTCCGGCCTTGTATAATATACCGTTGATTAACTGATAGTTTCTTGCTCTGAGCTTTAACCTTGACAATTGGGGCTCTTCGGGCAAATTCGTTCCTCCTTGCAAAAGTTCTATGATTGAATCTTTCCAATCTGCACTAGGAATGCAGAGAATCTCTGCAGAAGCAACTTGTGGCACCGAAGGTATATTGAGCTCCTCATAGAAAGCTTCGTCAGGCACATCCACAGCTCCGGCAGCAGCCTTCGCTAAAATGTCCGCTTGCACGTTTTCAGCTCTTGGTATACTCCGAATGGAAATACCCTTGAAATGTGCTTCGATCTTGCGAATTTCTTCCAAGTACTTTGCAAGCTGTGGATGTCGGACTTGAAAACTTTTGTCTACGTGCCCTGCTACTATCTGAGAATCTGTTTTTATAATTATCCTTGTAGCCCCTAGAGCACGTGCTTTCCGGAGTCCCAATAAAATTCCTTCGTACTCCGCTACATTATTGGTAGACTTAAAGTTGAGTCTTGCGGAGTACATTGCTCTTTGACCTGACGGAGAAATTAATACTGCCCCAATGCCTGCTCCGGATGCTTGGAAAGCCCCATCGGAGTAAATAGTCCAGACTCCGTCATCTGATTTCTCCGGAGTTAACTTCGCAGGTGGAGTCCACTCTGCTACGAAGTCTGCTAGGACTTGAGATTTGATAGCTGTCCTTGCCAGGAAAGATATGCCGAAGGGTGCTAGTTCTACTGCCCACTTTCCAATTCTTCCAGTGGAATCTTTGCTTCGGAGCATATCTCCTAAAGGATACGAAGTTGGTACAATTACATTGTGAGCCAAAAAATAATGTCTTAGCTTCCTCGAAGCCATTATCAGAGCATAAACGAACTTCTCAAGTTCGGAGTATCTTGTCTTCGCTCCTGACAATGCTTCGGATACAAAATAGACAGGATTTTGGACCAACTTCCCATTGATATCAGCTTCTCTGACAAGGACTGCGCTGACTGCTGAGCCTGTGGCTGCAAGATACAGAAGTAGGGTTTCGTCCGCAAAAGGCACCGTAAGTGTGGCAAGATTGCTGAGATAATCTTTAATATCTTCGAAGCTTTTCTGACACTCCGGTGTCCATGCAAAATCTTCGGACCCTTTCAAAGCTTTAAAGATTGGCAAGCTCCTCTCCGCAGACCTTGATAAAAACCTGCCAAGTGCGGCCAGACGTCCGGTCAGCTTTTGCACTTGCTTTATATTCTCCGGAGGAGCCATCTTTTGCAGCGCAGTTATTTGAGTAGGGCTAGCTTCAATTCCCCTGCTTGAAACTAAGTACCCTAACAACTTTCCAGCCTTAGCTCCGAATATACATTTTTCGGGGTTAAGGCGGATCCCACATGCCCGAAGGCTATTGAATGTTTCTGCTAAGTCTAGGCTATGTTGGTGCTTTAAAGCACTCTTTATTACAATATCATCCATATAGGCCTCCACATTGCGACCTAATTGATGACCTAGAGCCTTAGCAACTAATCTTGAAAAGGTAGCTCCGGTATTTCTTAGGCCGAAGGGCATTCTTACATAGCAGAAGACTCCCGAAGGAGTTACAAAGCTCGTCTTGATTTCATCTTCGCGCTTCAACCATATTTGATGATATCCGGAATACGCGTCGAGGAAGCTTAGTAACTCCGAACCTGCAGTGGAGTCAACTAGTTGATCAATTCGGGGCATGAGGTAGGGGTCACGTGGGCACGCTTTATTCAAAGATGTGAAATCAATGCACATGCGCCACTTTCCGGAAGACTTCTTCCTGACGAAGACTGGGTTGGCTAGCCATTCTGTATGGGCCACTTCTCTGATAATCCCAGCCTTCAACAGTTTTTCAACTTCGTCCTTAGCTAGAGCAGCTCTCTCTGCGGACATCTTCCGGAGCCCTTGTCGAACAGGCCGGGCCTTCGGGTTTACAAGCAAGCTGTGCTCAATAATATCCCGATCGACTCCGGTGATATCTTCGTCAGACCAAGCGAAGATATCCAAATTTTCTTCTACGACCTTTTCCAAGGAAGTTGCAACTTCGGGAGGTAAATCTTTACCAAATTGAAAAGTGTATTCTTTACCATCTTTGACAATGACCTTCGTTGCAATCTCTCCTTCGGGACTTGGTCTTGGAAATGACTTCTTTGAAGCTTCGGAGGAGGCTGAAAAAATTTCTCCATTATCTTGGACATTGTTTACTTGCCTCGGATCAAGAGGAGGACCATGACCATATTCTGCTCTCCGGGCTATGGCTTGATCTCCGAAGATTGTCAGAACTCCTAACTGTGTGGGCATCTTCATGCACAAGTAGTTGTGATGCGCCACTGCTCCGAACTGATTCAACATGCCTCGGCCGAAGATAACATTATAAGCATACGGGGCATCTACCACATCAAAGATAACTTCCTCAGTTCGGGCTAGTAAACCTTCTCCGAAGGTTACTTCCAGGCCTATCTGGCCAAGTGCATCTAGCGGAGGTCCTGCGAAGCCTTGCAGAGGACGAGCCGCTGGGAGGAGATGCTTCCGGGAAATGCATAACTGATCGAAGGCTTGCACAAATATGATATCTGCCGAACTACCTCCGTCAATTAGCACCCTTCGGACTTCTGTTCCTGCAATATCAGCAGTAATAACCAATGGATCTGCATGCGGGAACTTGATACCAGCTGCATCCTCCGCAGAGAAAGATATTGGAACATGGGACCACTCCGGCATTGCAGCTGCAGATGACGAAGTCCCAATGTGGCCTACTTCTCGAACGTACTCTCTTCGCTGTCTCTTGGACATGCTTCCGAGGGTACCTCCTCCGGAGATAGGGAGAACTACTCTCTTCCCTCTATCTTGCCCTTCTTCTTGCTTCGGAGGTGGCATAACATTGGCCACCGGAGGATGCCTTGCAGCATCAAAATTTTCTATCCGCGCCACAGCCTGGACCGGCTCCGAACGCACTGCTGCTGCTGGACTTCGGTCGGTACTACCTCGACCCGAAGTTCTCTCCAAGTATTCTCCCCGAAGGGTAAGAATAGCCTTGCAGGTGTCAGTTGCATGGCTTCGATTCTCTCCATGAATACAGCAAAAAAGGGGCTGGCCCTTGCCAGCCGTTTTTCCTGGCGGCCTCCAGCCGCTGGACTTGTTCCCCGCAGACTGTGGAGCTCTTGGTGTAAACTTCTGCGGGGGTGCAATGTTTAAGACCTCAGAACGAGGGTGCTTTTGCCCTCTTCTTCTATCATGTTGCACTTCGGGGACTGATTCCTGCGGCTGAACCGAAGTCTTCACCTCTGCTTTAACTTCTGTCAACACTGTCGAAGTAGCAGTAGTCCTCCGAAGCCAACCTTCTTCCGACTTCGAATACTCCTCGAAGTACGACATCAACTGTGATACTGTGGTGATGCTCTTCCGATGCAATTTATCCAGAAGGCCTTTATGACTGACGCCTTCCCGAGCCGCATCAACCACCGAGGATGTGGACAACCCCCGAATTTGCGACTTCGTGTGAGCGAAGCGCTTGAAGTATTGCCTCAATGTTTCTCCGGGGAGCTGTTTCACTTGGAAAAGGCTTCCTGTAGACATGGGGGGCACGAAGGTGCCCTGAAAGTTACTTATGAACTTCTTCTTCAACTGTAACCATGACATGATTGATCCTGGTTTTAAAGACCAGAACCATCTCAATGCCACTCCTTCAAGGGCTAACGGGAAGCACTTCGCCATAGTATCTCTGTCTCCGCCACTAGCTTCGATTGCTAGGGCATAAGAGCGTGCAAATTCACTAGGATCTTCGTCTCCGGCATACTTGCAAAGCTTCGAAGCTTTGAACCTCGGATCGAAGCGAACCTTCTGAAGCTCAGGATGCAACGGAGATTCATTGTCGTAAGAGGCGTTCTCCGGAGCTTCGGGATAATCAAGATCGTCGTCTTCATGCACTTCGGGGATAGCTGGGGTGGCTTGAGGACGAAGCCTGTTCGCAGCCTCTTGTCGCCACCTTGCTACCTCGGCTTGAAGATTGGCCATTTGAGTGGCCATGTCTCCAAGGCTATCTTCATCTCCTCCGGAAGGACCTTCCGGGTCTTGAGAACTGGTATGATCAGTTCGAATCGGAATGGAGGGTGGCAGAGTGGCTCCGGGCGGTCGGAGTGTAGAAGGGGTTGGTGGAGAGGTTTCGTATCCTCGAGGGATAAAAGCCCCTTGCGGAGTTTGGGGTGGAGGGATAGTCGAAGACCCTCCGACTTCGACTGTGTCGAAAGGTATCTCTCCGGAGATCCGAGAGGACCTCCGAGTGGGATTGCGAGGTGCGCTCCGCTTAGGAGGCATGATGCAAGAGGTTGGTAGAGAACGAAGTTTTTTGGACTAGGTTCCCCACGGACGGCGCCAACTGTTGGCGTAAAAGATTACGCTAACAGGTTTCTGTAGAAAAGAAACTAACAAACGAAGTGTTTGCGAAGCAAACTGTTCTAAGCCTCCGAAAGGATAATAGCTTAGAATAGTTCGAAAGTGTATATTGATTTACTTGTAATTGGTCCTCATTACAGGGTAAAATGGGGGGTATTTATAGGCCTAAATATTAAGGAAAAGACCTATTTACCCCTTTATTACAACCGACATTAAGGAAACTATTCGGTTTCCTTAATAGGGCTAAAATGGTAAAAGACTAATCCAATAGGATAGAAGATAAGTCTTCCATCTTAGCTGGCAGAAAAGATCCTGAAGGACTTTGGTTCGAAGACATACTTCGAACCAATGCCTGCCTTCAGGCTTCGAACCAGGTTCCATGCACCTTCGAAGATGGCCTTCGGACAATCTTCGAACTGGCTGGCTGTCTTCATGCTGCTTTGGCAATAACCCTGAAGATGAGATATTTTCCCCCAACAAGGGGCTTGTTGGTGCATGAGCTGATTGATGGCATAAGGGAACTTATAATGGAGAAAAGGTATCTTAGGAGACATGTAGCTCAAGGGATGGAGAGTGGCATACTACCAAATGTCTTGAAGGAGCTGAATCAAGTAAGCAACAATCTTAGAGTTGTTAAAGTAGCTAGAAGCAGTGATGATTGTGCAGAGATCAGCTTGGTAGATGAAACAAATAGTACTACAAGACATTCTGTTGACATCAAAGAGCATACATGCTCATGCAGAGTCTGGCAGCTAACAGGCAAACCTTGTAAGCATGCTTTAGCTTGGATCTGCTCTAATAGAGGACTTGAGATTGCCTCCTTTGTGCATGAGTATTATTCAGTGGCAAAGTTTAGAGCAGCATATGAAGGAGCAGTGTTGCCCATGCCAGACAGATCACAGTGGCCTCAGTGTGTTGGATTTGGATTTAAAGTTTGCCCTCCTCTGCAAAAAAGGGCAGCAGGCAGGCCTAAGGTGACAAGAATTAGAGGAGTGCTTGAAAATGCAAACAAAAGGAAGGTTAGATGCTCAAGATGCAAGGGTTTTGGCCACTTTGCAAAAACTTGCAAATTAGCAGAACCACCAAGGAAAAGGTATATCCTTTTGACTATATTTCTTCATTGTGCATATTTTCATATACTCACTGTGTTTGTAAATTTTGTAGGAAAAGAGATGAGGTTGCTGGAGATGGAGGGGCATCCACTTCAGCAGCACCAGCTGGCCCACCACAGCAAAAGAAGAGAACTCCTCAAAAGAAACTTGCATCAAAGAAGAAGAGGCCACAAGCAGCAGGTGGTGAAGTTGCAGTGAGGAGCCTTAGGTCTTGGCTTGATCTGTGAGATCAGTTGTAATGTCTTGAGACTTTGTGTTTGTGAACAACTGTTTTATGTGCTCAATTGTGCGTGTGAGCAACTATGTTTGTCAACAGACCATGTCTGATGGTGAAAATTGTCTGTGAGACTTATGTTATTTGTAATCTGTGAAACTTATGTTCAGTTTAATCTATGTGAGACTTATGTTATGGTATGTTTAATTTGTGAGACTTATGTTATGTCTGTTGCACCTTTTAAGAGTCATCCCTTGGACAGATACAATGCACAAAAGAGAATCTGGGCTGCTTTTTTTTGTTTCACATAGATAATGTCTAAGTCCATCAAGTAGTACTGGAACCACCAAAATGACAAAATGTCATAACATTTCAATTAGTACAGAAACCACCAAAATGACAAAATGTCATAACATTTCAATTAGTACAGAAACCACCAAAATGACAAAATGTCATAACATTTCAAAGACTATGTCATAACATTACAACACATGTTCACTTCAGAATTACACAAACTAAAATACCAATAAGGACACCTACAACTAAGGCAAGCAAAATTATATTTTCCCCAGGAAGAACTGCTGCTTTAGCTCTACTATATGTTGCTTCACTTCAGAAATCTCCAGGCTCAATTTTTGAAAATCTTGCCTCCACTCTTGCCTTGTGCTGACCTCGGTCCAATCTTGATGTTCACCACCAACATAATTTTGCTTCTGTTGCTTCACACGCAAAAACTTCACATAGTCGGCATGCCACCAAAAATAGGAACAAGTATCATCGTTCTGTGCAAAGAGAATAGAAACTGAGTACAAAGGAAGGTAATGTATGCCAGTATGCCAAAACAACACTGAAATAAAAACAAAAGAGCTCTAACCTGGAAATTATTCGGGCACTTGTAGAAAACCCAGTTAAATGTTTCTGCTCGCTTACTCCGAAGCTTAACCACATGAATGCAGCACTGCGGGCAATCAATAAGTTCAAGATTCTCACCTTGATTGGTGCTCCTGATGCCCGTTGCCGAGTGGCTCATTCCAGATGCATGCGTGGGCATTTCTAGGGTTAGGGTTCCAGAGAAGGGGAATGAGAAGGGGAAAGAATGGGGAATCGTCGCTGGGAAAGAATCGTCGCTGGGGAATCGCTTGAGCGCGCTAGGGTTCGTCGCTGGGATTCGGCGGGAGGTCACGGGAATTGGGGAATCGCTGTAGCGCGCGTCGGGATGGAGTAATGAATGGCTTGTAACCGTTACGCAGGGGTAGTAATGGCAATACGAAACTGTAGATGCCTGCAGGTGGCCCCGTCGACGTTGCACGTGTAAAAAATGGCTCACGGGACAGAATCTGAAATTTGTAATGGCATACAGGACAATATGAAAATAGTAATGGCATTTCGTTCGCTTTCGCAAATAACGGTGGCATAGATGCTATTAACCCATTAATTAACCGGATACATGTACTCTCCGTACGTATATATTTCTGCAAACAAAGAGGTGTACGATAGCAGAAAACTATAGCTCTTGTAAGACTAAAACCCAGCTACGTGGCATTAAAAGCTGATATGTACTTGCAAAACAATGTTTGGACCAAATGACCATTGTATATTTATATAAATTAGTCAGCCTAGAGCCCTAGAATGACCAACCAAGATCTCTTTAGTCGGGAAGATATTTTGCACCATCAGATTTTGATCCGACGGTATCGGAGGAGCTTCGCAGGTTTTATATGTGGTGGGACTCACCTCCACAACGTCGAAGGAATCTTCGCACCGTTGAATTCATGTCGGATGGAACGGAATGTGACTGTAAAGAACAGTAGTCGGAAAGAACGAAATGATCACATTAGGACGACACTCTCAATTTTTACATACGAATATATTTTTACATGATGGATGATTTTATCAAAAACAACTGTGTAATACAACTATTCCCCTTAAAATCTGTGTAAGATTCAAAATAGAACAGAGTCCATTTCTTAAAAACAAGATGAGTCGTTTTATCCTTAAAAATAAAATAAAATAAAATAATTTATCTCAAACTATTCTTCAACCAAATTCTACACCCACATTATATTCTAAATGGGCATTTCCTGTTTCTCTGTTTGCACATCACTGCTTTTTAGAGGGTGTTTGGTTCTTTAGTCCCAAATTTTAGTCCCATCACATCCAATGTTTGGATGTTATTTTGGAGTATTAAATGTGGACTATTTATAAAACCCATTTCATAATTGGTGGATTATTCGCGAGACGAATCTAATGAGCCTAATTACGTCATGATTTGACAATGTGATGCTACAGTAAACATTTGCTAATCATGGATTAATTAGGCTTAAAAAATTGTCAAGTGAATAATCCTCCAATTCTATAATTATTTTTATAATCAGTTCAAGTTTAATCTTTTAAATTCATGTCCAAACATCTGATGTGACACGGACTAAACTTTAGTACAGAGAACCAAACACCACCTTAGTCATGTACTTCTAAAATTAAATGCCTTGATTTTCAGCTCAAGATGTCCCTCCTTCGATCTTAAACTATTCCTCACTTGAACACTTGCTAGGTACTATTATCAAATTTGATATGAATGGAACTATCAATTCATCAAGCCATGGCATATGGTCATTGCCTCTCATTTGTCGCCGTTGCTCAAATATTAAAACATTAAATACAATACAAATAATCAAATGATGCATATTAATCCATTTTCCATTTGCTCCATCTCTGCGTGTTACACTAATTAAGCTTTACATAGCAGGCATGCTAGAATCTGGTAATTAGATACTTAGATACATATACTTGTCTGTTTCAGACGTTATGATCTGGCAATTCGAATAACTAAAATGAGTACGTTTAATTATATAATTGCTGTGTTTTAACGTGTATTATATTGTGAGTTTGCATGCCAGTTTTTTAAGTATATTAATCTCGCGTACCATAGTTTTCAATACGTTAATTGTTTTCTGAATGACTTGCTGTTTCCTGAAAATTCAAAACAACTGTATCAGTCTTGTACAAGAAAAAAAATGTCCTAGATTTTGTCACACGTTTTCATCAACCTCTACAATGGGTGGTGCATGAGCATAAATTATATGACAGTTGATCTAATAGTTGTTAGATCTTTATTTTGAGATAAATGCATCTTTAGAGAAAAAAAACATTTTCAGTTAATTTAAGCTCCATTCATCTGCTGAAATGCAGATGCACAAATCGTGTTCGGCCTAACTGCTCCATTCTTCCTATAATATTAGGATCAGATCTAGTCTTAGATTATAATATTATAGAAAATAATAAATATTTACTGGTTTAAGGGTGCGTTTTGTAGGTTTCGGCTCCAATTTTTTTATCGTGTAAAACTGAAGTCAAACCAAACATTTTTCCTGGGGAGTGGATCCCACTGAGCTCCAGAAAAATGAACTAGAGTGATATAACAGGTTATGGCCAACTTCAAATGCTTCACTCCGGCTTCACTGAAGTCAGGATCCGTAGTAGCTCTACCCAAACAAGCTCCCTAAGTATGCTGTAAAAATTACATGAAATCTCTCGGGTTTGCTGTTGGTGTAGTGATGGTAGGCGGTAGCCGACACGTGATCCTGACAGAGACATTCCTAAGAAATAAAAGGCGGCAACGTCTATGCGACAGGGAAATATTTGGTCCATATGCACGGTCAGATTTCTATAACTTGTCAACTGTTGATTACTCTGTCTATTATTGATTACCGACTCTGTTTTATATTACAAATCATTTGACTTTTTAAAAGTCGAGCTTCTCTAACTTCGACTAAGCTTAAATAAAAACATATTACTATTTATATTATCAAACAAATATACTAAATATACTATTAAGACGTATGGAATTTCATGACCGATTTAATGAAATCTATTCGATGCTTATAGTTTTTGGTAAAGTTAAAAAGTTCAACTTATTAAAAAAAATAAACAATAATATATAACGGAGGGAGCGGATGTCATTTTTACCTGGGCTAGCGAAATTTTATTACGTTGACTACGTCGATGTCTAAAACGACCGCTTAGAACAAAACTATGGATAATACTGCTGTTGCTTGGTAACAGAAAGGGCAACATCTCGTTTGGAAACAAAGTTTTTTGTAGTTTTGAAAGTAATACTATAGTATTGAACAATACTACAGTATTATATACAAAAGATGTTTGACAACTCCATCTAAAATCTATGTAAAGTAAACTGTAGTATTATAAATACTGTACTCAATCTACACTATTGAAAACTCTGGTATAAAACATTTTTTTCAAAACCGTGGTATTATAAATTATGGTATTGTCATGAACATAGTATAGTGTGAGGTTTTTAAAATATTGTAATTTCTAAAAACTGTGTTTCCAAACAAAACTTTACCTGCTTGCAAACGATTTAATTTTCTTTCAAAGGTCAAGCAAGTGAAAAAACAAAGCACTCCGGTGTGCTGCCGCACGCATGAGCATGGTTGATCAGATATGATCCACAACGCGCCTATTCGGAAATTTCTCAGTGCAAAGTACTGCTGCTTCGTCCGATCTAGACGTACGTACTGCTCCTACCCCTAGTCCTCTTGAAATTAATCGCATGGATCTACAGCACAACGCAAGAGCCAAAATTTTTATATTGATTCGGATCCAACAAATAATAGCTTAATGTCTAATGTGTTAATGTATTATATAGCGAATGAGATTACAATACATTGCAATTAAGCCATATGGACTTGGCGTGGAAAACAAGAAAAACTAATACTAGATTGGATGCCTCTGAGCGGGGGTGGAGCTACTTGGAGGTTAGGGGGTTTCCAGCAACCCGGTTTCAAATATTTTTTAGTGTATATTAGTAATTTTTTACCTTATGTGTACTCTCTTAAGCTAAATATGATATACCATTTAAAGTGATGCACTCCTTTAATTTTTCTCTAGCTCCGACACTGCTTCTGAGGTGTCTCGTCTCCTTTATATACTCAAGATACGAATCCAACAATCCAAGATTCAGACCCGTCTCTAGAAAAATGAGGCCCATTACAAAAAATAATATGTACTTAATAATGTATACTTATGAACTATAGTGTTTACCTCATGTTCTACTAAAAAATAAAATCTTCAATTATGCCTTCATAATCAGTATCATCGAAGACATCATTTTCAATTGATGTCATTGCCAATACATTGAGTCTTTCTTGTGTCATAGTAGAACGCATGTAAGACTTCAACAACTTTAGTTTAGAAAAGCTTCTTTCTACAGATGCAACACTAACCGAAATAGTTAACAAAATTCTATATGCAATGATGGCATTTGGATAAAAGGGACGCTTTTTTAGAAACTTCAAAATATCAAGAGGACCCATAGATTTCTTTAGTAAATCTTGGATCAAAATCAACTCCCTAAATAATTCTATCCCATCAATATCTTTGTGTTCTTTACTCTTAAGGGCATCCTCCGTATTAACACAAGCAGCCATCAGACTTTTATCATCCAAGGATCACAACTTATCTGAAGTAAACAAAAAACCAAAAGTTTTTTCATACCCTTGATATTGTTCAAATCTCCGTGGATGTTAATACACAAAGTCAGTAAGTCACATACGATGCATCTGGCCTATGGGCATCTGGCGGACTGGCCGAGCGGCACTTGCAGCTGGTTGGACCTTCTCGTGTAAGCAAAGTATCAGCAATAGCTAATGGCCATGGGCTTTAAGTATTTGGATTTTGGAGGCCCTGTTAACTTTGGGGGCCCTGTGCCATTGCCCAAATGGCACTTGGCCATCGACGAGGCTGCCAAGATTCTACAGTGAGTTGATCTAACATTGTCTACTAAACTCGAGTACTAAATCCTTAACTGCATGTGCATAAATTCGAGTACAAATAAATTTCTTCGAACTATATCCAAAATCCAATTACCTAATAGGAATTCAACGTACCTTATCGGAATCGAACCCAGAAAGGATCATACGGACTGATAAAACCATCACCACATACTCACATCCTATTAACTTACGTCGTGTCAGCTCCCGCACTTTTTTGCATTACCCATAGAAAATGTTGCAAACCATGTGAAATACTGCTTTATATAAGTTTTTTTCTAATTATAAATTGTTTTAGAATCGTATAAGCCGGCCGCTCTTCTTCGCCTTGGAAAAAAACAGAGAGGACAAGGAGGGAGGCGAGACGGGGAGAAGGAGGAGAAAAAAAAACATTTCAGAATTCAGAGCAGCGAGGAGAGTGGGGGCAAAAAGCCAACGCGAGTACGCGACTCCAAATCTCTTCCTCCTCCCTCTCCACTCCGGAGGCTGAGGCCTGAGAGCCTGAGACGAAGCGAGGCGACGAGAACACCCTAGGCGCGCGCGGCCACGCCCAACCGCGCGCAGAGCCGTGGCGGAGCGGCCGGCCTCGCGGTGTGCAGCGGATGGCGACGCCGACGCCCATGGCCGGCGAGGGGACGCTCGCTGCGGTGATGCCGCTGTCGCCGTCCACGCCGTCGGCCGCGGCGGCCGAGGCTCCGATGCTGATATTCCTCTACTTTCACAAGGCGATCCGCGCGGAGCTCGAGGGGCTGCACGGGGCCGCCGTGCGCCTCGCCACGGAGCGCGCCGGCGACGTGGGGGCGCTCGCCGAGCGCTGCCGATTCTTCGTCAACATCTACAAGCACCACTGCCACGCCGAGGACGCGGTACGGATGCTGCCCCGTGCAGAATGGGTTATGGTTGTTTCGGTGTTTTTGTTTTGTCGAGCAGTTTCGGATTTGGGCGTGGAGTGTGGACACGCGTGGACGCGTCCCAATTTCGCTCGTCTTTGGGTTTAGGGTTGCGGAATTGTTCGCTTAGTTCTGGAGAAACTGAGTGCTAGTGGGATTAAATTTGGCGATCACTGTTAGGATCTGGAATTGGGTGAAATTCATACCGATGCCATAGTGTTCGAATTTCTTATGAGTTGGTTGTTTAGGATTGTGCCGTAGTGCACAATCAGTCAATCATACCGGTAGAACGATTTTTGGCAGTTGGCATCCTTTCCATGATGACATGAGGAAATGTTGACTGAATTTTACAAAAAAGTGACACAAAAGCCTCTGCTTAATTGAAGCCACGATGGACATTTTGAACTATATATGTACCCTTCTCTCGTTCTCTGTCTAGTTTCTAGGATAGCACTGATGATTTGTCTTGATTGAGCCTATGTAAGTTTCACAATAATCACATATCAGATTGAGTAGGGTAGTCTTCTCTTAGTTATCTACCTGTTAGAGTCAGATACTAATGGAGGTCATGACCTTAACGAAAATACTTAAATCTTATTCCCTAAGAATGTGGATTGACTTTAGTGGTCCTTGTTTGAGTGTCAGAGAGGATTTAGCTGATAAAAGTATAGATCATCCTCAAAGTGCAAAAATGTTTCTGTTGTTGTAAGTTGCAACTGTTTTAACATTTTCTTCATGTGGAAGATTTGTGGAACTTGTTTATTGAAAGCCTGGATATTTTTTCAGTTTTATCATTCTGCTGCTTTATTTTATCCTTCGTTACTCATAACTGGTGTCAATCAATAATATTTTTGTCATATTGTAGTTTTTTCCATTGAAACATGCCTATCTGTTTTCTTTTATGTATTGCAGGTTATCTTTCCAGCACTTGATATCCGAGTCAAGAATGTTGCAGGAACCTATTCCCTTGAGCATAAAGGGGAAAATGATCTGTTCAGTCAGTTGCTTGCTCTGTTGCAGCTGGACATTCAAAATGATGATGGTCTTCGAAGGGAACTCGCGTCCTGTACTGGGGCCATTCAAACATGTATCACCCAACATATGTCCAAGGAAGAAGAACAAGTCAGTACAATCTCCCTGTTCTAAAATTTCTCATGAAATAAATTACTCAGCATCCTACTGGTTACTGGATAAACAAAAGGTTGTGCTCAGCTTGTTATGTTTGAGTCAATTTAATCTATAGAATCATTGGGTTCTATCATTATATCATCATATTATATCATTGAAAAGTAGCTCTAACCATGTGGCCAATGCACTCATTTGGCATGAGACTTGACAGTTCCTTAGTGAAGATCTTATTACATGCCTGTCCAGCCCTATTGTTTTTGACATTGCCTGAAGGTTTAGAATAGAAATTATGTGATGGTAAATCAACCTGGCCAACTTGTATGTAATACATTTGGAAAGATTTTGAACTATATCTTTCCATTCTTTTTCTCGATGTAAAAAACTTTAGGTGGAATGAGAGAAATGATAGCAGTGATGTAGTGGTGGTCTGGTAGAAGGAGAGAAATGATAGAAATGATGAGGTTGTTGTCTTCTAGCGGCTACCTGTTCTCTCATCAATTGCTCTCTCTCTCTCTCTCTTTGTGTTTGAGGCCATTGACAAGGGTATGTCAGTGCCCGTAACCCATAGGTAAGGCAGCTACTGAGAGTTAAGTTCCCTTTCCAATTTCTAATAAACTCATGTCATGGGCTGAAACCATGACAGGATAAACACCTCCGGGACGATAGCCAGGTGGCTGGTGGTTGTTGCCTGGTGCTGCCGTTGCTGCTAGGGATGAGAAGTAGGCTTAAGTTGAGGAGATGGATATTGGGGAGAGATTAGACTAATTCTTTATTGCTTTTTAAAATATATATACAACCCATCATTATATAGATGGTATGACTTGACTCTCAAGAAGCTAAGCTCTAAAATCAATCTGATTTTATTTCTAAAATAAGAAACCTAATCTTCTCTCTAAAATATTCATAACCAACTGCTACAGTACCACAAGGGTACTTTTCATGCCTATATTGGACTAGGCCCATTCCCAAGACAACTCAGCATGAATTGTAGTACAAAATGCATATAAGTTAATTACTTAATTGCATATGCCAACATGCTTGCTAGTAAATGTGTTCACTGTTCCGCCTGGTCTTGGAGTAGCCATGGGGAAGAATCTAGCGTCTACTGCCTGTGAAAGGGTTACACATCCACACTTTCATGCTGGTATACTGAGCTAAGAATTCTGATAATAAATATTTACCTAGCTGTGGATTAATAGTAAGGATCTTAATTATTGTCACTGGCAGGGATTTCCATAGAATTGGTAGAAACTAATCTTCTGAAATTATATAGAAAGGGTAGTTGGTCGAGGACCTAGACCTCATCGCCACGGCGGCGCCGTTGTGGCGACGCGACGAGGAGGCAAGGATACAGGGAGGCAAAGCCTGAACTGAATACTCGACCTCCTATTCTAGTGCACCGGTCCTGTTTATATGGACACGGGATCGGTCTAATCTAACAACCAGAATCCTAACAGATTGATTGCTAAAACAGAATAAATCCTAACTTGCTATACTTAAGGACTAATCAATCTAGACTTGCTATTCTTAAGGACTAATAAAATCCCTTAGCTGATACTCATCTGATTTCCTTGGGTCCCCTTCCCTGTTCTGCTTAATCTCCTGCTGCCGTCCCTGAAAATTATGGTGCTCAACATTTTTATTTTTCTAAGCATCTGTATTAGTGCTTGGCATTAGTGATGGCCTTACGGTGTAGAAGCTTTGTTAAGTTGCTTTAGAACAGTCTTGACAAAGTAGTGGCTAAGCCAGGTTGCATTATGAAATTGCATCAACTAAGATCCAAACAATGCAAGTTCTCAAAATATAGTGTTACAATTCATTCCTACTGGTGGTTGATCACGTGAAATTGTTTCAGGTCTTCCCGCTGCTTACCAAGAAATTTTCATATGAAGAACAAGCTGATTTAGTGTGGCAGTTCTTATGCAACATTCCTGTAAATATGATGGCAGAGTTCCTTCCCTGGCTTTCAGCTTCATCGTCATCTGATGGACATAAAGATATTCGTAGTTGCTTATATAAAATAGTACCTGATGAGAAACTTCTTCAACAGGTTTTATAATTATGCTTCTTACATTTTATCCGCACCTTGGTAGCATGCTAAAATTTATTTTTCAAATTTATGAAGGTTGTTTTCGCATGGATCGAAGGGAAAGCAATGGGAAAAGTGACACAAAGTTCTGTTGGTTCTAATTTAGTAGCAAGTTGTGATTGCAAGGATCCATCCTCTATTGATCAAGCAGATAACCATATTTGTACACATGAAGAGTCTCAAGTTAGGAATAAAAAGTATGCAGAATCTATTGATGGTCAGGTTGACAGACATCCCATTGATGAGATTCTGTATTGGCACAATGCTATCCGTAAAGAGTTGAATGATATAACAGAAGAGACAAGAAGGATGCAGCAGTCTGGGGATTTTTCTGATATATCAGATTTCAATGCAAGGCTTCAGTTTATTGAGGATGTATGCATCTTCCACAGGTATGTAGTTTTAGATCTTAACCTGTTAGCATCTTATTCTGGTAGTCCATGTGGGTTGGCGTTTAGTATGCTGTCTTTTTGTCGATGGACAAGTAATTGGTCCTTTTTTGCATTAGTTTATGCATTGTGTGCATTTTCAGCTCATTTTTGTTGCATGGACATTAGGTGGCTTAGGCAGCAGCTTTACTACTTTCTGGATAAATAGTCATCTTATTTTTTAAAGAACTGTAACAGAGATAATCTACTAGAGTTTTTTTTGGACAAAAGGCAAAGTAATCTACTAGAGTTGGTAAAGATTCTCTTAAATAACTAGATTCTGCGACCTTTGTAGCATCATGGGAATGGCATACTGACCCTTTGTCACCATGACACCATATCATATGATTATATACTTAAAAATAATTAAAGAACTCCTGGATATGAAATTTAGTATTGCATGAGGTGGGGACAAACTTATGTCTTCATTAACAATGAAATGCACTTTTATTACATGAAATTTATTTTTTCATCCTATGTAGCGGGTAAGCACTGACTACAAATTCTTGGGGCAAGAAGTATGACCATAAATGTTGATTCTCCTCAAGTTTGGGATCAGTCTGTTGGGACCTTTGCATTTGTAGTATTATTTTGTTGTACAGGCAGAATTATAACGGACATGTATTTACAGTATGCTAGTAATAGTTTGTTGGGTATTATAACATGTATTACTTGATTACTTTGTATGCTTTGTGCTTGAAAGAACATAATGTCCCTTGAGTAAACTGAATCTCCTCAATTTCATCCCTTAAATTTTTTCTGACCTACAGTATTGCCGAGGATCAGGTTGTATTTCCCGCAGTTGATAGTGAGCTGTCTTTTGTGCTTGAGCATGCTGAAGAAGAGCGACACTTTAACAATTTTCGATGTTTAATTGAGCAAATCCAAATAACAGGAGCAAAATCAACTGCCCTGGACTTTTACTCTGAATTGTGTTCACACGCTGATCAGATAATGGAGACAATCGAGAAACATTTCCATAACGAAGAAACCAAGGTTAGTAAGTATTGATGTTGTTGTGCTGCCTTTATTATTGTTCTATCGGTAGTCTCATCTTCATCTCAACTTACCTAGGTGCTTCCGCAAGCTAGGATGCTTTTCTCTCCTGAGAAGCAAAGGGAACTTCTGTATAAAAGTTTATGTGTCATGCCATTGAGGTTATTGGAACGTGTTTTACCATGGCTAGTGTCCAAGCTGAGCGATGATGAAGCATCTTCTTTTCTTGAAAATGTCCGCTTGGCAGGTTATCCCTTTACTTTGGCTACTCTATGCTACAGTATTAATACATTTCATTACATTTAAACAACCTTTTCAAAATTCACTGATCACTAAAACTATGCACATGAAACAGCATCATCATCAGAAATGGCATTGGTTACTCTTTTCTCTGGTTGGGCATGCAAATCTCGTTCAGAGGATAAATCTAATTCTGGAGAGTATTTATGCTTAACATCTGGAGAAATGAGGTGTCTATTAGACAATGTAGATGGCCTAGGAAAATGTCAGCTGTTCTGTCCATGTGCTTCACGTAAAAATACACATAATCCTTTTGATGTGCATTCTGAAAATGGTTCTAGACCAGGAAAGCGAGGAAATTATGCAGAATCTGTTCCTGGTGCCAATGGAAGTGACGTGTCACAAACTACTGACACTGAAGCACGCCCATGTAGCAAAAAACCTTGCTGTATTCCTGGACTGAGAGTAGAAACTAGCAATCTTGTGATTAGTCCACTGGCCTCTGCAAAGTCATTCCGCTCTCTATCATACAATTCTTATGCTCCTTCGTTATATTCAAGCCTTTTTTCTTGGGAGACATATGCATCGTTATCTTGCTCAGGTAGCATATCAAGGCCAATTGATACCATATTTAAATTTCATAAAGCAATCCGCAAGGATTTAGAGTACTTAGATGTGGAATCTGGAAAGCTCATTGATGGTGATGAGACTTGCCTTCGACAATTCATTGGAAGATTTCGTCTATTGTGGGGCCTTCATAGGGCACACAGCAATGCTGAAGATGAAATTGTGTTTCCTGCTTTAGAATCAAGAGAGACACTGCACAATGTGAGCCATTCTTACACTCTTGACCACAAGCAGGAAGAACAATTATTTGCAGATATATCTGCTGTTCTCGCTGAGTTTTCACAGCTACATGATAGGTTAACTCACCCTCACACTGAAGTCAGTGAAGCAGAGAAAAACTATTTTCATCCATCTGATGAGATTGATTGGACAATAAAGTACAATGAGCTTGCCACAAAGCTTCAAGGAATGTGCAAGTCTATCCGGGTTGCATTGACTAATCATGTCCATAGAGAAGAACTTGAGTTGTGGCCATTATTTGATGAGCATTTTTCTGTGGAGGAACAGGATAAGCTTGTAGGTCGCATAATTGGTTCAACTGGTGCTGAGGTTCTCCAATCAATGCTACCCTGGGTTACTTCAGCGCTTACACAAGAAGAGCAGAACAAGATGTTGGATACGTGGAAGCAAGCAACTAAGAATACAATGTTTGGTGAGTGGCTAAATGAGTGGTGGAAGGGAGCTCCAACATCATCTGATTCTTCAGCAGAGGCATCGTCTGCTCCAGAAGGTCAGTGCAGTTGGTTTCTTATCATCTTGCCATCTACTAACTATATCCAACTTGCATTGTGCTCTTTTTATTTATACCATATTTGTTGGAATAATCATGGTAAGTAAGCATATAAGTTTCATTACCATACATCATAATATCATGCTAATTGTTTTTCTATTTTAGACAAATTATCATCAAATATGATAAAGAAGCTCTGGCAAGTGTTGATATTTATTTGCAATGGTGCAAGCTACAAATAATTATAATATAGTTATATAGTTAGCTATTACCTAGGATATATTAGAATATAAGTTTAATCCAAGACTATTTATTGGGTGTTTTATCTGCCATGGACAGGCTATTGATATGTCAAATTGAGAGTGAGATGCAAAAATATGCTAGAGCAACTTATCATAAACATGTTTATTGATGGCTGCTTGAGTCTAAAATTAGTTATATGTTTGTTTCCCTTTTTCATTTGAAATTTTTTTAACTTGCCTTTTGTTTGCATTTTGTAGATAGTCATTTACAGGACAAGATTGACCAGAATGACCAGATGTTCAAGCCTGGATGGAAGGACATCTTTCGAATGAACCAGAATGAACTTGAGGCTGAGGTGCGAAAGGTTTCACGAGACCCTACACTTGACCCAAGGCGGAAGGCCTATCTGATCCAAAATCTCATGACCAGGTTCGTCGTCTGAATATTTCATCCACGACAACTTGTTTTAAAAAATATGATCATTAATGTGCACATTGCAGTCACTGGATAGCTGCTCAGCAGAAGTTACCAGAGCCAAGATCAGAAGAGTGTAGTGAAGATGCTGGTATACCTGGATGTGTTCCTTCATATCGAGACCAAGAGAAGCAAATATTTGGTTGTGAGCATTACAAACGAAATTGCAAGCTTGTTGCTGCATGTTGCAACAAGCTGTTCACTTGCAGATTCTGCCATGACAAAATTAGTGATCATATGATGGAAAGGTAAAGTCTGTACTCTGTAAAAAACACTCGGTCACCTTTTGTCTTGTTGCTGCTGTGGGGTACTTATATTGTCTGACCATACTAGAGTGCTTTGAGTTTCTTTATGTATATATCTGATTTATGTTGAAAAAGAATAAAGATGCCTAGAATTCTAGAAAGTAGAGAGCTTGCAGTTAAATTTCATAGAGATAATTACATTATTGTGGATGTTCAGACGTTCAGTACATCTCCTTTGTTGGTATATATTTTTATCTTTTCTCGCCAACTGCTATTCACATTTTATGGCTTCATGTCATGGGCAGTGGGCCAGGGTTGCTAGGCCTAGCCCAGACCACGTAAGCAGTAACCGTACAGGCACTGTAGTATGAACAGTACCCGCGAGTACTGTAGCAATAATTAGGGATTAAACTTCGTTAAAGATAGATTATATCTCTTACATAAAATAGCATATTATATTAGAGTTAGTTAAACAGATAAAGTCTTGTAAGCTCTATAAATAAAGCAGTATTGATCATGAATAAAGAAAGAAAAGAAAAAATTAGTCTAACCTCTCATCTAGTTCTCTATTCCTCATTCTAATGTTTTTCTCGCCAACCTAACTCTACCTCTCATCCTTAGTCGCCGCCATCGCCCGGCTACCCTTTCGGTGGTGCTTATCTATGACTTTTTGCTTGTCTAATATGAAAAAATGCTAGTTTAATGAGTTTGCGGGCTTCAATTATTCTCATTAATTGGTTGTATTGAAATTGATGGGGTTGAACCCCACTTATGTTCATGCTCTGCTTATAAGCTTGATTCTAAAGTTGCTTCTAAGATATAAATAAATTGTATTGTTCAATGATCTATTGCTCTACTGAACTTATACTTGGCTTGACAGAGAGCCCTAGTTGTAGGGTCCATGAGCTAAGTAGTAGCAATTCTGATGGAGGTGAAATGTTTTGTTCTGTTGTTTTGTTCTGTTGCTGTTCTGCTCATTTATTTATTTTCCATTTTTACGGGGAAGAACCCTGCTGCAACTTATCAGAAACTAGACAGAGTGGTCATAAAAGGCTGTAAGAAGTGGCATGGAAATTAGTATAATACCCAGCATTATAAATGAAAGTATAGTTTCTCTGGTTTGCATTGATTTCTTATATACCTTCCAACTGTATCATGTGGTAAATTGTGCCAAACTTGCTTGCTACATGTAGGAAAGCGACACAGGAGATGATGTGCATGGTATGCCTAAAGGTTCAACCTGTTGGTTCAAATTGTCAAACTCCATCTTGCAATGGGTTATCCATGGCAAAGTACTACTGTAACATCTGCAAATTTTTTGATGATGAAAGGTAATATTCTTTGCCTCTTTGGTGCCAATGAAATACTCTATTATTAAATGTGCCTTATAACTAAGGCTGTTGATATGTTCTGGGGATGACACTAAATAACTGATGTGTTCTTTTATCATTTTTACAAACCAAAATGTTGCTTCCATATTAGTTTTCTATTATTATTTAGATTTGTAGGTATCTCCATGGGTTTAAAGCATATATAGAATTTTCAAATGGTTATTGAACATGACATGATCTGTTGTAGCACTAGTAATATCAGTATATCACTTTAATACTTGACTACCAACTAAGGCCTGTTTGGAGCGCATGATTTCTTTTGCCCAACTCTAGTGAGGAATTGAACTGTTTCCTGTAAATTCTAGGAAAATTCTGTGCAATTCATATGTTCCAAATGGGACATCGATCTATATATTTTTGCACCAGTTGTAAAAAAAATAAAAGTCTTGAATCTTTGGATCCATGGGAACTTTGAAAATTGAACAGAGTAAATGGGTTCATTCATTTTATGAAAATGCATCTGATGAGCCTTTTTCTTTGGAGCAAACCACGGGGTTGCCAATTCTTTAAGTATCCCATTTTCCAAATGCTGCAGAGCAGGTTAGACACATATATACACAAAATAAACAAATTATGCTGAAAAGTTATCGGGAACAGAAGGGCAGTTTTTACTCAAACTCGTTTTTGTTTGCACAAATCATGTGTCTTTTAATGTTTGTGGAATGATGGATAACATCATGACACCATTACCTATCTTGCCAAAAAAAGTATGGCTTTTTGCTATTTTTTTGGGGGGCTCCAGGAGCACCTGAATTGAGCTACTTGGGTGCTCCAGGAGTACATGAAGTTGTCTTAGTTTTTCATGTACCAATGTTGTCTCTTCTCATTACCACGCAACACTACTGAGAAATCAATATCTGGATTGCAGCCATTCTGGTTGGTATCGATAGGACTCTTCTAATGCTGGTATATTTTGCAGGACTGTGTATCATTGCCCATTTTGTAATTTGTGTCGCCTTGGGAAAGGTCTTGGTGTTGATTTCTTCCATTGCATGAAGTGCAATTGCTGCCTTGGAATGAAACTAATAGAACACAAATGTCGGGAGAAAGTGCTAGAGACTAATTGCCCTATCTGCTGTGACTTCCTATTTACATCAAGCGCGGCAGTTAGAGCTCTTCCGTGTGGCCACTTCATGCATTCGGCTTGCTTTCAGGTATGCTAAGTCTAGTCGGATCATGATGCAATTTTCTGACATCCTTGCCCTGTCAACAATGCTTCTAACAAATCAATTGTCAATCACAGGCATACACATGTAGTCACTACACATGTCCTATCTGCTGCAAATCCTTGGGCGATATGGCAGTAAGCTACATCACTTTTACAATATTGTGCATATTTAGTTTTTTACTACTTGATGAGTTATATGCTTGATAATTTCATATTTTTGGTGAAAGTGCTTGTTTCTCCTCCTGCACATCCAGTGACTATTCCACTAAGATGTTAAGTGTTGAGTTCTGTTTCATGGAACAAAAAACTAGAACAGTTCCATTATTTTCATATGGAAAAACTCCACCCCCTGAGCATTGCTTGCAAGTCCAACTAGCACCCTGAACTGTCAAAGTGTCAAACTGGTTATTTAGACCACCGTAAACTTGTTAAACCTGTCCATTTAAACCCCTAAGCTGTTTTCTAAGGCAATTTTGGCCATGTGGCATGCTGACTCTATCTAGCACCCTGCACTCTAATGTTGATTTATGACTATTAGTGTTTGTTTTAACCTAGTCTGCTGTAGGCTTTGTGCCGCTGAGGTATCTTACTATCTTGAATGTATTGCTTTTGCATGATTTGTGGTCTTCAGAATTATCCCACCAACTTAGGAGGTATTTGGTTCAATAATTTTTGGGCCATAATTGGGTACACTGGAAACTGGTACCATTAGTATTTTTGTTTTGACTTTTGACTAGGCCGTAATCAAATTCCACCCTAATCTGTTACAGGACAGTGAAAAACCCATTACACTCGGGTAGAAGCCTAATGGGATAACGATACAACACATCATCTTCCACCTCTCGGCCTCCCAGCGATGGGTGCTTTCCTCTTCCTCACATGACAGTGTCGCTAGCTTCCACCTGATCAACCTTGCTCTCGGTGCTCGTCATCTTCAAGAACCCTCGTAGTCGCTACTCCCTCACCAGCGCTTGTGACCCTAGCGTTTGTTGCGTTTGTTCTGGTGCCCAAAGCTGTAAGGTCTAATGTCTGAGCAATCCCACAGATCCAATCATCCCCTTCCTAATTAGACTAATTCAAATTTCTGGTGTTTTCTTCCTTCTCCTGTCACTGCTTCCGTGTGATTTTGCTATCCTTTGCTTTATTTTGGTAATAGAAGTGCTAGTCATCTTACTGCATCCGTGTGATTTTTCCTCTGTTGTTTGCGATCTTGTTTAAAGTTGTTGTGTTGTTGGATTTGGTAATGGAACTTTGTTTTTTCGTTCAGAATTGAAAAAATGAGCTTTCCTGTGATTTTTGTATGTGGTTGGATCAACATTTGTGTGTTCCTTGATGCCTGGTTTAGTCAAGTGTTCTATTTGATCTTTAGGTGTGTGTTTTCCAGAATATTTGGGTGTACCTTTGTACGTTACCACTGCATAAACCATCATTCCGCACTTAACCAAACAAATCAAGTAACCAGTCATTCCATTTCCATTACCCCTGTAAACCGATCTCATTTACATTTGAGTTTACAGTGATTGAACCAAACACCACCTTATTTGTTTCTCTTACAATACCCATGCTATAACGAGTGCCATCGGTTAGCAGATTGTCTAAATTTGAAAACACGCTCATCAGTCTTAATGAAGACACCTTTACCTTTGTCGATATACAGGTGTACTTTGGTATGCTTGATGCCTTGTTGGCTGCTGAAGAGCTTCCTGAGGAATACCGTGATCGGTGCCAGGTATCCCAGTTATTCTGTTCTTGTTTTTCATTATTTCATCAGCTGGATCATTTATTACTTTTTTGTTTTACTAATCAGGATATACTTTGTAACAATTGCGAAAGAAAAGGGAGATCTCGATTTCACTGGTTGTACCATAAATGCGGCTCCTGTGGTTCTTATAATACCAGAGTTATCAAGACTGATACAGATTGTTCGGCACCAAACTAGTGGGGAATTATTCTTTCTTTTTCGTTTTCACCTCTGTAAATATAGTTGTACAATATCTTGTGTAGTTGCGTAGCATAGCTACCGTATTCTTCGTCCCGTAGCTAGTTCATTTTTGTCAAGCCTAGCGTGCAATTTAGTAGGTACAGTGCTACAAGCTACCAAAATGGACGCTACTTACGCTTTCCTTCTTTCAGGTCCATCCCCGCCCAAAGCCAAGTTATACAGTATATACTATACCCCGAACCGATACAACATCTCATGACCCGTTTATGCGTGTATTCCTGCATCGTTCCACGCGTTCAAAAGAGATTTTTCAGACTGTTCAATTTCTTGAATATTTTTATTCAAAAGGTACGTGGTGCCAACCTCCCCTCTTTTTGTTCAGTATTTTTTGTCGTTTGCATGTCTGAAACACCAATACACAGGCCCGTTGTCACTTTTATCCCCTCTTCGGCCCAACTTCTGTTTGGGGACAGAACCAGAGCTTCTAGGGTGTGTCGCTTCTATTTGATTCCTCAGCGAGGGAACAAAGCTATCCTGTAGGGAAATATTCTTCCAAGATTTGGGATGGCTCTGTCAGAAAAAAAGATACAACACAACCATCTTATTTTCTCATGCAAGCGCTCGCACGGATGTGGTGGGTGGTACTTGGTAGTGTTGGTGGGAATGGTCAAGAAGGTGCTGCGGGGGAGGCTGGTCGGCGGAGGAGAGGTGGAAGGCCTCAGGACGACGATGCGGGAGTCCACTAAAGTTTACACAAGAAACAATCTCGCTCTGATTCTCTCTATTTACATAGTTCCACGCACACATGGATGGCACAAATGAGCAAGCTTCCAACAAGTGTGGGGGAAGAAGAAGAAGGTATCCGGTGGTTTCAGGCGGAGGGGCTCACCGAGCGTAGCCGCCATTGCTAAGGATACGCGGAAGCCGATGGTGAGGGCAGGATACCAAGAGCCGAAGCGAAAGCCGCCGTTTTTCCTGCCCCCTCCTTTGTCGCGCTATCTAGTATCACACAACACGGCACAGCGGTGTGGTGGCGCGGACGAGCGACGATGTGGAGGAGCAGCAGCATTGGGGAGGAGAGTGTGATAGGGAGCAGCTGGGAGTGACGGGGAGCGACGGCGGCAGAGCAGCAGAAGGTGGTGCGACTGTGCGGTAGACGGCGACACGGCGGATGCGAGTAGGAGAAGAGGAGTAGAGGCTAGGATAGAAAGAGAACTGTAACATACTCAAAACCAAAGAAAACAAAAAAAAAGGATAGGATATGTTTATCTGTACATTAAATAATTCTCAAAAAAGGGAATAAAATCACTCTATCTAAAAAATAGGATGTAGCTATTCCATTCCACCTTACCCTCAATCAAGCACGTACACCAAACAATTCTTCGTAAGAAATGGGATCATTCTATCAAAAAATAGGGTGTAACTATTCTAGGTCCTGTATGGATCCAGGGGTTAGAGTTAGTTTGGGTTAGATTTACCCCAACTAACCCCAAAATACCCATACAGGAGGGTTAGAGTTGAGCTATTTCAATCTAACCCAACAAAAAAATTAGCACCTCCAAGGGGTGCTAATAGGGGCTAGTTTGTGTGAGGCCCATCCAAAAAAAGAATTTTCAGCCACACAGCCACACAACGGGACTAGTCTGATCACACTAAATCAAGCTGAAAAGTAGTCAAATAATTGAAAACGTAACTAACTCTAATCTCTAACCCTTACATCCATACACATCAAGAGCTAGAGTTAGTTAAGTTAATTTAAAGTTATAATTTAACTCTAACCTCTAGCCCTGCTAGAGTTTCCATACAGGCCTATGTAACCTCACTCGCGCATCCCTAATGTGCCCAAAATGAGAGGGAGTAGACGGCTGGACGAGGCGTCTTATCGAAAATATCACCTTATGAACAAGTGCCGCAGCCAAAGAATAAAGGATTACCCTTCTATCTCGCCTCTCGGCATGGAGGTACTGTAGGCTTGGAGCTGCAGGCTCGGTGGCAGAGGTGACGGTGATCGAATGGTTAGATGATGCCTTGAGTAGAAGTCGTGGCAGCCAAACGTACACAAGCAAGGACAGACCTCACGGGTAGGTTTTCGTAAAACTCGTGGTTGCATCCCTAGCTGCGAGTCGGCTCTGCTGCCCATTTGTTAGGAGCAGCGCAGGCAGCGAGCGAGAAAAGGCTAAAAGCGCTGGGCTGGCCCCTGGCCGCTTTGTGTGACAGTATCCGGCAAGGTCTTCCCCACCGAACTGACTGCAGCGGCAGAACTAATAATTCTATCATGCCCTGATTCCTGACTCGACTTGACAGATCAAGCGAGGAGCCGGAACCGGCGGAACGATCGAAGTTGTGTGCTCTCTGACACATTCCAATGAGATGATCATACTCTTAAAATAATATTAATATTACCAAAAACTTAAAGTATCATTTATTAATAAAAATTAATCTCTTAAAATAATATTAATATTACAAAAAACTTAAAGTATCATTTATTAATAAAAATTAATATTATGCCATGAATGATAGATAAGATATATTAAATGAATAATTTTTTTATTTAGTACCGAGGATTAGCAACAAAATAGAAACATTTTTTTTGGGGTGGGGGGTGGGGGGGGGGGGGGGATTGAATGGCTAGAAACGAAGTATTACCAGCTAGGTGCACTAAATATCATAGTGAGGTCGTAGTACTATCGTATACGTATCATGTTCGTGTTTATACTATAAGTGGGTACACTTTAAAACTATGATTATATATATAATCAAAGAATATTATAAAACTATTGATCGAATTTTATTATTAAATTTTCTCTCAAGCTTTATATACATTGCACCTTGAATCATCTGTTTTAAACAGGTCCGACAATACTTCTTGTCAATAGTTCCTCCCATACATACTAGTCCTGTTTGCCGGGCTCCACATGGCAGTGGCACGACATGTCCACGCAACACAAGGCTGCACGCTTCAAATCGCCCATCACGTTGCGTTATTATCCCAGCGAAATGGCACTGTAGTGACGGCGCCAAATACCATTTTCATAGTCACGTGCTTTGTCGAACAGATTATTGCTCTGCTTAAATGAAATATATATAAACTACAAGTTGCGGCCACATTTGAGTTTTAAAACTTAATCTTAGGATTAGTTTAGAGTTTCCTAGCTTTCTCTCAAGTCTCCGGTACTAGCTTTTACGACATTACGAATATAAGTACAAAAGTATTGTTATAAAATTATTCTCCGTTGCTTGGGTCATGTTTTTCGGTCTACAAGCCACAGTAAAAAGAAGCTCATTCAAGCCTATGCTTTTGTAGATAAGTTTCTCTTTTCTTTCATTCGAACATTCCCAGGGCACTTTCCTGCAATCTGAATCATTGTGTTAGAACATGCCTTAGGATCCCAATCATCTCATCTAACAGATCAAAAGTCCTAATCAACTCTTCCAATCAATCAAGCCCAACTCCTCATCATTCTTCCATCCAAATTGTTTGTCCTACCTTGCTAATATATCTTTTTTTAGGAAAATGCTCCATCAGTAATAAAGTGACTACATGTGGCATCGTTTATGGCCTCACTAGTTCTTCATTACTATGAATATTTTATTTATAACATTCAGAGTTTATATTACAAAGGCTATATTTTTAGTTTGTTTCCATCGATTAATGCAAGCATAATTAATAGGCTCTAGTTAACTAAATAACACCACTCAAACAATTTAACTAAAAATTAGAGCTAACAGAATTAATGAAGCACGCATACATTATTTCTCCACACTACTAATATACTTAACAATTATTAAAAACAAAGTCACACACTACTAACATTTTGGATATTTAGACTTGTTTGGCGTAGTTTCAAATCCAGAATTTACGAGTTCGGCTTCTCTTGTGCCGTCGTGAGCTTGAGCTTTTTCTCCTGCGCCATAGTTTGTTGGGATGCGGCACACTTCGTTGAGTCCATCGCATCACTTTGGAAAAAAATTGTATTGGGTCTCAAACGCTGTTCTGTGAGGACTCCTACCTAAGATATCTGCCACGTAGCTGAAGGAAGATCCGAGGACGAGAATGCAACGGACGACAGCGACTCTCGGTGCGGCGGTGGCCCTCGGCGCAGCGATGGGAGCAGCAGCACGAGTGCACGACGGCGACGAGCCTCAACGTGGCGGCAACGGGAGGCTGCAGGGGCGGGCGGTGGCCGCCGCCTCGCGGGCCGGGCTTGTGCTGTCGGCATCGCACCGGAGCCCATCGAACCGAGCTCTGCCTGCGCCGTCCATGTCAGAGCTCCCGCCGCCCCGGCCCGTCACCGGACTCCCTCGCTCCGCCCGTATTGCTAGACTCGCTCCGCTACCCCTCACTGTCGTACATCCTGGTGAGGCCAGGTGACACAAACGGCCCATCGGTCCATCCACGTCGAAGTACATACATGACACGTGGGCCCAGCTCACCCAATGCCGTCGCTTTACGCATCAGGCATCATAGCTTGCGAGATGCGACGGCGAGGCTGCGCACAAACGGGATAGATAGCGTCCTGGCGCAGAAGATCCGAGCCTCCGAGGGCACGAAAACGCCAGGAGCACAACATGGTACTCGATCGGCCCCGTCCGGGCTCCGCCACATTTCATCGCAAGTTTTTCTCATTTAAGGCCGAAGGACGTCGCCGTGTGTGGCTGTCCAATCATATGGGCTCGTGCTTCGATGGCGGTTTGTACCCCCCCCCCCCGGTGGTTTGAATTCGACCCATCTCGTGAACAGTAAGTACCTCACGCATGCCATTTGGAGCTCAGCACCCATCTGATTCACGATCGATTTGAGTCCCGAAGATAATTTGGGAAAAAATCTACAGTTGGAGTAGGCTTTTCGAGCTCCAACGATGATAGCGTGGCGTCTTGGTTGTCCCACGCTAACCCCAGCAGGTGGCGGGGTCCAAAACGACCCAACCACCTAATTTCCTCGCCCACCCAAAGCCCAAGCTCATCACCACGGCTATAACTACGGGGTACCCGTAATGCATGAGCCATATGCATCATGCATGGACCAAACCCCAAGCAGCTCAGCTCGAACTGATCATCTGATCAGAGATGGAAGACAGAGTACAGTGCAAGCTTCTTTTTTTGATGGATCAGGAATTCAGGACTAGATTACAAGAACACGACCAGACACTCTACTGGGGTAAATACATTAGCTGGATCAAAGCACTGATCGGATGTTCTTTTTCTGGGAGAAAAAAAAGGGTCAAAAGATGGGACATGGCAAGCACAGGTACCTATCATCAACTCGACGAACTAAACCTAGTTACATTTTTTTTTGGTGACTCATAAGGCTAGGATAGGTAGGAGTAGAATGATGGAGCTGGCCGGCCGGCCGCCGGCCGCCGGAGGTGGTGCCTGCTGGCTGCTACTGCTAGTCGTCGGGGACCTTGTAGGCGTCGGCGGTGATCTCGGTCAGCCATAGCCCCGGGAACAGCGACTGCACGAGACAGGTGCTAGTGTTATTATTAGCTGGATCACGAGTGGTATTATTCTCGCCTCGCGAACAAGAATTGATTAGAGTAATAGGCCGGACCGGAAGCTAAAAGCATATCGAGGAGATAATAAAATAGGGGTTCTTTTGTGTAATGAGGTGATTAGGGAGATGGGGGGTAGTTTGGGGAATTTGCCTTACATCGAGCTGCCGCTGGACGACGCGAGGCCGTTTCCGAGGCCGCCGCCGCGGCCGGCCGCCGGTCAGGGCATAGATGTCCTCCTCGATCTCGTCCGATGCGAGAGCCACGGAGAACGGCGCGCGCTCGCCGCTTCGGGCAGTCTCAGCTTCGCTCGCCCACGGCGTCGTGGGCGACGCCGACGTGCTCCCGCGGGCGGAGGAACGGCGCTTCCTTTCTCGAAGGTTCCACGGCCTGGCTGTTACAGCCGGGGCAGCATCCTGCGGCGGAGCCGGCGGTGGAAGCGGCGCTGCCGGAGCCACGGGCTCCGGCGACCGAGGCTGGGACTTCGGTTGAGGCGGTCGGCGGAGGCGGTCGGCGGCGTCCTTGAGGTGGCCCATGAGCTTCGCTCGTAGATCCTCCAGCCTTCCGTCGTAAGCCGCCGCCTCTTCCTCTACGGCGCCCGCGTTGGTCCGTCGGTGGGACGACGAGGAGCGGCGCCGATCGCGGACGACCCTAGCACCTCCGCTTCCTCCGGAGACCGCCGACAGGGACGGCACGCCGCGCGCACGAGGTGTTGGGGCAGGCGCCCACGGCTTCATGTGGTGCGCCGACGGCGGCTTCGCCCTCGGATCCACGGTCGCCGCCATGGTCCACAACGCGCGGTAGACAGCCACCCACCGCTGCACCTGTAGACGCAGAGGCTCAGACGCTCAGCCTGCGTAACAGCGGTAGGTCGCCGGTACGGCGGCGGCGGCGGAGAACCAGCGAGGGCGAGGCGAGGCGAGGCGTGGCCGCGTGGGGGTGAGACCGTGCGTGAAAAACAGAGAGAGAAAGAGGGGGTCAGGTCTGCGTCGCTTTTCGTTTTGTGAAGGAACCCATCGCGAGCGGCAGGGGTGGGGTGGTGCGGGCGCGCGGAGGCAGTTCGGGTAAAACTAGCGGGCGTACGACACGCGCGTCGGAGGCTTGGTTGTGGGTGTGCGTAGCAGCGAGCCGATGGGATTTCGCTCGGAATCGCGGGCCCCCCCGGTGGTCAGCACGGGGACCTGGAATTTCCGGCGGTGCGGCGGGTGGTGGAACTGGAACCGGTGCCGGTGCCGCACACACTGCCTGGCGCCGGCCGCCGGCCGCCGGCCGGGTCACCCTCTCGCCCGGGGCCCACACACCCGTCGTGCCGCTGTGTGTGGCCCACGGTGAAAAGCGTCAGCAACTGCGTGGTTTTCTGCACGGCAACACGTAACCACCTCGTAAGTCACTGCTGCCGCCGCTGCTGCTGCAGGGCCGCGAGCAGCCGAGCACCCAACTCTCTGCAGTGGTCTAGTTTGCAAGACGGATGTTCTACTGCCGTAGTATATGAGTATTTCGTTCGAGCATGTGCTATGTACGTAGGTCCCGGAGTTGGCAACGGGTACCGGGTAGTACGAACAGGTTTCGAACAAGATTTGATCCGGAAAAAAGTCTACGAGGAAGAGTCTTAGACTATAAACCGTAAGAGTATCTTTAGCAGCATGACAACGCACCATCCATCTCGTTTTGGAGTTTCGCACAACAAAAAGTAGTCTCTAGTAGAAACAGCGTAGCACACGCTAAAAATAGTATGCCTCTATCTTCTAGCTCCCGTACGCCGTATGCGGCGGTTTCCTGTGATATTCATCTTTCATCAACCGACTATCTATCCAATCGTTCCCACCATGACCAGGAAGCGCTCCTACGTCCACTTCGAGCATCCACTCCGACGAGCTGAGTATTTTCTACCCTGTTTAGTTTATTTGTTAGCTTGAAAGAATAAATGGAGAGGCTGAGAGACCAGCCAGATATGACAGGGGAAGGAAGAGAGCTGGGGCAACAGAGATGATCTGCTGCTCTGGAGGTAGTGGCGACACGATAGCTTCTAGGAGAAACGGCCGTCGCCGGGGGAGAGGAGGACGAGAGTGTGGATTTGTTTGTGGTATAGGGGAGTGGCTGACACATTTTTCTGCATATATATTTTGCATTTTCTCATAAAAAATGTTATGTTTTGCGGTTCCCATTGCTGGATGTTCATGAATATAGGCCTTTTTTACCATTAATATTTTTTCTACTGTAGTTTCTAGCTGCTCGTGGTTTTCAGTTTCTTGCAATTTTGAACCCGTTTGAGCCCTGTTTCCATCAAAAACAAAGGAGGTCTCGCAGTGTTACATCTCAATATCTCATTAACATGTTTCCCCTTTTCATAGTGGTCTGCAGCTGCATTGCAGTTCTGTATTTTCCAACAGAAAGGTTGCACCAGAATACATTGCTCCTTAGTTGGGTTTTGTCATATTTGCCTAGAAAATTTGTGGTTAGATTCGTAATTGAACATTTAGCGTCTCTCGTTGTATCTTTCATAACTTTATGTTTGTATATACTAAAGTTTCAATTAGAAATTGGCGTTGTTCAAGTAAAACACATAAACATTGTTGTTTTATTTCTAGGTGCATATGCCTCATCCTTGTTTTCAGATTTCATCTTTGCAACACACAGATTGGTTCAGTGGTGAATGCCTCATCCTTCTATTATGATTTGAATGCAACCTAGTTCAGTAGTGGTAGAAGTAGTGAAAAGCATATATGAATACATCATTAAAACTACCACAATATTGTATATATGAATACATCATTAATACTACCGTAATGTTACATATAAAAATACTATTGCAAATTGCAAATACTAGTTCCCACCATGATGCTGCCATAATCAACTAAGTCATCTTGGAGTTGAGAACGAGTGTGTCTGTTTCTAATATTGTGATGATTTTTAATGAACTCAAAGAGTGCTTGAGTTTGGTTATGGGAAATTGTCACCCTTTCTCCAGTTCCTTTGTAATTTAAGTCATTTGATTCATCAGACCACTCATCTTCAAAATAGCCCGGTCATGTGTACAATTCTCTGAAAAATAGTCTATATAGTCTAGCATGTCCGGCTAGTCTATCACAATGAATTACCCAACATGTTGACACATAACTGTCATGATGTTGTGTATTCAACCGCTCATATTCTTTTTGTGCTTCAATAACTTCAACAAAAAATAGTTCATCATCGGAGGACGATGAATCAAATAGCATTTGATGCAATTGGAAGTGACTCATTATAATGTGAAGTAAACACAAATATGTGAAGTACGAGTGAAGTTACAAAAAGTAGAAGTGAAGATACAACTAACAACAATGGAAGAATGAGTATATGTAGAAGTTAGAAATATAGTAGTTAGAAATATAACTATTAGAAATATAGTTATTAGAAATATAGTCGTTGGAAATATAGAGATTATAAGAAAATATTAAAATATAGAAGAGTGAAATATGGAGGGTGATATATTAATGGTCTGTTGGAGTGTAAAAAATATGGAAAGGAAATCTTTATAGATAGCCATCCATGTCAAGATATTGAGGTTTAAATTTGAAGTGTCTCCTAGAGATGACTTAAGTCCTTTCTCCTGGAAAGCTCTACTACATAAAAGAGAAGAAGATTTAACAAAGCTAAGGGGTGGCACGGAACTAGCGTGGATGCTAGTGGATCTTATCACATGGGGTTAGTTAGTCCCAATATTTGTTGTCATTAATCACCAAAACTCATTATAAGTGAAGGACTTAGATCTTTCAGTGGGGAGGCTAGAAGGCCGATAGCGCGCAGTGTGGGTCCATTGAGGGCGATGTGTGAAGCAATGTGGCTCGTGTGAGGCCATGGGTCTCCAAAGGAACTCCTCCCAAGCCTCTAACTCAACAAAATTGTGTTGGCCTTGTCGTCCCCGCAGTCACTCCGTTGGATCTCCTTCTCTTCCACGTGACAATCATCCAAAAAGAACCTTATAGGGTATAGTTTATGGCCATGCCCTATAGAAAGTTTTTCCTCTTGATCTGGTAGATTTATATATGAGGCCTTTATGGTACTCTATTTACTTTTATTGGAGGTAAGAGGTACATTTAAACTCAACCATTGATTAAATTAATTAGACTAATCAAAAAATTTACTAACTTACCTCCTCTCTCTGCCCCCTCTTCCCTCTCCCTCCATCGGGCTCTCTCGCCACCATCAAGGGGGCAAGGGGAAAGGGGGGCATACTAGTCACTGGCATCGGTAGAAGGCAGCGAACGGACCACCATTGCATACGTGTTCATGTGCCCGAGCCAAGGGAGAAGTAACTATGTTCCCTGGCATGCCATTACTAGCTGAGGCGGGTGTGAGTGTCTCTCTCATGTGCACCAATCGTGTGGACCATCACGCCATGGTGCTCCATCACCCGTTCACCGCCCACATTGTCATCGCGCCCTACCACCCATCCGTCGTCATCATCGCCACAGCGCTCCGCCGACCGTCCAACGCTTACATTGCTTGTCCACCCCGTCGTCGTGGTGCTCCATCGTCACAGTCGTCGTCGTCGTCGCGATGCTCCGTCACCGCCGCAGACGTCACCGCAAAGCTCCGTCGTCCGTCAGCGTGCCACGCCCGCCATCGTCTCCTCGTTCGTCCCTGTCACTACGTCCCGCCACCCACCACATTTGTCCTCGTCGCCATGCCCCACCACCCGGCATGTCCACTACCGCTGCCCCGTCCACTCCCGTCGTCGTGCTGCCAGCGCAAAGGAAGAAAGAAAAGGAAAAGGAAGAAGAAGAAGAAAAACAAAAAAAATCTGTTAGGTAATAATTTTTTCATTTAAATCTAGACCTGAAAATGAATGATCCACATTTATTGGTGGCACCATAATTTATCAACTATTATCAACTATGCACTGGGTATGGATCGATCCTATCATCTTATATCTTATTTAGTGCTTCTTGATCATAAAAACCAAGCACCAGCAGATGGCTCTGCAAGTTTTGTACTCAGTCTACGTGGCGAGTAGTACAAAATGAGGAGCACAAATAGCGATTACACAGATTATTAGATTAACTAAGAGAATTTGCAAACTCGTATACTATGATGTATCTGATATCCATTGGCACGAACGAACATACGGAATCTAGTAAAGAAACAACGTCGCGTGACACACTTGATTTCGTACTAAGCCTGGAGCAAGCAAATCCAAGTTCACACAAGACTGTCATTCTCTATGCTCTCGAAGTGAAACGAGAAAGAGAACCATCAAATGAGACATCACAACCTTCGCCATCAACCAGCCTATCCGCAGCAAGCAACTCCTCTCAATCGGAATCTCGATCGGGAGGAACGAACCTCCCTTTCATCCGAGCAGAACTCAGGATCGGAGATATACTCCTTTCTGCAAATAAATTACAATCGACAGCTCAAGATATCAACGTCGGATAGCCAGGATTAAACGCCAAACAACCTTGTTAGAAGTTAATCTCATCAGGGGACACTTTCCCCACGAGCGGGCGCGTGCGCCTGGGAGCGACGCGACGAGCGGCGCCTGTGCCAAACGACGCCAGACACTAGCACTGTTTCAGATCTATAAATATGTACAAACATCAATCAATAAAGCAGTTGTTCATTCTCTCTTTTTGTGTTTGTGTTCAATCTCTTGTGTATGTGTTCTTCAATTTACAATACGTTATCAGCACCTTGTTCTACATTGAGCAACAAGAACAGACAAGAATGAAGAAACAAAAGGTGTTGTTCTTCACAAAAACAGCCAAAAACATGCGAAAAACTTTCATTACAGAAAGATCAATCGCGAAATTTGGCAAAGGCCATAGAGAAGAAACACATGTTCTCTTTTTGGTTCCACCGAAGCAACACAGGAAAGAACCAGAAACAAAGAACACATAAACGAAGGAAGAACAACAAAAGAACACACCGGACACAGGTCAATCATGTTCTTCATTTTTTTCTTTCTTTCACAGAACAGGCGTGGCTTCAATCCGGCGCACTTGCGTCTCGCCAAACCGGACGTGCGTCAGCGCGAACCCGCGCTAGCCGTGGCACCGCCCGAACGCGCCTACGCCGGTCGCCAAGCCGGCCATGCGCACCGCGGTAGCCGCGGCAACGCTCGCGCCCGCTTCCCTGTGCCTCCGCACACGCCTGCGCCGGTCGCCGACCCAACCGCGCCTCGGGTCGTGCCCGTGCTAGCAACGGCCCCACCCTCTCTGTCGACGCCGACCCAACCGCGCCTCAGCGCGTACCCGTGAGCCGGCCGCAACGTCAGATCTGGCCATCTCCGCACCGGCCGCCCCGGCTGCTCCGCTTGAGACAACCCCGGCCGCGCGCTCCGCCCGCGCCCTGACGTGCCTCGGCCGCGCCGTTCCGCCGGTGCTCTAACGCACGCCCGAGCAGACCGCCCGTCCTAGCAGCGGTAAGGGGAGAAGCAGGCGGCGGCAGCATTTTTGCCATGCGGTTAAGGTTTATTTGCCCCCTCATATACCTACTTAAATGGGCTAAATGACAGCCCAAATGCCCCCACGTGGCCAAATTTGCTTGTTGACGTAAACAATTTTCGCCTCTTAAGTCTTACCTAGATTATAATTACAAGTCCTGAATTATTTTCTAGCAGTACATTAATACAAACATGCTTTACTGTATTTGTAAATAAAGTTCCTCAGAACTTTTTAGTCTATATTTTTTTTAAAAAAAACGTAGACTTACTATTTTTTTTATTGTATATATGTGTTTAAATCATTACATGGTAATTCCCAAATTGTCTTCAAATTACAATCCCTTTGCAAAATAATTATCCTAGCCCATTAATCTCCATTTTGAAATAACCAAAACATCGTATTTTTTTTTTTGATGTTGACTATATGCGAATAGTACTCATGTACTATAAAAGAATCAACATTGTGCCTCATGCATAGTGATTATCCTCAAAATAAAATCCAAAGTTTTGGATAAAAGGTCTACACCTTTTTAGGTGATTACTATAAAAATCCACTTTTCAAATTTGGTATGCATAAGGTGATACATTTGTATTACAAGGGGACACACACCTTATTATTCATATGGTGATTATCTCCCATGAACATACTCAATTTATATTCGGATTCAATTGGGCTTACGCTAATTATGAGATTACCTGATTCATTTCTTAAAAATTGGTCATACACAAGGTAATACATTGTATTGCCATGGGATTTTTTACTCCTCAAAATGCGTATCCAATTAGAAAATGAATTGTCAAAGGTCTACTCTGTATTAGTAAAGTGGATTCTTATCGTTATTTCAAATTTATGAGATTACAATATGTTTAAATTCAAGTTTCCTTGATTTTACATATTCAAATTTATGCATTAAGATGTAGGATCAATGGTCAGAAAAATTTTGATCATCTCACTCATAGTGAATCCAATTTTCCTACATTGGCTATGGATATCATAATGAATCTATCAGTACACGGATTTTTTTATGCTCTCACTGAATTTAATCCAGATAATGAGCTTATCCTAGATACATACATAGTTGGAGCCTTATACATTATAAGGAACTATATTCACCTCAACCTCAAGTCTGAATAGGCGTCGAAATTCATATAAAATATGGTTTACTCTTCAAATGCTATGAACATAGATCAATAGTCTTCTCTATGACTATCTATTATTATAACCATCTATTAGTCTTTAAAATTATAGATGAGTTCAATCATGTTCATAATATTTGCTTAAAACTTCAGTTTTATGACTTGAAACCTCAGTAGTAGAGTCAGGCAAATATAATCGTAAAGAGTTACCACAAGCCATATGGACACTTCAACAAATTTCTTAGTCCAAATATGACAACAATATAGTCATAATCATACTTCTAAGAAATACAAGACCCTACATAATTGGTGAATTTGTATCTTATCTGTGGAACATAGACACGTCATTAAAGAGATAAAATATGAAACACACTTCATCTCCCATATGCATGATGTAAGTGGTTCGAACTCTCACATGGAAGATCTATATACCACTTAAACTACACATCAGGGGGAGAATCTCTCGGACAATAATATGATCATGGAACATACTACCAATGATCTATATGGAGACTTTAATTAGGATCCATACAAATATATATTTAGATACTTCGCTATCTATTTATTTATGAGGGATAATTCATATTAAAGATAATAAATTACCATGAAATTGGTTCAAATAAACACTATTGTTAAATACTAGATATGCAACGATTATATATATTTGAAAGAATTTTCATACAAAAATTATTATATATAGATTCTACGGGAATTAGTACAATAAAGGAAGAGATGCATTTTGTAGACAATGGTACCACAAACTATATACTTAGTGAAACAAATTATTTCTAAAGTCTCATCAAAAGCCAAGGAAATATTTAAAAATCGCATAACGCGATGTAATAATTGATTGGCTCACATAAATGCCATAAATTATTCTATCTACGAGTACTCAAGTTATAATCTTGGATAACAATTTATCTAGATTCAACTCGTACTTCACTAAGTCATAAAAATATCTGTTAAAATGGTTTCCATATTGAAACCTATAAAAAAAAGACACTTCTCTTTATCTAAAATAACAGATATAATAAAGTAATACTTCAATAAGTATCACCTCTCCTACATAATTGTACTACATATTTATCAAACCCGTATCACATGTTGCATATCAAGTTTTTTTAGAATGTCAATACATTCTAGACTAGACATTATCGCCTTGATCATTCTAACATTGGATGACAAAAATACTAGCAATTCTATTGGTCATTATTTAAATAATATTGCATTTCCTCAATTATTAAATTTTATGTGCACCACACGTGTCATAGGGAAAATAATTCTAAGGCCATCAAATTAAAAATTCATCTAAAACCATTTAAAATTCTTGAACACATTCAAGAAGGCATACATGGTACTATACAACCATTTATCGGTCTATTATGATATTTTATGGTTTTAATAGATTCATATATTATATGATCTTATATGTGTCTATTATACACATAAACCATGTATTTACCACAATTATACCAAATTTATTGGTTGTGAACTCATTACTTAGAACATCGAATTCAATCAATTCGAATGGACAACATTACAAAATTTTCCTTGCGTGCCTTCAATCATTATTGTAAGGCCCTAGGAATTCAAATAATTTTGTCCTATATGTTCACACTCAAAATGGCTAAGTAGAATATTTAATAAAGAGGATTAAGCATATTATTAGACCATCATTATAGAATTGCTATTTACCAACTCAATGTTGGATTATATAGTTTTACATGCTGCATAAGTGATTCAGTTACAACTAACTGAATATCAAACTTCCCTCTACAAATAGTACGTGGAAATTCACTAAGTATTTCCCATCTGCGTAAGTTTGGTTGCACTACAAATGCACCATTCTCACCACCATAGCATACATTAATGGGTATACACAGGAATTTGGGATCTATATTGAGATACCAATATCTGTCAATCATAATGTATCTCAAACCTCTCTCAAGAGGATCTATTTATTACCCAGTATGCCTACATTTAATGAGGTACATTTCCAGGCATTAGGGGGAGAATTTAAGTACCAATAAAAATGCCAGGAAATCAATTATAATGTTCAAAGACATTATTACATTGACACCTCAAATCCACGTACTCATAAATCTGAAATTCAAATTCAGAAAATCATCAATTTGCAACATATTGCAAATAACCTGCCAAATACATTTACTAATGACAGAAATGTCACAAAATCCTATCACCTTGCTAGGAATATACTAGAAAGAATAGAGGTACCAAATAAAACTATTCAACTCCCTAATCAAACCGATAAGAGGAGAAGTATGGTTACCTACAAGCGTGAAGCTTCTTGAAAGCATAAAGGAACCCGTTGAATCAAAGGTCCAATCATAAATTGAGACAAATTCTAAGGGTGATACTTCTCGTCAACATACGAAGAAAATAGAAGGATAAACTTCTAAACTAGTAAATGCAAACTCAACCTAGCATTGAGAAATACCAAGTGGATTAACCACATCCACCTCCCGTATCAACAGTGCACTCAATATCTGATACTGGGACATCGGAACACCATGACGTCCTCATACTGGGAAATACAAAAACGTCAACTAAGGTGTAAGAGATTTCATCATCTATCTCGAGTTTGGAGAAACATATAATCATAAGACTACGATTGTCGACATGTAATTCTCTGCATCAATTACTAAAAACCTCTAAATGGTCCAGATCCAAAATCCATGGTCAAGTGCAAAAACGCGCTCGGACTGGAACACATAAAAGAGGTAATTCAAGCAGAGTTAGCCTCCCTCACAAATGAAAAGTATTATCATCAGTAATACATACACCTCCAAAACCTTCCCTGTGGGTTTTAAAATTGTTTTCATCTATAAAACGGTATGAAAACCATAATGTGGTGAGACATAAGGCGAGGCTCGTAGCACAAGGGTTCACGCAGAGACCCGAATTGATTTATCAATCAAGCATTCTCTCCAAAAAGAAGTGAAATCATTTTCCGATAAATTATATCTTTGGCAGTACAATTGTCTATCTAAACAGTTGATAGACATAGTGACTAATCCCTATGAGTCACTTGATTCAGACATAAAGGTTTCCATTGGAATCCAAAATTCTGAATACAAATACTAATGCAGCATATATTTTGTAAAACTCAATAAGTCATTACATGACTTGAAATAGTCGGATAAAATTTGGTACAACCGACTCAATGAGTTCCTTATAAAAAGGACTACTCAAATAAAGATGATTGCCCATATGTATTCATCAATAAATCCTCACTGGGATATTGCATTATATATGTGTATGTTGACATCATCAACGATACTAATAATATTGATGAAGCGCAATCATTCAAACGACGGAATTCGAGACAAAGGATTTGGTCAAAACCAAATTTTGTTTAGGTCTACAACTTAAACACCTTTACTCGAATATTTTAATACACTAAACCATATATCCAGAAAATACCTATGGTCATTCGATCTCTACATTTAGAGAAAGATAAATTGAGACCTTAGGAAGAGATATAAGGATTGGAGGTTTCATATCTCAACATTGTTGGAACACTTATGTAATTACTAGCTAGACATAGTGTTAATCCAACTAAATATCATTGGACTGGAGTCAAAAATATCTCCAAAAGCACCAAAGATCTTTATATTTTCTTTCAATAATAAAGAAATCAAGATCTAAACATAATTGGATATATAGATATTGACTACTTATTTGATCCCCAAAAGTCATATCTCAAATAAGGTTTTGTGTTCTTACGTGGTGGGACAACCATCTCATGGAAGTTTACCTAGTAAACTTTAGTGGTTACATCCACTAATCATTCTGAAATAATTTCATTATATGAAGCATCATGCAAACATATATGACATCGCAGAATGATAAATCATATACAAGTATTGTGTTATTGATTCCATTGAATCATCTATTATTATCTTTCAAGATAATAGTGCTTGCATAGCACAAATGTAGACAGTTTCATATTTTGCAAGCCTCAGGGGGGAATCTCCTTAAAGGTTTAAACTGTACATATATTGTATTATACTCTTTTCTTTTATGAGTTTTATATACTTTCTCATAAAAGTTTTTAATGAGGTAATATCTACACAATATTATATATACCATATTCCTATTTTTCCCTAAAAGGGTTTTTATAAGGAATATACAAAAGGTATATAAACTTTTCCATAGAAAGGTTTTACTATAAGTACAAATCATATGTTGTATCATTTTCTCCTTACTTTTCCTACACGGTTTTAAAAGGAGTTTTAACAACATATCAAATCATATCATATTCCTTCCTATTTTTCCCACGTGGTTTTTGGAGGAATATTCAAATAAGGTTGAGGGGGAGAAATCGTATTGTTCTCTTTTCTTTCTATGAGTTTTCCTCTTCAAGGTTTCTCATATAAAGTTTTAATGAGACAATATTATACACAAATATATGTCATATTTCTAGTTTTCCCCATTGGGGTTTTTAGAGAAATATCAAAGACATATAATTACTCCTTAAACTCTTTAAGAGTATATGGTTGAGCAATAACTCTACATATCATATTTCCTCCTATTTTTCCTATTAGGGTTTTTTGAGGGAATAATCCTCGCATTAATCTTTATAATAGATTCGATTAAGGGGGAGTGTTAGAAGTTAATCTCATCAGGGGACACTTTCCCCACGAGCGGGCGCGTGCGCCTGGGAGCGACGCGACGAGCGGCGCCTGTGCCAAACGACGCCAGACACTAGCACTGTTTCAGATCTATAAATATGTACAAACATCAATCAATAAAGCAGTTGTTCATTCTCTCTTTTTGTGTTTGTGTTCAATCTCTTGTGTATGTGTTCTTCAATTTACAATAAACCTAACCCGATCGACCGAGGAATCGTACGTACGTATTCGTGCGTCAGGCCGTCGTCGTCAGGTTGCGTGCATATAAACGAAGTACCATGCATGGAAAATGTGGACATATCCGAATTCAAGGCGGACACATGCATCCGAAAACCCTTCTCTTCGTAGGTTTGTGGCGGCGCGCGCAGTGATGTTACACACGCACTGTGGTTTTGCTTACAGTTTTTTGCATGTTCTCTGGAATAGAATTAACGCCGGTGGAAAATAGTGAAACAAATATTTTCGTGCCTCTGAATAAATATCATTGTTTGACTAGTCAAGTGATGTGTGAGCTTGAGGATATATCAGTGTACGGTATTGACATGCCGTTTCCGTGTTTCTTACTTTCTTTCAACAACTTCACAGAGAACTCGGCAAAATCTCAAATAAACCGTTCTCGGAAAAAAATGGTGTTGGTCTCGCGTTCTGTTTAACTCTGCTAATCAAATTACAGTGTCAGATTCTCCTTTTTGTTTGTACAGTTGCTTGTGCCTGAACCAAACAGTCGAGGGCAGTATCTCCTATATACTACATATTTATCCTGACGTGTGTCCTGTTGATTGTTCAATAGCTATATGAATTGTAGAAAGCAATGGCCTTGAGCTTTAGCTAGTTAGCTTCTTCTACTTGTCGCTCATGAATTGATCGATTTCGTTTCTAACCTTGTGGTATTGGGAGTCAATGCTGATGTATTTTGGCCCATTCCAAATAGAGGTGGAGTAATGATTATTGACTATAAATGAATTGAGTCGATAATAATTATTTAAGAACGAATTCAATGCTAGAGAGTTGGATAGTCAACTAAAGCATGTTTTCCAAGAAATACCGATAAAGTAAAGTTTCCAAAATAATTGTAACATTTAGTATCGTTGTGATGTATGGGTAACACACATGATATGTGAGATTATCGAGTCTTATGAATTATTAAATATTTTTATTATGTCAACCCGTAGTACGGTGGCGTATGCCGTTGGCACGTTGACCGTAGCAATCGAGCTCAAGTCGTGGGTCATCAAGCAAGTTGCATTGTCAGAAGAGTCGAGGCACAGGCCGGCCGGAGCCTGGATGATGGCGCAGGAAGCGAATGATTCGTTAGCCGGTCAAACAACACGTGGACAGCCAGCCAGACCTACTACGCCCTACGCGCGTGCCGCGTGCCGCGTGCCGATGCCGGTGACGGGACGAGGAAAAAAAATGGTGGCGCGGCGCGGTTGCGGATCGTCCGCGTTCGACACCGGCGAAACCGCGAAGCTAGCGGCGGCGAGTCGCTACTGGGCCGTGGCTCCTCCCCGCGGGACACGCACGAGGTCAGATGGGCTATGTGACAGCGCGCGTATTTTGCAAGGCCCGATCAATCAATCAATCAATCGATGCATAACGACGTGCGTTGCTACAATGCTGCCTGTTCGTCTATGAATTACCGCCCGTGTCATGCCCATGTTTATAGGCCCACGAAGATGATCGGAGTTTACATTAGCAAACGGGAAAAGTGACATTCAGCACGGGTTGATGAGAGGAATACAAGTGATTGACACGGGAGCTCGTCTCAGTGTTCCTGTCGGTGGAACTACTCTCGCACGAATTTTCAATGTTTTTGGGAGCCTGTTGACAATTTGGGTCCTGTAGATACTAGTGCAACATTCCCTATTCATAGATCCACGTCTGCTTTTATCGAGTTAGATATAAAATTATCCATCTTTGAACCAAGTATTAAGGTGGTCAATCTTTTAGCTCTTTATCGGCGTGGAGGAAAAATCGGACTATTTGGAGGAGCTGGAGTAGGTAAAACAGTACTCATCATGGAATTAATCAACAACATTGCCAAAGCTCATGGAGGCGTATCCGTATTTGGCAGAGTAGGGGAACGGACTCGTGATGGAAATGATCTTTATATGGAAATGAAGGAATCCGGAGTAAATAATGAAAAAAATCTGGAGGAATCTAAGAACATCTCCAAAAGGCTTACTATTCAGCTCTCCAAGCCAAATTTTAGCCATTCACTTCAAAAAATCACTCCAACAGATTGGCTATCCCAATAACCAAGCTATCTGGATGGCCAAATATGTCTCCCCACGGGCCAAATGTAGCCAGCCAACTTGAATGGCTATTCTTGGTGGGCCCCACGCTGGCAAGTCCTTTTCCCTTTTCTCGTGCTACTTTCCTTTTTACCTTCTCCACCGCCACCGCTCGGGTCGCCGCCACTCTGATCGCTACTGCTTGGGCCACCGCTCGGGTTGTCGCCGCCGCTCGGGTCGTCGCCGTCGAGTACCTCTCCACCGCAGCTCTGGTCGCTGCCGCTCGGGCCGCCGCTCGGGACGCCGTCGCTGAGTACATCTCCACCGCCGACAACTCCTTCATCTCCCTCGTCGCCGCTCGGGTCGCCACCACTCGGGTCCCCACATCGATGGCGTAGGGCGTGCGTCTCGTGGCGGAACTGCGGCGTGGCAAAAAGTGGTCAAAGGAATGTGTCGTCTCCGCGCTGGTGTTGTTGTGCCGACGCATGGGTGCTGTCGTGGTGGCGGAGGCAGCGTTGGTCTTCGGCATGGAGTGGGCGATATGGGAGCTGATGGCCACCGGCATGAACCACGCACAACTCAAGTCCACCTCACTCGGCAAGGCAAATGTGTAATTTTACTTGCGATTTAGGATTAAAAAATTCAGAACTAGATAAAAACTGCTATAAGGGTAAAATTACGGTCTACACATTAAATGAGTGACATTTTTACAGTTATATTATAAAGAGCGGTATTTTTACAAAACCAATGAATCAAAGAGAGGGAACTAGCAGTTAGGATTTGGAGAGTTGAAAACGGAGAGTTTGTTGGAGTGTGCGGAAAATATAGAGAGAAATCTTTTTGGAGAGTTGGCTAAATAGACAAATAGAGAGGCAAATATGGAGAATCTTTTGGAGATGCTCTAAGGTAGCTCTAGTCTATGACCAAATGAATGAACTCCTAGGAGCTTGTATGAGAGTTGGTTTAACTGGTCTAACTACGGCGGAATATTTTTGAGATGTTAATAAGCAAGACGTGCTTCTATTCATCGAAAATATCTTTGTGATTTAATATTATGCAATTTCTTAATTAATTTCTAAAGTAGATAAATCGTATTAATTAGCATGAATAGATCTATCATATTAATTAATAGTAACAAGATAATCATGATTTTGCAAAACATGGTCATCAACCATATAGAAAAGTAAAACATGTACTGAACGGTAGCCGAAGATGAATCCGTGGTTGGTGCAGAGGTTCTCCTGTTGGAATCGAATCGTAGTACCCAACGGCGACCGACGGTAGACTTGGGCAGAAGACGCGCTGTGATGACGAACTTGAGCAGTCACACGGAGTGCTTCCCTCCTCTTCCGTTGTAGGATCACAAGGGCGAGTGGTTCCAGAGACCCGCTCTCCCATTTCTAGTGAACACCAGTGAATGGAATATAGTAGACTACGACAGTAGCACGACAGAGAGAAGAGACAGTTAAAACCCTAGTTCGGTTCTAACGTTCTGTTGTATTTCTCATCATCCTAGAATCGACCAGTTAGACGGGTATTTATATGAGAGCAATCGAATCCCGTGTCGCGATCACAATCTCAATCAAGTCAGTTTCCATATAACCATATCCCACAAATTTTTCACGTTTCCAAAAAATCGGAACGAAAAAAACAAAGTACGCGACTCCACAAGATAAGGAGTCGGATTTCGGGAACACAAAGTCGGGCTCGACAGGCTGACCCCTGACTCCTGAGTCCCAACTCGATCAGTTAATCGGCAATGCTGACCCCGACTTTCGAGTCTTTGGCTCAGATTTGATACTCAGAAATGCCGACTCCCGAGTCCGAGTCTCGACTACTCGGTATTATTTTTCATGTGATAAGCAGATTTATTTAGGAATTTTGAAATATTCAAATCAATCTATTTTGATTTCCTGCAACAGGAGGGCGTAAGGCCGACGGAGCACGGGGAGAATGCTATATCACAAGTGCGTTTACCGGAGGGTTTTTAAATATGCAAAGTTGGTGCCTCTGACGCTCCACGAGTTGGTTCGAATGCTATTAGCATATTAAATTACTCCAAGGTTAGTTGATACCGTAAAATCACTCGTACCCAATAGCTACGTTATTTAAGTTATTGCTACCACGCTGAAATTTTTTCTACGGTGTGGAGGGCCATTTAAGACACTAAACGAGGGCCTATTATGATAGCTCCCAGCTTGGGCCAGGGCCTTCGCCGTTGCAGGCCTAACAAGTACCAAACCGGCCGAGATATCGTGCTCAAATCTTCGCAGCTTTGTTCTTGCCGTGTCACCGATTGCTATTTGCTACTGCCTCCTCCCGTAACTCTCCTGCTCTCGTCACGTAAACCAATCCTTTGCGGTGGAACGAACGACGAATCGATCCAACGCAAGAAAGAAAGAAAAAACATCCTGCCTTCGCCATCACTAAATCCCGGTCTCACCGCGTTATTGCACATCATATCGTCCCGCCGCGTTGCTCTCCCGTATCCAAGCAAGGAGGTGCGTGCAGCAGCTTTGCCGTACGGAGAGGTCGGAACGGCCAGACGCCGACGCCGACGGACGCCTAAGTCCGCGCCCCGCGACAGCGAGTGGTGATGGTCATGAGACGGTGAGACACGCCGGCCGCGAGCGACCGCGCGGGCATGTGCAGGATGCATGTCAAAAAGGGGGGGACGGTTTGGTTCATCGATCCCCCGCGTGGCCACGTGACGAGGCTCCAGCCGCGGGGGGGCGCTGTTGACAATTGACATCATCGTGCGCGCCAGACGTCGCCGTCGGCTCGGCGTGCTTCGAGCACGCCGTCATGCACGCCGGTGCCGCTGCCTAGTCCCTCCGAGCTACGTCTCACGTCGGCTCGGTGAAATCTGGAGTTGTTTGGTCAAGTACAGATGGAAACACAAGACGACACGTCTCTTTCCCCTTCCTCTCGCGGTTGTTCGACCCGTCCAATGTCTTGCTTGAAAATCCATCTCGATCTCTTCGCGAAAACGAAACAAAGCTTGTTTGGTTTTTCAGGGACTAAATTAAACTTTAGCCTTTTTTTTATAAGACTAAACTTTAGTCCCTACCTGTTTGGTTCTAAGGACTAAAGAATAAAGGAGGGTGAGGATTGAGAGGTAAATAGCACTTTTAGTCTCTTTTAATGAGATTTTGAAGACTGAAAAGCTAAAGTTTAGGAACTAAAATGTAGCCCGGAACCAAACACACGCGGACCAGAACACCTGGAGGTCCAAACTTTAGTCCCTTTTATGGTCGATCTGCCTGGGCCATTCATTGATCCCAAGTTTGTCACCGAACAAGCGGCCGGTCGCTGTCACGCCAAGGCCTTCGATCTCGCCGCGCGCCGTCGTGACTCCTCAAGTTCAACGGCCACCCACCGTTGCCAGACTACTGCCAGTCTGCTGCCACCGCCATGCTCCCGTCACATCGCTTGGAATTCGAGTCTCGCCACGCACGCGCGATCGAGCCGGAGGGGGACGCTCGCAGTTTTTACTGGCCTTGTAACTTGCAACTTGCAACTTGCAACTGGCAAAAAGTAGTAACGACTAACGAGGAGTATGGCCGTGGATGTGGACGTGATGGTCGGCACGGCCGCGCGGTAGCAACACGCCAACACGCCGCAGCAAGGCGTGACCCCGACGAAACGCAGCGTGACGCAGCGCCGGCCGCCGCGGCTGACGACTTCGTGTCCCGCGCGCACGCGCACGCGCAGCGCAGGACGATTAGCGTGCGCCGTGCCCGTGCGTTGCATGCATCGATCGTCTTCTCCCGGCGCGTCGGCTGTCGAGCCTCTGCGGGAAAGTGCCGCGGTGTCTGCTGTCTCTTGTCAGATTCAGGGATCGGTGACCGGATTGGGCACCGACCGTTGCGTGGATCGGACAACGGAAATGTCTCGGTTTCTCTTTCTGTGCAGTGCAGAGCATGTACAGATGCAAACGCGGCGGGCCCGTTTCAGTTAGGAGAGACTTGTCAGTGTCTCCCTGGCAGACGTACCACGTACAGTACACTGCACGTCTGATAGCATGAATTCTGGCTTGTTCCTTTAGTTGCAGCTAGCGCAAATAATGTTATGTTTTACTTCACAGAATGTTTATTCAGTCATAAAATCGCATCCATAATTGCAGCGTAATGAGTAGTTTTATTTCTGCACATCAACTTACATTTTTTGTCTGCCTATTGGTGATCAGTATTTCTATCTATCTATACAGCAATGAGAGGCAAAAAAATGGTCAGATCTTCATTCAAAGATATAATAAAAGAGGAGGAGACTATCAAATGAAATTCAGCAAGCCTGTGTAACCGTACAAACTACGAATCAAGACCGTAAGATGTTGATCCAATAAACTAGATGAGTGGACTGTAAGATTTTTATTTTGTCTTAATAAACGCGCTAAAATTTAAAAATGACTATAACCCGGAACAAATGGAGTTTTTAATTTTGCAAAACAAAATTTTCAGTTGAGTTCATCTGGTAAATAAAAACCATGGGTTGAATATAGGCTGACATCCAAAAATCCGTGGGCTGTATTATTCAAGCCAAAAAAAAGAGTACGAACGAAAATGTCTTGTGCTGAAGAAATGACCCGGCACGTTATGTAAAAAATGAGAAAAAAATGACACGGTATATATTAAATATGACCACTGAGTTAAAATAAATAAACAAGATAGCGCACGTGTCTCACATTCGAATAGAAAATAACTCGTCAGACTCATATAATTTCCTAACAATTATGATTTGGTAGCATTAAATCGTACGCTATATAAAATAAAACAGTATGATAATACTAATAAGTTACCCGTGTTTTGCTACGAAAAAAAAGAATTTTATAAAATTATCTATTATCTGAAATAAATTAAATACATTTTACATGATATGTGTTATTGACTTTTTGTTAGGAGTGTTTATTTTGATTATATATGTACTAAATAATATTGGTTGTTGTTGGGTAGTAATATCAAATAATATCATGGAGCAAACTATAAAAGATACTACTAGTCTATTTTATTTTAAGGTAGTATAGATACAGATATTAAATGAGAAAAGACAAAAAAAAAGGTGTACTAATATGATTTCGTAACACCAGTTTCTACATAAACTCGAAATCATAATAAGAGATTAGTGATATTAAATTACCATATTAAATTAATAGTGTGTACACTGATAGTTAGAAACGTAAAAGATAAACTAGATACGACGTCTACCGTGATGACTTTACTAAAGCCTCCGGTGGAAGCATGCACACCAAAGTAACACATAGTAGCAAGCAATTAAACCCCTCTATCCAAGAGAAAGAGACGTAAAAACAACGATGTCAGCTGGGAAGGAAAACGGAGAGACACGTACAGATGTTAGGTGTTCACTCTCCAGCTCATTGCTCTGAATTTTTCTGCTCGGATCGATCAGCTGAGACATGACGTCGAGATTATATTGCATGGAATAACTCAGAGGAAGCAATATAATAGAGAAAGAACCGAATGTATTAGTTTGACGATCTGTACGTTCTATCGAGAGGAGTTTTCTGAGGCCGACTCTACCTACATTGTGGTGAAAGACCGATCGACCAGGCTGGACGACCATACTACTTCTTTAGTGACAAAAACTAACAACACATAGTTGGATCTTTGGAGAAGAAGCATGCATCTAGCTAGCTAGTCACACTGACCATATGCGAGCTAGTGGAGCAGTTTTAATCGTCTACCCCGGCCTGTCCTAATGCGTACACTACACACGGGAGCATAGCTAAATTCTTGTCCACCAGAAATGGATCTGGAGAAGCTTTAGGGGGCGCAAGGAGAGGGAGGCGATGGCTGCAGGTCTGCCCGGAGATCACAGCCTCGAAATTAATACGGTTCGATCGCTGCTTGTTTTCGATTTGCTAAATTCATGATCATGCATGCACCTAGCTAGCTCAGGCAGGTCAAGTGGAAGTAATTCTAGTCAGCCAGAGAATCATCGATCATGTTCTAATAAGCATGCCTTTTGGTAGAGCATAACCAGCATGTTCTAAGCATGAGTCCATTTATGATACCCCGTTATCTCCTAGGCGGATAATAGTTTGAAAATAATTTAGATCATTAGTTAATTTTATTTAAAATAATTAATTAAAAAGAAAATGTGCTAACCGGCTTAATTAATTTACGAAAAGTTTATTGATCATTTCCTTTTTCAAATACATGCAACAATTAATTTGCTAGTATCCGAAGAAAGAAATTAATTGTTGCATGTATATGAGCCAGCACATATTAAAAAAGTTATATGACCTATTATCTCTCGGAGTTAATAAGTGATTGATATTAAATCTGAACCGTTGAATCGTAAATATTGGACAATTTATAAAATTTGTGACACCATAAAATTCTCTGAAAATGCATAGAATGAGGATTGTATTGTGCTGACCATGAACAAGCCAAAATTATGATATTAGGGAGAGCCGAGTGTTTGTGGTTCTGCGTAAACATAATGCAGACGTGAAGACGCCGCGGAGGCCACACAATTCAGCTCGAATCTAGGCAGAGAGATCGACGAGAATACGAGACCCTATAAGAACGCAACGAGAATAAGGAGCTGGTTTTATTTGGCACCAAGTGGGGGTACTAAACCATATTAGTAAACTCGTCTTAAAAAAGCGATTGTACTAGTAAACACATGATGAGAGAGACAATTAGACAGCGCCTGGTCCATGGTTGTGCTGTGGGAGGACAAGCGAGCAGAGGGCTAGTACTTGTATATTGTTACGATGCTGGCTGCTGTGGCCTGTGGCCTGGCCTCCCCCTCGATCGAGCGCCAAAAACAAGGCAGCCTCAATGATGGCCTCCCGCCCTTCGCCGTCGGTCTCGATGGCCTCGAGACCAGCAACTAACCGCATCAACTACCAACGCAAGCAGGCGCTAGGTGCAGCTCCTCGCCACCGGAGATTGCCGCGCGCCAGGCTCGCTCGCTGGCTGGTGGCTGACACGCGACGTCGCAACGGCAGCCGGCAGCCGGCGCACAGCGAGAGAGCGAGCATGCAGCAGCCATCGTGACCTCGTTGTCTCTGCGCCCCTCGCGGCAGCAGTGCTTAGTTCGTACTCCCTCAGATATACAAATACAAATACGAGTCGTTTTGGATATGATTTCACGTACCAAAGAACAATTAATTAGTGTGTACTTTTCATGTTTGCACTTATTAATAATAGTGCAAGAGTAAACATAACACGAAAAACAAGAAAAAAAATAGTACTACTTGAGGGGTATAATTATCCAAAATACACAATAAAATACAAGACTTGTTTTAGCAGTATCATATAAAACTCACTTATTTTCAGGTGCATTCTTTTGCGTGCTCGCGGCCGGCCCCTGACCTGACACTATTCAGGTCAAAGTACTCGTACATGCAAACGCATGCGCAGTGTAGCAGGAGTACTAGGTTAGCTTCTAGCCATGGGTTGTTTTAAAAACTAATAACTCTGATAGACCTACGCTTATTTTTCATTTGACGCTGGAAGTCACTCGTTTATTTTTACTAGGGTGTTGTATTAAGGGTTTGTTTGATAGATTTTAGCCGTAGAGTTGAGTTAAATCAAATATTTTTGAGTGGATTTTACTGAAAGTATTTTGGTCAATTTTAAATATTCCACTCTAGTTTTACCATAGAAAGTGAGAAACAGCTTCACTCCTCCGGAGAATTCACTGTGGTGCCACATCCTAATTGATAGCATGCGGGCGAGCTTGGCGACATCATCAACAAGGCATGCGCACATTGACAGCAGGAGCCAGGAGAAGAAGCACGAAGCAGAGCTCCAACGCTACTCAATCGCGAGTGCATGGCTGTGACAGAGTCTCAGAGTACAGACACTGCCTACCAGTTGCTCAACAATTCAAGTCTCAGCCCAGAGCCAGGCGTCTGACATGGACTGGATTGTCATCGGCCACCACGGCGAGGGAAGGACCGGCCATGTCGGCGCGTACGAGTCGAACAAACACGCTGAAGAAAACGAGAAGGGAGAGAGACAGACAGACAGACAGAGAGAGAAGAAAGGGAAAAAGAAGCACGAGAATGTAGCGCACGTCTAGGCGCGCTCGAACTGTCTTCGTAGCCGGCACAACGTGAACACCAACAGTCCAACTCACTCACGCGGCCAGCACAAAACGCACTCCCCTTAATCACACACCAAGCGTGAGATTACACTCTAAATCCTCCCCGCCCTCCACTGCACGCAACAACTGCAGAGAATGGGAATCCACTACTACTAGCTAGACTCTGAAAGTCGATCCGAAGAAGATGGAGCTAAAGAATCTAGTCCCAAGCGATCAGCACATAAGAGCATCTTCAATGTTGTCTATTTCACTAGCTACATTTACTCTCTTTCCTACATGGATAGAAAAATGGGGGAAAAAAAGAATAGTTAGCGACGAGCTAATAGATAGGAGATTTCACGTATTCCAAGAAATTAAGTGTATTACGAGTGAGACCAAGTACTAGTGGTGAAATAAATTATTGTTTTTATTCTTCTCTCAGCTCCACATCAGATAGCTATTTGACACAACTATTGTGGATGAACCAATGCAAACGTAAAAACCAAGTCAATGCCATGAATCCTGTAATAAGGTCAGGTTGCAAAATGCACAACTGTTTCAAAATTTGAACAAGGTTGAGGCGTTGAGCAGTAGATTGCACTGCACATATGCAAAAGGTAGATGAGCTGCTAGCCCTCTAAAATTGGCGGCTAATCCAAAAAATTTGAACCCAAATGCTGGGGCCTGGGATTTCATATATATATACACGGATATTATTGATTTTATATTTATATTTTAAAATTATATATAAATATAGATAGAACGGATCGGAATTCGGAATGAACATATTTCTGGATATTTTTCAAAACAGGGAACGCCTTTAAACCATATTTTTGGAATAATGGAGTGATGCAACTAGTTATTTGAAATTTAAATCAAATGAAATGAAGATAATTTATTCCACACTTTGAAAAAAATAATATAACCTCATTGTGATATACTATTGTTTAATGAAATACATATTTTTTATAACGGCGATTCAAATTGCATTCATAGCCCATATACTTCATGAAGAAAAATATACGAATAAAAATTGACGAGAGGAATCTGTTTGATAGGCTCTATATCGTGCAGTGAATCCATCTACATCACCTCTGGTCTCTCCTCGTGGTTTTCATCCAATTTTTCATACTGTAAATAAAACTAATAGGATACGAGTGAAAATATGGAATTGAGCAATTTAGCCCAGTTTTGGTATGAGTAGCCAAGTAGTGAGACAAAGAGGCTGTTTATTTTAGTTTTAGATTAAAACAATATAGCTTATAGAAAAAAGTTAAATTCCATAGTTCATCGGATTGTTACAATCTACATTACAGATTATAATAAACTGTTAAAATAAGTTATTTTGTTTGTTTCAATTTATGAAAAAAAAACTAAATTGTTATAATCCAAAACTAAAGCTAACAGGACCAAATAAGACATGTTTAGTTGTTAACCACCAATCAACCGTTTGCCAATAAAAATTGTGACACTTGTCTAAGATGATGTTAACAATTTTTTTACCACACTTTAACAAACCTAAAAGAATTTTGTCATACTTTTTCAAGTCATTGACGTGTATAATTGAAAAGAATCTTATCACAGTTTATAGCAATATCAAACAACTATCAATTTAATCAAATTTATCTAGCTTCAACGTGGCTCGGAACCAAACAGCCGACAAGAGTGAACCAACCAAGCTGCGCAACCCAGAGGGTGGCTCACAACTCAAAGTCACAACAGCGCAACCAAAAGGCAGGATTCTGGAGCAAAGCAAGCCAAAAAGTTTTGAGTTACGGCTTTTCTACATGAATCTTGGATTAATCACAGCCCCTTTGAAGTTAGATTTGATGGTTTTATATCTAATTATTTAAATTTATATCCAGTTATATTATGGTTGGATTTATATAAAAAAATATCAGTATTCATATCAAAAAAATTATCCAATCTGATTCTACATGTATTGGACACAAATTATGAAACCGTTTTCAAGCTCAAGCTTAAGCTTTTCCGCTGTGGCTCAGCCGGCCACCATACCAACGCGATGGCATTGTCTCCGCGCGACTAGGTGGCCTTCCGATGCGGCGTCGGAGCGGGCACGGCCGAGGAACTGCTGCATGGCGACGAGGCCTGGCCCGCGCACGTCGCGCTCCCACGCGGCGGCCTCGGCGGCGCGGCCGTCGCGCGAGAGCCGCGCGCGGACGGTGCCCGTGGCGTCGAGGCGGCGGATGGGCCAGCCCCACTCGTCGGCCATGCGGCGGATCTTGCCGACTTGGGCCGCCGCGAGGACCCGCGTGTTGGCCTTGATCTCGTCTATCGCCGCGTCGAGGCTCTTGCGCCCGTGGAAGTAGTCGCCGAGCTCCGGCACGCCGATGGCTTTGCCCAGCCCGGCGTGCGAGGCCCGCTCCGAGGCCGACGTAGTAGTGAAGTATTCCCTGAGCTCCTCGACCATGCCCTCACGAACCATGTCGTCCACGCGCCTGTCGAGGTAATCGTCGAGAACTGCGTCGTCAACGTCGACCCAGAGGAGGCAACATGGTAGCCTGAGAGCCGGCCTGTACCCAGCAGCCAAGTCCGAGAACGGGTCACGCGGCGCGCCATCGAAGCGGTCCGCGAGGAGAGCGTGGATGAGCGAGTTGGACCCGCCAGCCACAACCGGCACGCGGCCGCGCGATGTGATGCTGGCCGCGGTGGCTGTGGCCAGCGAGCGGAACGACGACGCGGGCAGCTCACCGAAGTCGGGCCGGACGGCGCCGAGTAGATGATGCGGGACGCCCCGGCGGTCGGCGAGCGCCACCTTGTTGGTGGTGACGTCGAGGCCAGTGTAGAGCTGGATCTTGTCGGCGTTCACCACCTCGCCGCCGAGAGCCTGGGCCGCGTCGATGGACAGCTTGGTCTTGCCAGTGCCCGTGGCGCCGACGATCACCACCATCCCCTTGGTTCGCACCCGCTCCGTCGTCATCGCCCCGCTGCCGCCAGAGCAGGAGCAGCAGCAGGAGCAGCCGCAACCATCCCCGACTCTGCTCCTCTCCATTCTCACACTAACCTGACGCCGACGCCGCTTATGTGAGCCGTCCCTTCCGACGCCGACGACCGGCGCGGCCACCATCGGTGCGCGGACGACGGTGCCGATCCTGGCAACGAGACTGCTCATATAGCCGGGCCACCCAATTACTCACCGAGCCCCAGTCGCCTCACCACACCAACACCCACGGGAGCTAGCTTATATATAGGACAACTCCCTCAGTTTCTGCCTCTACCGCCACCGCGCAAGGAGAGAAAGAAACCACTTTTACCAGTCCCAGTTATTATAAAAGATGGTTTCGCCGCCTCGCGTGGCTCGCTCAGCTCGGGTTAATCCACCGGAAGCAACAACGTGTGCCCTGGCTTGTCGACTGTCAGTGTCGAGCGGGAGCTGGGCTTGCACGCCTGGTGGTGGTTTATGTTGGCGTGTGTCCAGCGCCTGCTCTGCTCTGCTCTGTTCTGGTCTTGGGCTCTGTCTCGCCGGCCTGGCCTAGGAGTGCATGTTAGATGATATGAATATCTGTTAGTCTAGGTTCATTGTAACTAGACTCATGCATGCGTGTATTGTAGATGGGAGGTGATCCTTAATTATAGGATTTTGTAACCATACTTGTGTACATGCCACCGCTGAGGGGCTTTTTCCTTGGCCTTATATAACACGCAACCGTGGACCTGAGAAGGTACCACGTTACACCCATTTTCACATGGTATCAGAGCTTCTATCCTAGCGGAAAACCATGGCGCTCGCATCCTCTTCCACTGCCGCCGCCCTAGCCGCGTTTTCTCCCCTCGGCATGTTCCCGATCACGGAGAAGCTGACCAGGAATAATCACCCCATGTGGAAGCTCCAAGTCCTCTCCGGCCTTCGTGGTGCGGAGATGGAAAAGTTCATCGACCCGGTGGAGAAGCCGCCGGAGAAGTTCATTCCCCCCAAGGCCAAGGCGGACAATGAGGAGCCGGCGGCCGATGCGGCACCCATCCTGAACCCTGAGTTCAAGAAGTGGGTGGTCCAAGATCAGCAAGTCCTCTCCTACCTCCTTGGATCCCTCTCTCGCGAGATCGGATCTCAGATCACTGCGGTGACTACCGCGGCGGAGGCATGGACTGCGATCCAGGCGCTTCACGCGTCACAATCAAGAGCCCGAATCATCAGTACAAGGATGGCTCTTGCTACTGCGTCCAAGGGCGCGTCCTCCATCAGTGAATTCTTCACGAAAATGAAGGCCCTCGGAGACGAGATGGCGTCCGCCGGTCGTAAGCTCGAAGATGAGGAACTCATCTCCTACATCTTGACCGGGTTAGATCGGGAGTATGATCCAGTGGTGACAGCGGTGGCGGCGAGAGTTGAGCCGATCACCGTGAACGAGCTCTATGCGCAGCTTGTCTCATTTGAGCAGCGCATGGAGGCAAGGGGCGGAGGACAGCAGTCCTCGGTGAACATGGCCTCCAAGGGAGGCCGTGGTGGTGGCAACTACAACAACAACGCTCGCGGTGGCGGGCGTGGAGGCCGCCGTGGTGGCCGCAAAGGAGGTCGCAGCGGTGGGCGATTTGAACCGGGCGTCTACTGCCAAGTCTGTGGCAAGGAGGGACACCCGGCCTACCGCTGTTACAATCGGTATGATTCATCTTATCAAGGCCCCCCACAAAAGACTGCTGCTGCTGCCACTAGTTCATATGGTGTCGACACAAATTGGTACATGGACACTGGAGCTACGGACCATGTCACCGGCGAGTTGGAGAAGTTGACCGTGCATGATAAGTATTACGGTGGTGATCAGGTGCATGCTACAAACGGGACAGGTATGGAGATTGCTAATGTTGGTCACAGTTTTTGCATTCACCTAATCTTCATCTCCGAAATATCCTTCATGTCCCACAAGCACACAAGAACCTTTGTTCTGTCAATCGGCTTGCACGAGATAATAATGTTTTTCTTGAATTCCATCCCTACCACTTTTCCATTAAGGACCAGGTGTCGAAGAAAACTATCCACACAGGCAGATGTGAGGGGGGGCTCTATCCCTTGAAGCTTCTGTCCAAGTCGTCTCCAAATAAACAAACCCTTGCTGCCGTCAAGCCTTCCACTTTGCTATGGCACCACAGGCTGGGCCATGCATCGTCTCGGGTCATCCAGCAGGTCCTAAGTCGTCATCAGCTTCCTGTTTCCCATAGTCAAAATAATACTAGGGTGTGTGATGCATGTCAGTCAGGCAAGAGTCACCAATTGCCTTACCCTAGATCTACTAGTGTGTCGAGTCATCCTATGGATCTCATTTTTTCCGATGTATGGGGCCCTGCGCCCAACTCTATTGGTCGTCACAATTATTATGCAAGTTTCATTGATGATCACAGCAAATTTGTTTGGATATATTTGTTGAAACACAAATCCGAGGTTTTTCAGTGTTTTCAAGATTTTCATAAACTTGTTGAACGTCAATTTGATAGAAAAATTCGTGTCATCCAAACAGATTGGGGAGGGGAATATCAAGCACTCAATTCTTTTTTTAAGCGCATAGGTATAGAACATCATGTTTCCTGTCCTCATGCGCACCAACAAAATGGATCAGCCGAACGCAAACATCGGCACATTGTTGAGATGGGTCTCACCCTCCTTGCACATTCATCTATGCCTTTAAAATTCTGGGATGAAGCCTTTCTCACTGCAGTCTTTCTTATCAATCGCCTGCCGTCCAAAATCATTGATAACAAAACCCCCTTTGAGAAGCTTTTTGGCCGTCCACCGGAATACACCTTCCTACGCACTTTTGGCTGCGCCGTGTGGCCAAATTTGCGCCCATATAATTCTAAGAAACTTGAATTCAGATCCAAACAATGTGTGTTCCTCGGGTATAGCAATATGCACAAGGGGTTCAAATGTCTCGATCCAAAGGAAGGGCGAGTTTATATATCCCGAGATGTTGTCTTCGATGAAGAGGTTTTTCCTTTTGCCTCTTTACATCCCAATGCAGGTGCACGGCTTCGAGCTGAACTCGATCTCCTCCCAGATATCCTCAAAAACCCATCCTCGGAATTTGAGAATGCAAAAATTGGTGATCAACATTTGTCTTCTCCTGCCTTTACTAACCGGCCGTCAAGCCATGCACCTTGTGTTGATGATGCAGGAACAAAAACGGGTGCAAACGCTGCAGGAATCCATGAACAAGCTGCTGGTGGCGCGCGTTATCGGCTGTGTCACCCGACCGGGGACAGCATGGAGGCTGATGCCGATTCGCCTGGTACAACTGCGATCGTGTCGGGCAGCCCGGCGCGACCTCCTTCGGGATTGGAACCTGGGATCTCGTCACCTCCTCCCCAGGTTGGATCGTCTGCGGCAACGTCTTCGACCACACCGCTTGAATCAGCACCTCCGATGCCGCATCCTGATCCCAACGAGGGGGCGCTGGATTCAACGGTGATCCTGCCGAGTGGATCATCTTCTGTGGACGAGCTCCCTGCAACCTCGTCGTCAGAGGAAGCTGCTGGTGCTACTCCTGTTGATCCAGCTGCTGCTGCTACTTCTCGTAGGCCAGTCACTCGGCTCCAACGTGGGATAGTGAAGCCCAAGGAATACACGGATGGTACGGTACGCTGGTGCATGAATGCACAGGCCCAGTCCGAGGAGCCGAGCTCATTAGAAGAAGCACTTCAAGATAAAAAATGGGCATCAGCCATGGAAAATGAACATCAAGCACTGCTGAGAAACAAGACATGGCATCTTGTTCCTCGGCCCAAGGGGAGAAATGTCATTGGATGCAAATGGGTTTACAAAGTGAAACACAAGGCTGATGGCACCATAGATAGATACAAAGCTCGGCTGGTTGCTAAGGGTTTTAAACAACGTTATGGTATTGATTATGAAGACACGTTCAGCCCAGTTGTGAAAGCTGCTACTATACGGCTGATCTTGTCTGTTGCAGTGTCAAGAAATTGGTCCCTTCGGCAACTTGATGTCCAGAATGCTTTTCTCCATGGGTATCTAGAAGAAGAAGTATACATGCAACAACCTCCTGGCTATGAAGACATGAGTCACCCAAACTATGTTTGCAAGTTGGACAAAGCTCTCTATGGGCTGAAGCAAGCACCGAGGGCTTGGTATGCCAGATTGTGCAAGAGACTCCAAGAATTGGGATTTCTTCCTTCCAAAGCTGACACCTCTTTGTTCTATTATAGCCGGGGTGAGTACACCATTTATATACTGGTATATGTCGACGATATTATTGTTGCTAGCTCCTCTCCCAAGGCTACCGCAGCATTGCTCAAGGATCTGCAGAAGGACTTTGCGTTGAAGGATCTAGGTGATTTGCATTATTTCCTTGGGATAGAAGTGAGGAGGAGCAACGATGGTCTTGTGCTTTCACAGGGAAGATATGCAGCGGATGTTTTATCCAGAACTGGAATGGACAAGGCCAAAAGTGTTGATACACCTCTTGCTGTGTCCGAGAAGTTGAGACTGACGGATGGTTCTGCTCTTGGGCCAGAGGATACTACACGCTATAGAAGCGTAGTTGGGGCGCTGCAGTACTTAACACTAACGAGGCCGGACATATCCTTTTCCGTCAACAAGGTGTGCCAGTACTTGCATGCTCCAACTACAACTCACTGGAGCGCGGTCAAGAGGATCCTGAGGTATGTTAGTGGGACAAAGAACTATGGGCTTAAGATCAGGAGATCACAGTCCATGATGATAAGTGCTTTTTCTGATGCTGATTGGGCGGGTTGCCTAGATGATAGGCGGTCCACAGGAGGATTCGCTGTGTTTCTTGGTGATAACCTTGTGTCTTGGACCGCCAGGAAACAAGCCACAGTATCAAGGTCTAGTACGGAAGCTGAATACAAAGCTTTGGCAAATGCCACAGCAGAGATGATGTGGGTTCAGAAACTTCTAACTGAACTCAAGGTAACACATCCACGGGCTGCTAGATTGTGGTGTGATAACCTGGGGGCAAAATACCTGTCGGCCAATCCTGTGTTCCATGCTAGAACAAAACATATAGAGATAGATTTCCATTTCGTCAGAGAACGAGTGGCACAGAAGCTTTTGGACATCCGGTTCATCAACTCCGGTGATCAGTTGGCAGATGGGTTCACTAAGGCTATCACCGCTGCAAAGCTTCGACAGTTTAGGACCAATCTCAACCTTGTAAGTGGCTGAGATTGAGGAGGAGTGTTAGATGATATGAATATCTGTTAGTCTAGGTTCATTGTAACTAGACTCATGCATGCGTGTATTGTAGATGGGAGGTGATCCTTAATTATAGGATTTTGTAACCATACTTGTGTACATGCCACCGCTGAGGGGCTTTTTCCTTGGCCTTATATAACACGCAACCGTGGACCTGAGAAGGTACCACGTTACACCCATTTTCACAGTGCAGACTGCTTCTACTGCAACTACACTTATCATTGGCAATTCGCAGGGGCAATCCATCATCCACGCTTGATTTATATATGGAGATTTTTACTGTACACCCAAATAACTGATCATTGATTGTCTGTTGATTGTATGGTTGAGATTTGATTAGAGTGATCTATTACCTTGTAGGAGGTAATAGGTCACATCTCATTCATTTTAAAATCATACGTATGAAAAAATTATGGTTTTCATTGTTTAGGTCAGTTTCCATTAAAAATTCTACGCACATTAGTAAAAAGATTTGTTTCTGTTTATTCCCTAATGTCATGTACCTTCCTTTCGTGTGCACTACTGTAGAGAGAGACACAGTCATAATTTTATTAATTAAATTTATTTTTGTTAATTCAACAAAATCAAGGGCTAAGATTTAATTTACCTCTTACCTCTTAACAAGGATTATGTTGCACCGTAAAGTCCCCTTATATATAGGCCAGGTCAGGTACTCTCGCCATGATGCGACGCCACCCCCACCCATGCGATGTTAAAATTCTAATTCCTTCTCCTATATGCTCTGGGAGACTGGGACCCCGGCGAACGCACGCTTTTCTAACAATGCTGCACCGGCCATCACATTGTCATTGTCACTTCACTTCGCTTCATCCCATTCCTCCTCTGTTTCCGTCTCGCCTGAACGGAAAAAAACATAACCGGGCACAAATGTCTCATGGAGGAGAGCCGTCCATACCGCCTAGTGAGAGCCTGAGCCGAGTGCAGACGTACGCGTCCGCCCGCCTCGACCAGTGGCTGACACGGCACGCACGAGGAGGACGCACGTTACGTAGACGGCGCAGCTGGTCTGCCTGCACAGCACGCCGATGCGAAGCGATGCTAAGCTAGCTAGGGAGCGTTGGTGACTGAGCCACGCCAGTGTGCCTGCCTATGCATGGTGGATCGGTTTTTGGTGGCAGCGCAGCACGCTGCGACTGTGGGAGCAATTGTAGCGATGCTCAAGTTGGCTCCGGCCGATCAGTTCAATGAACGTCGGTACTCGGTAGTCCAGTTGCCTGTTCTTGCCCTCTGCCGGCCGCCGCGACCCGCCGGCTCCAGGTCAGGTCAGCTCAGCTCAGCTCCATCTCACCCCAACAGTTAAAACCTGTTCGTGCAATCGTGCAGTGCTTAGCCTAGGGCATCTGTGTGTGCCACGGCTAGCTAGCTGCCGCGGACCCCAGAGAGCACGAGCACTGGCTGGGTTGTTACTTACTTGCTAGTTCATACAAAGCGGATCAGGCGAGTAGGGGGAGCAGCAAGGTTGAAGATGATCTGCCGGGGGATGGATTCAGCGACGCAGCAAAAACCTGGAGATCCAGATCCACGTACTACGGCGGCTAGCATCGTGCATTGTGGTCGCTGTGGAAGTAGAGGATCGATCGGAATTCTGGGACTAAGGCAGGAGCAGAACACCTGGAGGTCCAAACATATTAGAATCAGAAAAAATTACTCCTGTATTTTACAAACTTTCGTGCAAGTTATGGAATCGTACTTACGGTGGTCTGATCGCCAGACTAAAACAGATAGACAGAACAAAAGTAAAAAACGCTGTAACTTTTTAAAATCGTAATTCTAATTACTGTGAAATTTTGACAGAAGAAATTAGACTTCAATACAGAACTAATAAAACAAGAACAATTCAAATCGGGGTTAGTTGTAGATAAAAAGTTATGCACACGACATGACACAAGGTACCATAGCTTGCACTAAGACGAAAAAGGACGGGCAACTAGTTGTACCGTTGAGTACAGATTCTAATATATTGTAATCAAACTTCCTCAACATTGGCCTAAACTAATTCTTTTTGTGTACTAATTAATATGTCCTCCGTTCTAAGACCAACCAACCGAGCTATCAAAGTGTAGCATCTCCTTGAAAAGAATATTTAGAAGAATTTATGGCATTCAATAAAGAACATATGGATTCCAAAGTCAGTACACTACAGGAATCCAGCAAACTTCCATCAGACAAAGCCGACGAAAGTTAGGCTTTTCTCGATAGAAGAAACCAACTTCCGCCGACAAAACCCCAACTTTCATCGGCATCTGGCCAACCGAAGCGGTTCGATGAAAGTTAGCTAATTTTCATCGGTTTCATGTGGCCGGCGAAAGTTATCGGCTCCCCGTGCCTAGTCAGTGAAAACTACGCGGAGGAGTTTCTTTAATTTCCTCTGGCTTTAATGTTGGTCGATGGAAGTTAAAAGTCTTAACGGGGTGGGGAAAATTCCCCTTTAATTTTCGTCGGCCACAATAAAAAGTCGACGGAAGTTAAGTTATTCTTTAGTGGTATTAGGATTTGAACCCAGGGGCGCTTATGAGGTTTATTAAAAAAAACACTACCTCACCACAAGAAATTAAATTGGCAATAAGTGCCCAAAGTACGTACGTCCACCTACTTTAATGGAACAATATTGGGACACACTTGCTGATAAAAATGTTCTATATGCGGAGAACATTGAGGGTTTGATGCACATTAGGTCAAGCTTTTCAAGAGAATTGTTAAAGGGGGGAAGCTAGGATACCTAGTCGTGCATGCACCTGTGACCCAACGATATATACCTCTTGTCATCTCACATGACATTTCTTGCAAATTGGAGGATAAGGTGGCCGGGTCAATCAAACACGGTTATGCAAAGGGAATTGAATACCAGAAATTAAGCTAAAGGTTCACCTGAGGTAGATAAGATAAGAAAGGTTCCATAGTACAAATTCTAGTACTATTTCTTCCCTGTCATTAATATATATATATATATATATATATGGTGTTTTTAATACAAAAATGTTTAAAACAACATTTTTAATGATTATATATACTAACCCACTCAAAAAATTAATAATTCATTTATATTCTTTCAATATTGTAGAAAAACTTCATTTTTACCTTTAATTTAACCTACGACCTCGGTTCGTAAATTAAGAAAATTTATTTATTCAATATCTATCCCTTGCCTCCCACTTTACAATGATATTGTTTTTTAATTGATAAGAGACACTTTAATCAATTTTAATATGAAACTGGAGTATATAATCATGCATCAAAGATTCAATTAAGAGGATATAAAAAGTATTCGCAACAAAAATGCTGAAAGGCATATATAAATTTAAAGGATAGATCTCTCGTCGATGATAAAAAGCTGATTTGATAGGGCAATTAGGAATGACTTGATTATGCATGATTGCAAACTATATAACAATAATATTTCTGGAACCAGAATATTTCTATCTGTAAAAGAGCCTTTTTTAACATTCATTAGTTAATCGATCAGTGCACAGACCACCTGAATCCACGATGCTACGTGAACACTCGTGATCGAATTGAAGGTTATTCATCAAACTAGATGCATGAAAACAACACTTACAGATTTGTTGTGGAAAATTTGCGTGACGAAATGTTAAACATGAGATAAATACATGATTTCTTCATTTTTTTGCTATAAATGTTAAACTATATATGAATTGCCGAATCGGGCTGCGGCTCTGGTTCTCTGAATCTGGTTTTCATACACATTGATTTTTATCGGCGTCGGAATCTAATTACAGCGCCAGATGGAGTACGTAAACATGAAGTCCAATTGGCACACAAAAAGTCGTTCGATCCAGCTCCTTTTTTTCTAAGTCAATTGGTGCTTATTAGCTTGAAGTATATATCTAGCAGCTGCTTATTCAAACGAATCTCTTATCGATCGGCACGTACGTTACCGCTGATGCTATACCATGCACTGTTGTTAGTGCATGCATGTGTTGGTTGTGGCGACCACACGCACAGATTGGCAACTGGCATCCACGCTGCTAGAAAAAAGGTGCATCTTGTCTTGCTTATGCTTAGTAATTAGGATTGCACTAGCTGATCTCACGATCACACACCCTATAAGATGCAAAGAAACTCTCCAAAGTCCATATATAATGACAAGGGGAATAAAGAGCGAGCTGGGCGCCGGCCTGCAAATTAATTGGCATCTGCATATATGCATGGACAATAATGCAACTTCTTCTGTATTCACCCTTCAAAATGATCTGGAGCGATATATAGCACGCGGCGCACACGTACATACTACGCAAACCGATCGAAAACGCACGCATGCATGCATGCACCGGCCGGCCGGCCGGCCGGCGAGCTAGCATCTCGGGAAAGACTACCAATGCAAGCAATATATTCGATCCCGGCCGGCCTGCAGCATGCAAAAATCAACGTAGTATTCTGCATTCATTTCTATGGCGAATTGGGCTATTGGCGTAGGAGAAAACCAATATTAATGTAGGGTATACAGTAGCTAGGAGAACCCAACCTTTTTATCTCTGAAGAATTTCGACTGATTCCCCGGCCGGTGCACGCACCGCGAGCGAGATGAGATACGATCGAGACTTGGCTAACTCTATAGCTGGTATATTTTTCCTGCCGTCCTGCGCCGCCGTGGTGTTGCACGTACGACGAATTTATGCGATCTTCTTCGTCTTTCGATCACCAATTCAACGTCACGCTTTATAGTCCGGCGGCTGGCCGGCCGGTCTCGATCGGACACATGCGCGCGCCGTCGCACGATCGCCGGCCGGCCGGAATCGTATGCCGCTACGTACGTACCCAGCATTCGTGTCATGTATGATACGATGCAGCTGCTAGCAAGCCAAGCTAGCTAGTAGCTAGCTATTGAGCGAAGTGCGCCCGCACACTGCAGATCAGTACGTGCGTGCATGCGGATGAATATATAATAGCTTAGCGCGTAGCATCAGTGCCACCTCCATCCAGTGGCTTTACTAGCTCCAGTAGGTACGTAGAAGCTAGCCAAGAAACTAGGCAAACATTAGGGTGGCGTTTGGTTTGCCGGTAATAAAATTAATTATAGTGTTAAGTGATGATAATGTATCAGGTTATTAAATTTATCTGGTTAACGAATGTAATGTATTCTATTTACATTATAGTGTTTGGTTAATATGTATATTGTATTCTAATAACGTAATCTGATACCAGACTGGTTAGAATGTAATGGGTTGATTACTAGATTGTAATATGATTATGTGGTATCTAATACCAAACAAAATCTAACGTAATTAGTTTACACTGTAAACCGATAACGTTTAAAATAAACTCAACCAAACGCCTTCAAGAATCAAGGAATATAAGGGTACTTTTACTATGCTTTCTGCTAGTACAAGCTAAGGCAACAGTAAGATTGTATAACCATTGATTTTTATGTATATTTAAAGTATTTTATTCATACTTTAGCAAGGTAATTTTTTAAAAATGCAATTCACTTGGATTCAACAATTAACCTATGTCTAATAACTCGCCGTGATATTGCTTGTACTTCATTCACCGCCTTGAACCCTCCCAACGTACATTTCTTTTAAAATCAGACTATAAATTTAAATCCACTCGAATTTATTCAAATCAATATAACTGAATTTTGTTATAAATTATCCAAATTTGAATTTATTATTGCAGCTAGATTAATTTGACCGGAGATTTCCCAATAATTCAAAAACAACCCTGGACAACATATACATTTAATAAAAAAACGAGATATATAAATGTGCACAATGCAATTAATGTTTACTTTTCGATGCATCGTTAAGTCAACTGCTTAATTAACCAAATGACGTCACCCAGTGTCATGATGTACTACTGTTTGGATACCACCAAGTGTGTATATATATTCTATGGGCTTGGATATATAAAAGAGAGAACTACAAATAAAGATGACGACTACGAGCTGCTTAGTTAATTCAATCAACATGCCTCAATTATATGAACTGATAAACTTCAAGTATAGGGTTTGAACGGATAGATCAAACGATTAAGGAAATCAAACTTAAGGTGGTCATGGTGGTAGCTAGTCAATTGCTACTTGTAGCTTTCAGCAAGACGGAATGATAGGAGGGGTGACAGGTGCAGTAAGTTGCGTATATATAATATATGTCCAGATAAACTCCAAGACGCTGAGCAAACTAACCGTTTCATACCGATCGACATGCATTTAATCGATCAGTTTCACCTGTTAATCAATCTATATATCTTCCCGCCAAACTTTCATTTTTTTGAGATACAGCTAGCGAGCTGAGATACCTCTGCAAGAACGTACCACAAGCTAAAAAAACTCTTCATTTCTACATCTTTTAAAATAATAATGGAAAAAGAACCGGTCTCTACAGCTCTATTAATTAATTAAACAGATGTACGTACACCGTTAATCTTCATTTGTAATGTAGCATGGGTTTTCTTGAATCTTGAAACGATCGAGAGTGACATGAAAACACACATGGCGAGTCGATCGATCCCTTGCTTCGTGTTGAGTTCCAGCATAGAGCTGAGAACGAAGGATGAGCTGATGAGAGAACAACTAACATCTACCTGGCTTTGGTTTGTATAGCCCTAGCCTGTCATATATCTTGCTAGCTTTGTTGCCAGTGATGTAGTTGTGTTTAGCATATGAGCGCATTTCAGTATTGCGTATACAACTAGAAGTCTCTCGAATTGCTTTTGGAGTTGACACAAAACCATATATTGATATTTAGGAAGTGGACTAATAACAGTATAGAAAACGGAAAATAACAGGCGACAACTTGCAGTTACCCTACAATATCCAAGCGAAACATTCAGCGATAAAAAACATATCATGTACTCATCCAGTTTTAGGCTACTAGATATCACTAACTGAAGTCCCTGGTTTTTCTAGCTAACTAAACTAGCTAAGACTTACTTAGATGGTAATTTGGGAGTTGTGTGTCCCACCACTATATCACGTGATGCACACAATACTAAATCGAGCAGATCGATCAAAATTAAATCATTATCATCTACAGGTGGTCACATCAGAAGTTTAGAAGTACACTAAACAACAAGAACAAACTTATCACTGAATAAACAAGTTAGCAAATTAGCTAGCAAGCGCGCGCGTACCAAAGGATTCAGATCGACACGCAGTCATGCAGACAAAGTAGATCAGTAGTAGCTAGCTCTAGCTACTGGTGGCTGGTGGGACGACAAGGGTCAGCTAGCTGCAGTTAATAACCGAGCTCGTGTATATAATATACTACAACAAGTTTGTGGATCGCAAAGCCGTCGTCGTGATCTTTCAGTCGACCAATGCGTCGTTGGCCGGCCGGCCGCGGCCGGTTTTCCGGTCGCAAGCTAGGTTAATTGACGACGTCAACGTACGCGCGCTGATGACAACGACGTAGTACGTACGTCGTCGGAGTCTTCCACGGACTCCACTGTATCGCCATTTTTTCCGTGCTCCAAGCTTGAGCTATATATCAAGGTCGTTGCTGTAAGAAGTAGATAGGCGCATTTTAATTGCACTGTAAATTAAGCACCAAACTTTCTTTGTCTTCGTCTCTTCCAGATTGATATATATCAACTGCATATGGTAAGATGACACCATATATAATCTCTTGTACACGCACATCTGACTAATGATATTCAATTGATTATTGCCCCCGTAGATATATATACAGTTTGGGAGTTCAGTTCTCTGATCTAAAATATATATACAGTTGGAGCAAGTATGAGTGGCCGCATAAACTAAGCAAGGTTGACACGCCCCCTTGACACATAGATATATCATATATACAGTACAAACGCTCTCTGACATAACATTTCCTTTCCACCTGCTGGCTATCTAGCTAGATGGCCGCCAATGCAATGCCCGTTTGAATTTGCCGAGTTCATCAAATGACAACATCCACACGTTCGCATTATTGGTCCCTGTCGATCGAGCGGCTAATTATTTAACTAAGCATGGGCTAGCTAGTTAGTTAATAAAACATACAGATGACGATGCAGCTAGCTACCAGTACTGCAGGCATGCTATCAGATGATGAGCTAGCTATCGCCTATCAGTGTGCAAGCTGCAGGACAAGAACTAACGAGAGGTGATCTCTCGTCAGAGACGCATGTCAGGTTGCGCATTACGTCCGCACCAATACTTAGTTAATTACGGGGTCAATGGGCGTCTCCATGTGTAGAGATACGTGTGGCGCTAAGCGGTGGCATGCAGGTGTGGCATGCATGCTTGGGTGTCACTTGTCAGGAGTTGATGCATGTCCGATCCTCCATCATCGATCACTGTCTGTAATTTCTTTACGGCCTCAATTTCTGGACGTAAGTGTTTGTGCTACAAGCTCTTAATAAAATGTATAATGCGAGTTATATGCTGTAGGAACTAGGAAGTCAACGGAATCCGATTGGAACTGTGTGGTTGTTTTTGTGTAAAACCAGTAGAGATGATGTATAGAACAGCTAACTGTAGGGAGGAGGCGGCGAGAAGCGAGGTGTGGATGTGGGTGGCGTGGAAGCCCACGAGACTTTTCTGAGCCCAATAGCATAGAGAAGCCCATGTGAACCGAAGTGGGCCTAGACTGACCCGGTTCGCGAGTGGGCCCACCTGGGCCCACACCGGCCGCGTGCGCATGCAAGTGGGGCGCGGCGGAAGCGGAGCGGAATGCTCGTGCGACGCGCCGACGCTGCACCCCGCACGCGCTCCCGGACAAGGAGAGCACCGATCACACCCAGGCTCTGCCGTCTTTTTAGCTCGCTCTCGAGGCGGAGTGCGGCCGCTCGTGTCGCCTCGCCTCGCCTCGCCTCGCCTTGGCGCATTCCCCCACCATGCCTCTGCATCACATGGCGGCGATCTGGCAGCGCCACGCCGTGGTGCCGTGGCGGACCGGGAGGCCGGGGACGGGGAGGGTGGTGGCGGCGGCGGCGGCGGCGGCGCCGGTGCCGCCGAGGCTGGAGGGCGTGAGCGAGGAGATGAGGGCTGCCGCGGCGCAGTGCCTCGACTGGGCCCCCGCGCGACGGCGCGTGCGCGGCGCCTTCGCGCCCTTGCTCCCCACCCTCGACCACTGCCTTTTCAAGGTCCGTATGCTCTGTTCACTTGCCTCGTTGCTCGGAGCAGGGTTCATGAAACCGTGATTAAACTAAACAGTTTACGAAAATTGAGCGGTTACCGTGACTAATCGAGTGGTTACTAACACCAAACCACTAGTAACCGATTCAAACCGAGCTTTAGTTCAAAATTTTGAATTCAAAACTTGTAAAATGAATTTTGTTGGGCAAGTTACCGTGGTAACTGGTAACCATCTGTCCGAGCTTGGGCGGTAAACGAACCGGAAATGGTTATGTCAAGTTGTCAACCCTGGCTCGGAGCATGGAAGTGATCTAGGCTCTATATTAGCAGAATAGCAGTACTGCAGTAGCGTTAACAGTCTGATCAGATGAGCCGAAAATGCTCTTGTATTTGCAGGGTTGTTAGTTGTATCGCGTGTGTCCCACCTCATGCCCAATTTAGCATAGTGAGTTAGTAATGAGCTCATAGGAATGGCTCTAATCATGAGATAGAAACAGGAGATTTGCAATTTTGACACTCTAAAGAAAGGGAGCTCTATGCTTGAATGCGGAAGTATATGTAGTTGACTAGTTGCCCTGTTGCTTGAGACATTCAGTTAGATCAATTGGTTGTGTAGTTGATGCCATCCGAAAGATGCTGGTCATGTAGTCAGTAGTCTGACAGTAGTATTCATATTGCTGCATCCATCTTAATTAGGGATTACCGAATTAGTAAAGTGAACGACATGATGGATGCTATCTTGGAAATCAAATTTATGTGGTGTCTTGGGGTTCCGATCAATGCTGATAAAATTGAAAGTCCGTTCCTTTTGAGAGCATAACACACTATCAGTTGTGTGCAATGCAGTTGGTCCTACTTACTAATCATTTATCTCTTAATCCTCATTTTGTAGATGGCGCCCGAGGGAATCCAGATGGAAGAGGTAACACATGAATACATGATGGAGATCTTGAATTGACCTTCCCTTGCAATTTGTTCAAGTAGTTCCCTTGTAGAAATGCAATCTATCTGTGATACAATATTCTTATCTGTTGGAAAAGATGGCATAGTTTGGAAGTGGTATATTCAGGCAAGGTGACTAAGGGATCTTTTTACAGGAGCGGCATGACGTTACTTGCATATTAAATTTGTAGTTAACCTCGAAAGAAAACTATAAGTGCAGTAGGCATCTTGAGTGAACTGTTTAATTGGTTGTTTTCTTTGTGTGACAAACTATAATACTTTCTTTGTAGAATCTCGAGACCAATTCAAAGGGGTCTGAGATTTTCTGGAAGAGTTGGCTGCCTAGGGAGGGCACTGCCACCAAGGCAGCACTTTTCTTCTGCCATGGATATGGGGGTACTTGCACTTTCTTTTTTGAAGGTGATTATGCTACTATGGCTACTGCTATGCTTTTCTTTTGAGCTCACTCTTCCTTACCTGCTTGTTTATGCATACATTACTATCTTGGAATTATCAGGGGTTGCGAAAAGAATTGCCGCCGCAGGATATGCAGTATATGCTATGGACTATCCTGGTTTTGGCTTATCATATGGCCTTCATGGCTACATTGCAAGCTTTGATGGAATGGTGGACCATGTCATTGAACAATACTCACAGATAAAAGGTTTTTCACATATATCTCTAGTAGATAAACTAATATGATTTACAATCATATAATCTGTACATCATAATGCAATGCTTTCTAATATTTAGACAGGAAGGAGGTGCGTGGGCTCCCACACTTTCTCTTGGGACAATCAATGGGAGGCGCAGTTGCTTTGAAAGTACACCTGAAACAACCAAAAGAATGGGATGGGGTGCTTCTTGTTGCACCTATGTGCAAGGTAAGGCTTTAACTCTAGAATCGAGATTAAGTTCGCCGAATATAGTGGTATGTTACATTTTTCTTGTTTAGGGTGTTAATCGCATATTTTTTCCAATGTTCAATTTGAAGTCAGTGAAGATACAATATGTTGTAAAAGAGGAAATCTCTGATAAAGACATGGCTTGTTGTTTACTTAATCACAAATGTTTTGTTAAATTGGTGCTGCTAACTCAATGCCTCCTTTAAGTTTACTTGAAATGGATAGTAACTGCTGGCAAGATATCCCTTTTTACATCGATGTACAATAATACTTGCAACCATGCTTTATTCATGAATAGATTACTAACACTTGGAGATCTTATCATAAACAATGCTATTGGTTTATGCTGCTACAATGTTGCAAACTTTTAAACCAATTGGTATACTTGATTTATGTTTGGGTGCATTAACAATGCTTTTATAAAGTTCTGACTTTAACATGGCAAGATTGCAGAAGATGTTACACCACCAGCACTAGTGTTGAAGGCACTGGGCATATTGTCGTGCCTTCTTCCAGAAGCCAAGTTATTTCCACAAAAAGATATTGGAGATTTGTCATTTAGAGATCCAAGGAAAAGAAAAGTGGTAAGTTATTGGACCAATTTCATGCCACTATCTTAATGTAATACTCCCTCTATTCAAAATTCTCCTATGTACTACTTTTTCACCGAGACCAAGAAAAAACAAACTAGCCACTAAACGAAATGGTATTGCTGCTCATTCAAGACTTGCATAGGTAGTTGAATTTGTATGATGAGAGATTGCATGCAATACTAATTAAGCTATAGCTGCTCGGGTCATGTGACGTTAATTTAATCTAGCCGCTAAATTAAAATAGTATTACTGCTTATTTAAGACTTACATACATGTAAGTTATAATTACGCATAAATTTTCTAGAAAAAATAGAAAATGTAATATGTAAGAGACTTTTGGATGGAGGGAGTATCACTTAGCACATTATCCAAATAACAATAAAATAGTCACCTCTCTTGTGTGTAGCGATTTAATAACAATCCACATGACTTAATTCCTTTGTCACAAATTACTTGCTTTTCTGCAATTAATAGCAAGAATCATCACACCTCATAAGAAAAAGCATCAGTACAACATGGTTGGTTAAAACATTTTAAATGTTGTGAATCTTTTTTTTTTCACTTTCCAGGCTGAGTACGACGCCATTGCATATACACATCAAATGAGGTTGAGGACAGCAGTTGAACTTTTGAAGGCTGCAAAGGACATAGAATCGCAGCTGGAGAAGGTCAGTGACTTCGCTTGTACCCATCTTTTGTGCATTTGAATTCCCTTCTCAAGTGACCCAAGAGGATCGATTTCTCGAAAAAAACAGCTACAAATGTGAAACCCTCTTTACTTATTCGACAGATTTGTTCCCCATTGCTGATTCTTCACGGATCAGCAGACATGGTGACCGACCCCCGTGTCAGTGAGTTCCTGTATGAGAAGGCTAGCTCAAAAGACAAGACTCTCAAGCTCTACGAAGATGGGTGTCACTGTATCTTGGAGGGGGAACCTGACGACCGGATTTCAACCGCCATTAACGACATCATCTCATGGCTGGATTCACGCTGCTGAATACCAGGGATCCAGGATACATTGTCTTGCAATCTTGTTGATCGGCTCTATTGTCTTCACCTAAGTAGTGGATCAATCATCAATCGCATAATAAATAGGTGTCGCTCTTCTCTTCTTTAGGAGTACAGCTCTATGGTGCATAAATTTTGGGAACATGGTGTGCAGAATCATTTTACCATTTACTCCAGTTTTATTTGTTGCTAGCTGGTACTTGGTTTCTTGCTAATTGTGAAAAACTTGTCGAGAGCACCGACAAAACAAATTAGCTTAGAACACTGCAACAATAGCACTGTATCAAACACTGTTCAAAGTAGTATAATCTAAAAATAATGTAGCTATAAATCTGAACCGTAGATCATCAAAAAATGACTGAATTACAGGCAGCCCTATGCTGCAGCTGATCTAAATCCAAACAGAATTGGCACATGGATGCCACTGTTCATACAAGTAATTGCTGAAGATTCGTCGTGGCAAATGACAGACATGCATTGATACACAGCATACCTTGCGGCCGTTTTGAAAAGTGTCTATTTTTTTAGCCTTCAATTATGGTGTAAGTCTAAACATCGACCATTAAATTAGATTTATTTTCTTCGGAGAAACGCCAATTTTCTTATTTTTCATGTGTGTTAAATCAACTGTAAAAAACTCTTGCAACATGTCATTCTGTGGATACTAGGATAAGCTCATGAGATCTGTAATCTACTCGTGGTAAAATTTCGCTTGAGCTGGGCTTAGCAGTTACTAACAGTTACGGCTCGTTAAAAAAGGAAACACCAGCCCACCCTTCTCTCAAAAGGGAAACCCTGGCCCACAGTCGCCGGCGTCCCGCACCGAGCCGGGACTGCGGGAGGCGAGAGCGATGGAGGAAGCCAAGGCGGCGGCGTACTACGACGAGCTCAACAGGAAGGGCGAGGGCGCCCGCCGCTTCAAGCAGGGCCTCGGGTTCTCTTCATCCGATTCCCAAACCGCCTCCTTCCCCTCGAAGCCCACGGCCACCTCTTCCTCCTTCCTCTCCGGCTTCGTCCGCGCCGGCGCCACCCCCGCGCCACCCCCCAAACCGACCAAGCCGCCTCCGTCGCAGCCTCCAGAGACCTCTTCCCTCACAGGCCGCCACTCTCGGTCCCCGTCCCCTTCGCGGCATCGGCACCGGTCAAGGTCCCCCTCTCGCTCGCGGCGCCACCGGTCCAGGTCGAGGGAGCGGAGGCGCCGGTCCAGGTCCAAGGAGAAGGAGGACCGCAGGGCCTCTCGCCGCCGCTCCAGGTCTCGTTCTCGATCACGTTCGTCTTCTCGCCGAAGTGGAAGGAGCTCGCACTCGGAGGACAGGCGGGACCGGCATGGAGATCGGCGGCGCGACGACGGTCGGGGACGCCATGAGAGCTCGAAGGGGCGCAGTAGCAAGGATCGTGGTAAAGTTGACTACTCGCGGCTCATCGAAGGATATGATAGAATGGTTGGTCGCATCATACCCTTACTGATCTGTAACTTAATGTACTGTTGTACATTTTTTTGCTAGCTTTTTGGTGTTTGGGAGTGATGGTCTGTCGATTTTGTTGCAGACCCCGGCTGAGAGAGTGAAAGCAAAGATGAAGCTTCAGCTTTCAGAGACAGGTTTTGGCCCGCAAATTTCGTTTGCTCTTGTGTACCTATTCTGTTCCATTGTACAAGAGTAATTCAAGTCACTTAGATTTTGTAATGTGGTTACTTGCATCAATGCACAAGTTCAATTATTCACAGCTTTGTGCTTAACTACTTACTTCCCTGATTTATGTATCACTTGGCTACTCTGGCTTGTTCAGTTGATTAAACATAAATCTAGGCAATAGGAATTGAAATGTCTATCAGTTTTTGTATATTTATGTTTATACATATAACTATTTAATTGTATATGGTATAGCTCCAAGCTGAAAATTTACTCTTGAATGCATCAGAATACTTTCATTCAAATGCACAATGCAATGTTCTATCTTGAATTCTTGATCACGCCTAGTAAAATGCTCACATGTCATCTTCTTTTTTTGCCTACCTTTCCCATCATTATGATATTATATTGTAACTATTGTTTATTATCAATGGTTGACAGCTTCAAAAGATTCCACCCTTGGAAATGCCACGGTGGGGTGGGAAAGATTTGAATTCAATAAGGATGCTCCACTTGATGAAGATGACAATGATGTTGAAGGTCAATCTTGATAAGGCTTATTTTCCTTTCGTAGCTATGCATTATAACTCTTCATTTAGTATGTCTCACATTTGATGTAGTATTAGTGTATACGTGTATTACGGTACCATTTTACAAGCCAAGGATCTGCTAATCTATAAGCTTTATTAAATTTGAGCGTAAAGGAGACACAGCTGCACAAGAGAGTACCACATCAAGCATTCACTCACTATCATCACTGTCAGATTCCAATCCAGTGTAAAAAATGGACAAGGAAAGGCACTCGAATCAAGAAACAGAACACACTACAAATCAAATAATCATTTGGCTGTTACAATGGGTCAAGTCTTGTATTTAATGAAATCTCGGACTTGACTCTCTTGCTCTGACTTTACTCTTGTTTTTTTCTCTTCTGTAACTTTTGGCCATTTTTGGCCCCGGGGAAACCCTTTTTAATAAATAACCGCAGTAGGAGCCTCTCCTGCTGGTTGTTTGCTCAAAAAAAAACAAATCAAATAATCATCACCTACTAGATATTTATATAAAACAATAAAACCAGAAAGCAATTAGATTTGTATTGCAAACTTTCTATACTAATTTGCAGAATGAAAAGAACTTCCTGCTAGTCCACAACAATATACAGGCTCAATTATAGTCCTAGTTTTGAATGTAGAACAATTAGGTTGTAGTGAGCTGTTCACATCAAGAATCGACTTTGAATTGATTAGACTAGGGTTGTTATCATTGCTTGTTATGGAAGTTCTTTTTAAAACACCCCTTTTATCAGTTTATGTGAGTTGCAAGATTCACTCTTGGAAGCTAAGATGTTTTATAGTTGCAGATTATAAAATTGCAACCTGATACGTGTCTGTAAATTTGTTAGCTTCTTATCTTATAGATGGAATGTACAATGAATTATGTGTTGTATGTTTCATTGCATTACACCATTGTCTTAGTTGATCCTTTGAAAGGCCTGTTTGTTACCCAGTAGCTTGAGCTTTCAATTTTATTATAGGAGTCGATACAAGAAAATTCAGCCATTTATTGGTCTTTGCTGTTTGACAACCCAGACCTTATCTCAACTTTATCCTATGTAGTTGCTAATGATGACGCTTCTCTGGTGAAGCACATAGGAAAGAGTTTCCGACTTTCTGCTGTAGAGGTATGGCTTGTGTAAACTATTGATTTTAAATTGTCATATTCTGTATTTCCCCCTTTGTTTCTGAGCATTGTAATTCTGCCCATGCCTTGTTCATTACATATCATAGTCCAAGCATGAAGATATAGTCAGAGCTGCACATGACGAAGCTATATTTGGAGTACCTACATATTCAATTGTTGATACTGAAACCACCGAGGCTGAGCTTCAAACCAATGACCATGGCGAGAAAGCTGAAGATGTTGAAGCGGAACCTAGCAGTTCCCTCATTAGTGATAAAGTAATCTCAACTTCCTTTTTTTCCTGGATTGTATGTTTATTTCTTGTTCCGTAGTTACTCATGAAACATTTTTGTGCTTAGGTTCTGGCAACGCAAAAGGGGTCATGGAGAGAGAGGGCTCAGAAATTACGTCAGAACTCAATTTCATGAAGTTTTGTCCATGCTTCATATCTGTTCTTTGTTGGTTTTCACTTGAGCAGATGTGCAATGATGATTCCCATGATGTGCAGTTCGCTAAGAAGAATCTGAAATATCCACCAGTTGACAGTGATACTTCGAAGCTGAACTCACCTGTATGTATCTTCTATGTAACACGCCGTACCCGTACCAGTTCTTGTAGCTGGATTTGGATAGAGCCCGCTGCACTATACGGCATACGCCAATCATAGTGCATTATCTAAATTTGCGTTAATACTTCCGAACTAACAGAAGGTACTTATTCTCAAATGATGAAGTGATCACAGAGAGTCTAGTGTCGACACCATTCAATAAAAATATTTCAAACGCAATGGGACCAACAAACAACAAACAGTTGAGTGCCCTTTTCCAAAATCCAGGACAGAATAAAGACGCCAATGGCGAATGCACAGTTACCTCAGCTGTATTCCCTATGGAGGCATCGAAAAGCACGAAGTATCAAGGAAGTTTATCCTCACAGTTTGGATGAGTAAAATATATCGTCGAGTAATCTGGATGTAATAATATTCTCCTGAAAGTTCTGTGTCGATAATATTGATTCCTCTTGGTTTCAAAAAGGATAACTTCAGTTCATGGCATGACCTAAAGAAACCAAGCATGCCACTGTCACCTTGTGGTGTATGCAGTAGTACACTCTGTGATGAGATTCTGATAAGTGATAGCTCCTCTATGGTGATTTCAACAGCTTCTGACCACGCAAACCGTTCCAGAAGTCTCTTGCTGTCATTACCTTCTTTCCAGGGAGTTGAAGCTCCAAGACCTAACCATAAAGCATCAGAGAAATTGGAATCCACCACAAGGAAAGAATCATATTTGTAACCTGCAAGATAGAGTGGAGTACAAACCTCGAGCCAAGTCGACTGACTGCAAGGAATAAGTAATGAGCTCCCCGAGAAGAGTACCTCATTTTCATCTCCTGTTTTGTCACAGGATGTGCAAACCTTTGTGCTGATAACCTTAATCTCAAGAACATCAGGTCCCCGAATTTGGCTCAGGAGCTGCAATTTCGCACGAGTTCCTGGCCAACCTGCAAATGCCCGCACCTACCAGGGTTGGTTGGTGATAGCTTTAATGAGTATGCTAAAAATAAGAAATTCACCTTGTTATGGAGAACTTTAGCTTCTTGGTCGAATGACAACCACGACTCATCAGAATTCAGCTGGAAAACAGAGATTACCATAATAAATACCTGGTGATATCTAAATTGAAGAAAATCACTTGAATGCAGAACTGTTAAAAGTTGAGATGGAAAAGAGGCCATCATGATTAATTAGCTGGGCTATAACTAGCAGTAGAGAACCAGCTGTGTGTATAATAATCCTGCAGAGCATTAAGTGCTTACAGATTCGGAATTTAGGACTCCCAGTCTTAGTAGAGGGTTCAAAAAAACTAATTCAGATTTCGTTAGGATATACAAATCCAAACATACATGGAATACATGTAAATATAAACTTCAGTACTGTATAATCTGACAAAGTGCATACCAAACATTAGAAACACAGGGTGGAGTTCCAAAATGATAGCATAAGAATGCTAGAAGGGACTATTGCAGAGGAGTCGTATGTCCATTTCCACATTCAGAGACTCAATTCAGTATATATTCCAGACCATGTGTACCTTGGGTGCATGTGTAGATTTGGAGTCATCCTGTGGTTGTGCCTTTTCTTTAGCTGATCCATCAAGAATAGATGGTAGTTCATGAAGCAATAATTTGGATCCTATTTAATGCAAGAATCAAAATTATCAAGTCTGAATTATGTAGCTCAAAACTATCCTTAGAAAAACAATAGTGTCAATAAGGTACGTTCCTTGGTAAGTACTGACAAACTATTTGTAATTACCAGATAAGAATTAGGTATAAGCAGGGTTATCACTAGGACAAGTATACCACTTAACCACTAGGAGCTACACGAGGACAACTCCACTCCATGTAATAAGCTAATAGCCATGTATAAATGTGACCATTACTCATGGATCAGGGTTAGTTCGTAGCCTTTTTACCTATATTGAACAATATAGCAAGCAGCTCTGTTGCCTGCAAAGAAAGAAAGTGATATGAAAAATTATCAATGTAGGAATATAGAAAACTCAGAGAAGAATTTGTCAACAGTCAAGCACATGAATGGTCCAGTTCACTTGGGAAGCTGTCTTAAATTGTGTTTCAGATATTACGGTTATCTAAGTTAAAAAAAGATATTACGATTATTGTATTTTGAACTAAATAAACTCTTTTAGAGAAATATTGTGTGGAAAATTGTCAAACTAACAAGGAAGCATGCTACTTGAATAATAATAATGGTCATGCGAAAATTTGTTCATAATTTCATATTCAACATGACATACGCATGTACACCCTCGTCAAAAGTACAAATGAATTATGATTATCTTTAATGCACTAAAGTTATCAATATTGTCACACATTTTCATTAAATTGAAATTTACAATTAAAGGGAAATTGTAAGTAGTCATGGTTATGTTATGTTATGTTATGTGACTGAATAGGAATAGCATTTGAGAAGCCCCAAATTTCCTTGTACAGTATCATTATGTAAGCAATGCTTGGCTTCTGTTTTATAACTTTGAACAGTCAGGTGAAAATAAAACCAGCAAGACGGTGACAACTACCTACCTTAATATATTCATCAACAGCAAATCTTTCACAAGCAATCACGGGACCTGCATCCAAGGCACGCACAGTATATGCAAGAGAAACACCTGTTTCTGAAACACCTTCCTGCAGTTAAAATTGATAAATATAAAATACTCCAAAGCTTTGGTGCTTCACTGATTCAGATATGTAATAGGTGGAGCATAAAAACCTGCAATGCCCTCTGCACAGGTGCTGCACCACGATACAGAGGCAACAAACTTGGATGTATGTTAACAGTTCCTGGTATGTAAATAAAAATCTCCCATGATCAAGGTTCAGGAATCCAAGAAGCATTTCAATAGCCAAAATTCAACATGTCCAGACTGATTTCTGGCAAATTAGGGCCTTTTAACACTAGTTCTGCTAAGATTGACTATGAACTGACTGGAAGTTATCAAGTTTTGGTTTTTGCGGTTTAAAATGGAAACATATATGTCTGACTATCTGGTTACCATTGGTTCTCCTAGAGGTTATCCAATTTTGGTTTGTGGCTAAATTGACGAGTGTGTTTTTGAGGGATATAAGCCATTCACTGTAGTAGACAACTAGACATGAATTGTAGCAGGAAAGCAGGAATCACAAGTAGTCAAGTTGCTAGTCAATACCAGTGAATTCCTACTGAGCTGCTTTTGCTTGAACATGAGATGGTATACATTTGTTGTGCACTAGAGCAATTAAACACTACGAGAAAATTGGCAAAGCTGATCGTTTGGCAATTGGCAGCCAGACCCTAGACGTACCACCCTGTGGAATATCAAGAAACCTCCGAGGAAGAATGTTCCCATAGGCAGCAGTGATGCAAATCTCTGGTCTCACTTCCTTCAAGTCTGACAGAAAGGCCTCCTGCATTGCAACATAGGTCACAATGAACGGCATATCCTCGTGCACCCAACACCATTATAGACTCAACGTGATGAACTGCTCAGAGAAACAATTCAGAAGATAGAACCTCCCCGGCGCGCTCGGGCGTGAAGATGAGGTCCTCTGGGAATCCGCGGTCGAGCGCGAGCTGCGCGACGGCCGAAGGCATCAGCTTCCTCCCCCTGTTCTTAGCGGCCGGCGGCTGCGTCACGATGGCGGAGACCTGGAATGCGGAGTCCGGGGAGCCTGAAGCCACCAGCAGCGTGTCCAGGACCGAGGCGGCAACCTGAGGTGACACCAGACCGGAGCACGCTAGTTCGCGAACCGAAAAGGGGAAAGCTTGCGGGTGGTGGTGGTACCTGGGGGGATCCCAAGAAGACGATATTCTTCTTCGCGGTGCCTCCGGCGCCGGCGGCGGATTTTGCGGCGCAGCAGCAGAAGCGGCGGAGCAGCGCCGGGGAGCAGCGCGCCATCTCTGCTCTTGTCTTGGATTGGGGAAAAAAATTGAGTGCAAACTGTATCCACCCACCGTGCTGTGCATACCTCCTATAGATTTGTGACACCTGTCTGTGGCCATCATTTAACGGTGAATTGAATCTGGCTCATGTCTCAGGTAGGACAATGCGGGCTAGCTCCAAATCGGCTCGGCTCTAGCTCCGAAGAAAACAACTCGGATCTTCAATCCTTTGACACCGTCCTGAAGCCCCATCGGGGCCACACCGCCGGGCCGCCGCGACGATTCTTGTGGCTGGGGTGCGCGCCGGATCTTCTAGCTCGGGAGAAAGCAACTCGGCTCTTCGATTCTTGCCACCATCCTGAAGCCCCGTCGGGGCCACGCCGCCGCGCCGCTTCTTGTGGCCGGGGATCGCACCAACGCGTCACAAATCTGGGGAGAATGTTGCAGCACTAAAGCTAACTCCTCCAAATCCAGAAGACTTCAGCACCTTGGAGTAGATGGACAACACTAGGGTCGCCGTCGTCGCGTATCAAGTCATTTTACTTTCAGATCTAGTGAGAGTCATTTTACTTTTCTGTTCCATATATATTGAACTGTCATTATCTATTCTGAATATATTGAAGCATCAACACAGAAGCAATGCTAGCTTGCTCAAGTCTGTACCCAGAGTTGTCCTTATCTGCACATTCCCACTATTGGGCATTAGGGTACAGACGAAGGAGCCCAAGGTATCTTTGTACCTAGCAAGATCTGTCTTTCCTCCTAAATACTCCTGAAAGGCAAGAAATCGAACTCGACACTTATCTGAAGCTCACTAGCTCCCTGCAAGATCAATCAATGGTAGGTGTTGTGATGACTGACCTGTGCTCCTGCATACTTGTTGTCCCAACTGAACTCGTTGACAGGGTTGTTGGAGCTCTGATTGTTACTCAGGAATTTCTTCGATGGCCAGCGTGGTCCAGAGGAGCACCGTGGCACGGCATCCCGGTGGCATGGCCCAGCAGACCTGCAGCGTGTCCGACGGAGGGGCGTCCCGGCGACGCGTCTGGCGGAGCAGCGTCCCGATGAAATTTGTGCAATGCAATCTCTTGGAAAGCGCCGAAAACGGTTGGTGATTTGTGGCAACAAACATTCATATGCGGAAGGTGCGACTGAGCCGATAATCTTGAGGAGCCGAGCCGAGTAATTCTCTAGAGCCAGAAGAGTTAAGCCAAGTCGTGCGCGAGCCGGATCAAGGATGTTCGTTGGATGATGGCCACAGACAGGTGTTACAAATCTATAGAAGGTATGCACGGCACGGTGGGTGCATACAGTTTGCACCCAATTTTTTTCTTGGATGGGGAACAAAGACTGGGACGGGGGAGGCTGACGCCTAATTACTCTCCATGCCACCATCGGACGGCCGAGATTTCGTTCTCTTTTCTTTTTGGGATAATGTGTGTACTTCCTCTAAATTTGGGAAGAATTCGCAGGATTTATCGGCAAGATAGGCCGAATACGGGTTGATTTGGAATAGAATTTTGAAATAATCAGTTCAATTTCTTTAAAGATCATGTAAAATTTGGAATAGAACATTAGTGGGACTGTGGGAGCCGGTCAGCCGGGTAGTGTTACTGCATAGTGTAATTTACAGGGATTGATTGTTTTGTGGAGTGACTATTTTCTCTTTAATTAGCAATTAATTTGTAATCCATTCTATCAACACCAAACAACTCAAATGCTTCTCTTTTCCTTGGGGTAAAAAAGAATATTCTAAATTAAAATTAAAAAACATACTTTAGCATAAATCCTTAGTTTTACCTATAACAATTTATACACGGCTTGTACCTACCATGTGGCACCAGGTGTGTAAGATCACGTTTGTTTCAGCTTTGGATTATAACAATCCAGCTTTTTTTCATAAGCTGAAACAAACAGAATAATTTATTCTACCAATTTATTATAATTTAGGGTGCGGATTATAATGATTCAGTAAACTGATAGAAACCAACTTTTTTTAAAAGCTAAATTTTTATTTTTATAATCTAAAACTGAAACATAAAACTGAAACAAACAGTCATAATTGTCCATAAGAAAAAAAATCCGGCCTTACAGTCATAATTGTCCATAAGAAAAAAAATCCGGCCTTACAGTCATAATTGTCCATAAGAAAAAAAATCCGGCCAGAAAAAGGGATCCGTTTGCAAAATTCTGGACCGCTACTGTGACGTCGTCCAAAGCGGGATCCTAATTGAGAAAATACACAGGGTCCTTGTTGCAAAAATCCGGATCGTTAGTTCGTTACAAACGGTAGCGGTCCAAAACTACAGGGGAGTGCCGCCGGGAAGGAGTACGTTCTGACGTGGTTGTCCCCTGCCGGCGACGGCGACCCGCCCCGCCGTATCCATCGACGGGGAAAAGTACCCTAGCGCAGTAGACGACTGCTGCTGCTGCGGCGGCGGCGGCGGCGGTGGCCACAGTCCACGAGCCGCCGGCGAGCACTAGCCACCCATCCTCGCAACAGGTGATCTACCTGGAGACGCACTCACGCGCAGCTCGTCGTGCTTCCACGGCGACGCCGCAGAGGCGGAGCCCGGAGGAGACCCCCCGGCGACGATGCCTTTGCCGTCTGATCGATAAAACTACTTTTGTTCATCCCTTGCGGCCTTGCCCCTGAACAAGTCGAGTGTACAAATCGTAGTGATGTTTTGTCGAGGTACATTACACCCAGACTTCCCTTCTCTCGCGCGTGTTGGGCTTAGTATGATCTTAGTGGGAATGCAATTTGCACCTCCTAAATTAGCTAAATTTTCCCAAATTAACAATTCCTGTAAACGAAAACAGAAACTGAATTGCAACAACACCACAAGCAAAGCGCAAAGCCCAGTCTCATATGCGAGGTCAGTTCATCGTCTTCTTGGGATACAAAAACAGGGCATGACAAAGAGAACCACTGAATAATAATAAACCTACAGTACCATGCAACGATTGATAAAATCCGTACATACTTTGATTACTTTCTATTTCAAAAAAATTAATAATGTAGCAAAAGCATCTATCTCGTACCTGGAGACTTTAAGTTTCTAGCTGATAGCGGATGATGGCCAGCACAAGCAGAAACAGGCATTATGCAAATTTCAGTATTTCACAACCCCTCTGTCCTCCAGACTACAGAGGGACCCCTCTTCTGAAGCTCACATGGTCGGAGCTTGTTCATTACACGCCCCATCATCGCCATCGCTGCGATGCTTGGAAACTGGCCTTCAAGATCATCATTTGGAATGTTAGACTTGGCCTGTCTTTCCAGATTCCAAGCTCCATGAAAAACAGGGGTGCCTCCTCGGCACCACCTTCCTATCCAACGATTAAGAGTTTTCGCTGGCATAGGAGAGCCTTCTTGGTTTTGTTGGTCAACCAATCTTTCACATGTTGGTGTGTCCTTCACATGTTTGATCACGGCAGTATTGTTGCTCTCGTAGTCAAACACTCGACCAAACACGGTGCATGTTCCTCCGGTCAGTGGACCATCTCCGACCTTTTGTTTCTTGGAATAAGGGACATGAGAATCTGAGGTATCATGTTGCAGGCGTTTGAGCCACTTGTCACTTGGATCTGTGCACACTGGTGACTCATTTAAAGCGTCGGGAGTTGGATTTCTCAATCTGCTCATTTGAAAGAGAACTAAATCCAAGTTCATGCTTGACGTTTTTGACATGCTCCATTCTTGACTGTTGGCACAAGGTGCTTTTGAATAGAAGTCGTGGTGTTCTGCACTCTCGTTGACTGCTCCATTTCCTTTACTGCAGCTTGAAACTCCTTTGATTGATGAAGTCACTGCCTGTTCAGTTTTTGCAGACGATGGATAACCAGATTCCTATGGAAAAATTGTTAGTTGTTGACAACAAACCAAAGATAGGTTATATTGCGCATCAGCATATGTTCAGATTTCTGACAGAACTTTTTAGAGTACAAATTTTCTGATCATCTATGTGTAGAGACTATTTCCATGATAATAAATGGCAGCATCCATCAAGACAAAACACAATTGTGAATATGTTATGATTTTAAACTCTGTGAATATAATAAGTGGACTTGTGAGTTGCCTAAGAAAATCGAGTCATATTTTTGAAGGTAGCCATCACCCGAATGTTGATGTGACATGCACACGCAAAAGTGTGATGCATTATTCGATTAAAAATATATGTTAAATATTTTATGCTTTCCCATGGCATGTAATGTGTTTCACGGCAAATAGTTAGAGGAATAAAATGGAAAGCGGAGCTCTGTCTTGAACCCCACATGCTGTTGCACGTTTTCATGCAAGACATGTAATAGTGCTTTATTATTCTGGGAGCGTGGATAAGCCTTGCATGGATTTTTTTCTAACTGTTGGGTCTGATTTGTAGCACAACAACCATGTTTGTTGACCAACTTTTGTATTCTTATCCTAATTTTAATAAGATGGGACTAGTATTTTGCCGGTCTAACAAAAAAAAGAGTAAACTGTTATAAAATTTACTGTGGACTGCTAATACCTTTTGTATTGGCGCTGAAGCAAACCCTACAAAGAAACGAGAACAAACATATCATTCAATATTTAAGTAAATCCATTACAATATATTTGTCATTCAAATTTAACTGCATCTATTTCTTCCTAACAGACATTAACAAGTAGCACCTTTTGGCACAAATAACCTGGGGAAATAGGGAAATAGTTCTCTTTTGCCATCCAGGTGTGCCAACAGAGCAAGGTCAAAGTCTTAACTAATATTACAGTGTATAATAAACAATAAGTCTCACCTGCGGTAGATTTCAATGCATGATGGGCTTCACTGTACAAAGTATCAGTTTTAGTTGAAAATTGCTTCTGTGCTCCCAATAAATAACTGGTCTTGTTACCACAAGATTTCCCTGAAGAAGTTGGATCTTTGGAACATTTAGTAGGTTGTGTTAACATTTCAAATAAGCAGGGACCCTTTCGTTTGTTATCTGTCGATTTGTTCTCTGTTGGTTTTTCATGAGCTAGTGCTTCATCCTTGCTCTTCATTATCATTGCATTGTCAATTGTATCAGGTAACTTGCAGGATTCAGTGAAATTCCCTGCAGAATCTACTGTGTGTTTATTCAGATACCGTCGTTCACCTTGTAACAGATTAGCAAAGGCCACATGGCGGCCCCTAATGTCCACATCACCCTCCTTGCTGATGGCAGAAGTTTTAACTGCTTTGATCTCATGTTCTCTACTCAGCTCAGGCTCAACGAAGGTGACTCCCTCTAAATGCTGTTGTTTTTTGCATGCTCCAGCAGATGCTCCTAATTTATGTAGCAATGAATCTTCAACAGTTTGATTTTCCATTTTGCTAGCTGAAAGCATGGAGCTGTTCTTGCAAGACCAATGAGGTGACTTGGAATTTGTGATATAATGGTTTGCATGATGCCCATTTGCCAATGAGCATGACGAGTTGGTTTCATCCTTGTTGCAGTAGCATGATTCTTCAATTGATAAACGGCCTTTCAGTTTTTTCCCTGCATTGTCAGAATTGAGACCAGGATAATCATCAAGGTGAGATAGCATGCCCCTTGCAGATTTGCATTGCTTCATATTCTCATCAGTTACCCGATGTGTGTGCAACTGATACTCCTTTGATGAAAATGCCATCACATTAGAGGTGGACATATTTACCTTCACAGATTTTTGTGGAACAAAAATCTTATCAGATGATGTGATAAATGCAGACCGCTTTGGGTTAAGTATGCTGCCAATTTTCTTGTTGATTTCTAACATAGGGAAGTGGCTCCACTCCGAACTCAGATTATCAGTGACACAATGTTTATGAGAATCCATGGATATATCTGAAATTTTATGAACAGAATATTTTTCTGATACCACCGTCTTAGCAGCATATACGTTCACATTTTTCTTCATCACAGAACTTTCAAAGGAACTACCCATCTGATCAACATTCTTGCATTGGACTTCTTGGCAAACATCATGTGCTACACCCCACATATCAGAACTGAATTGTCGAGAATTTCCTGCAGAGGCAGCTCCATGGCTCACTCCCACCATCAACCTTTCAGCCACTCTAGATTTCATGAGCTCAAAAGGTAAAGCTCCACAATCTTTTGAATAGCCAACATCATCGATTCCCTTGATAGGACAGCTCTGTTCATTTTGAGGTTCTTCACTTATGCTTGATCTGGTCCAGTGAGCCATCCACAGGGACTGTTTGCGGTAAGGTGATTTTCCGATGTCACTTTTGCTTGGTAGAACTTCAAAATCTACTTTCTCACCAAATCTGTTGGCAGGAGAGTCTGGCATGACCAACTTCAAAGATTCACCTTAAGCTTCTGCAAAAAGAAAAGAATAGTTAGACAGAAATGAAATTAATCTGTGGAGGGCCCCAAAAAACAATGTTTATGTCCAAGTGATGCTTGTCAATGTGAACTTGCAATTTAATGATGTGGCAGGGTAAAGTTATTCTAAGTCCACTGAATTTTTTCAAAACCTTAACTAAGAAAGGAGTTAACACAGATACATTTGGGTGATTTGACATTCTATGTAGCCTTAATAATATTAATTATTTATAGATTGGTAGAAATAAAAAGGAAAATGTAGAAAATATTTTGTTTTGATGATCTTACCCTGCTCCAATCTGCACGTTTCTTTTTTACCCTAATCTATGAATAGGCAGATATAGATTCTTTTCAATTTATTTTTCCTTTTGAAACCGTTTATGGCACGTTGTGCGGTGTTGGTGCACTGGGCAAGGCTTCAGAGTTCAGAGTACATACTAACCTAACTCCAGACTTCCAAAAGAAAAAGGTTAACAGAAGTAACACTGACCAAAACAGAAAAATGCAAGAACAGATATTGTACATCCAAATACAATTAAAAAATATTTTACTCCCAAAATATGGTAACTGATGAAATGTGTTACCAGCTTAAGTAAGAAAACTCATAACCAAATAATATGTAATATCAATTGAATCATAGAGTACACTTTATGAGTTACTTAAACCATAGAATTGCCACCAGAGACACATGATAGAATTTCACTGACATGCCACACTTTAAAGAATATGGAGGAGATCCATTAAAGAAGAGTTGCTACTACTTAGGAGGCAGCCTCCAGCCAGGATAAGTTTATTGCATAATTTTGTTAATCTCAGCTACAGCTGATCTGTCTTCAAGTTGATACTCCTTTCTGACGTATATAATTTTCAATAGTTTTTCCATGAGCAATATGACAGGAATGATTAAGAAACACCTTAGTGTCGCTCAACAAGAAATCCTCAGCGTGGTAGGAGGAACTAGAAATCTTTCCTTACTGCGTGAAGCAAAGAAATCGCAACGAAAGGAGAAAATTTTCGTGCCATCTTAACAAGATTCGCAAAGCTTATGGCACAACCACCCAAACAGGGACTTGCCAATTTTTTCTTCTCGATTACCACAAAGTAGGATAGCAAAGCAACAGCCAAGAGGGAACTTTTCAGTTACCTGGGCAATCTGTCGCCTCCTTCGTTCGCCAGAATTCAGATCAGGTCGTCTCCACCGCGAGCTCGGCAACCACCAAACGAGGCAAGAACAATACAAGCAAGAGCCCAATCAAACCAACCAAGGCCCTCTCGGCTTTCGCTCGTCGCTGGCTCATGGTCCAGAACGAGAAAAAAGGGGGCTTAATGAAAAGGAAGGAGCAAGTAGCCGGCGGCTACGGCACCTGTCCTGTCCGTCCAGCTCGCGCCACAGCAGCCAAGAACGGATCGAGTGCTCAGCCCCACTCCTTTCGGGCTCCCCCGCACATCGCCGTCCCCGTCACGCGCCGAATCTGTCCTCTCGGCCTCTCCCCTCGCGGAATAAAAGGGAGGAGGAGATGAGAGCGGAAAAAAAACGTGTAGGCGGCAGCGCCGCACACCTCCGCGGCAGCGAATTTGGGCAACCGAGGTGAATGATTGATTCCTTTCCGTCCTCCTCCTCCTCCCCCCGCGCAGCAAGGGCAGAGCCGCAGAGGCAACGCTTGGCTGCCGTAGTGCCGTGTATACGGTCGCCGCGGGGGGTAAAAAGGCGGATGAGGCGAGGCGAGGCGAGGAGGACGACGTTGATTGGACGGCGAGAGCAGGGAGGAGGAGGAGGAGGAGGATGACGTCGCGGCGTCCCAGCCATGTGTTGTGCGCGCCAGGCTTGTATCGGTCAACAAGTCAACGAAAATATCTCGAGGAACTTTTGCGCTTTTTGCGGTGCCACACTGGACTTCCGGAGTTTGATATTCATGGGATTGGGACCCACGCTACAAGGCTCCGAGCGTGCAAACTACTCCCTCGCTAACGCCAAAGTACGTACTGTTAGAGTATTTTCGAACTTTTTATTTTTGCTATTCACTTAAATATACTTGATAAATATGATTTTCTATTAATTTATATAAATGCAAAGAAAATAAATATAATTAAGCAAGCTCAATAGTGAATGAAATAGCAAGTTTGATTAGCTTGCTAGACGTAGTAAGTGTGGAAAGAATAATAAAAAGCCTCTTAAAATAATAAGTTAAGTAACAAGTATAATAGAGATATTTTTGAACCATACTTGCTATTTTAGATAATAGCATGTATAATAACTAGTACAATGGAGATGTTCTTAGTACACTAATATGTAGTAGTATAACACTGCTGTTACTGACCAGAATTTTGAGTGATTTAGCTTGAGGTAGATAACACCCCACGTATTAGTATTAGCCAGGGTTAATAAAATCGGGGTTTCATATTAGATTTTTGAGTGATTTGATTTGAGGTAGATAACATATGGTACATTGTAACATGCTCACAGATCAGCCCGCTTACTGGCGGACGGGGCATCTTGTAAACTAAACTATCAAAATCTTACCTATGGGAAATCAACTTCTGTCACTCAACTCTTAATTCGATTTAGTTTTCGTTCTTAAATTATAAACCCGGATAAAATTCGTCTCTCGACTTTTAAAGGCGTTCATTTGACATAATTAACAGTGGTTGTGAGGAAAGCTAATATGATTTGCTTATCATTCGTAATTTGGTATCAAAGTTTATCATCCACGAGTCATCATTATATGTCCTTTCTGTGCCTTTTGGCTTAAATCCAAAACATGTTGGAGAATGGGTTTCATCTCTTACCAAGAGAATGAATTATATCAGATTCTTGTTGGGGAAAATTGATTATATACCCTCTCATTAGTTTGAAATCTAGGATATACCTTTCTTTAGATGTAAATTGATTATGTGTCTTTCTTTAGTCTTTTTACTTTAGAAAATACTCTTTTTTACACGTTAAACTATATTTATGTATTTTATGCAAATTGAAGCAAAAATAAAATTGAAAGTTATTTCTTCCAATGCAAGGAAAAAAAGCTAGTACGGAGCAAAATAGCTTAAGCCAATAATTATGTGTATATGAGAGTATTTTAGTTATTTGAAATAATGAATACATAAAAAAATAGTTTAAAGGGTAGAAAAGGGTATTTTCCAGAGTAAAAAGACCAAAGAAGGTAATAATCAATTTACATCTAAAGAAGAGTTCAGACTAATGGAAGGTATATCCTAAAATTTCAGACTAATAGAAGGTACATCATAGATTTCCCCTTCTTGTCGAGGGTTTAGAAACTAAAAGGAATATAGGAGTCGAGGGACCATGAATAGACTTGTGAAAATTTGATGAGCTGTTCTAGTTTTTGCTACCAAAATCTGAATACTGCCCATATACTAGTCGCTTTTCGGCGCCAAATTAAATTATATCTTTGAATAATGTCTGCCCCACCAACACTCGATAGTGCCATGCTTTGGTATCACCGGCGGGGCATCAGTCCAAAGACCCAAAAGAGCCCACCAGTATTATGTACTACGTTGCAACGAGGATAGGATACATCAACATCTCTGAACTAGCAGCGTGGAAAAATTCACTGAAGCAGACAGAGGCGTCAAGCCAACCCTTTTCATGTAGCTGGAAGTGGCTGGAACAGAGGGCATGTTAGCGATGGAGAGCTGAGATAATACAACTGGTGAGTAAAGCCGACCAGTTAGAAACCAGCACAAGCGAGTGGTTCATGAGACAATATAATGAAGAAAAAAACAGTCGAAACAAAACATGGTGCAAAACAGATCCATATTCCGCAGTATCCATGAGCTCATTCATGACTGGAGCTACTAACAATGATTGTAAATTAAGCACATGTACCGAGGCAGGTATTATGACCTCAAACAGCAAAAAGAAGAACACCAGGGTGATGCCACAGTCGTCTACCAATACCACAATTTGACAACCAAAACAAGGTTTATCATCTCTAGCCAGCGTAGCTGAATCCCGAGATCTTGTAGATCCGGATGGTTCCATCTGTGTACCCAGCATACAGGGTGCTTCCATCTGCGCTCCAGTTCAAGCATGTGCAGTATAGCATCTGTGCACAACAGCAACAAAACCATTAGTTATCAGGACCCAGGAGAGGAGTGTGGGATTATAACTAAAAAGAGATAAACTCAAAGATAAAATCCTATTCAAAATCTATGTAGTCCTACTCCAATAGGATAACTAAATATGCCTATAAATCTATGTAGTCCTGATAAATCAGTGGTTTTTTCCAGGTAAATCTTTGCCTCGATTTGATTTGTGTGCTTAGATCCTAACATGCTTGATAAAAATGCAGCATTTTCTAAACAGAATTTTTGTACATTAAAATGTATGAATGACCACATCAAAGTGCACATTCAATACAATAGTCTGTGAAAAAAGACTACGAACACTCAGGGTGAAAGTAAAAAACTGTGGAATAGTCAATTAGTCATGGCTGGCAAAACTAGATTTATATTGACAAGTCACACTACCCATGAAATCCTTATAAGACCCATGGTAAAATAAATATCATATGCAAAATCCAGTTAGTAAAACAAAAGCATCCAGAGTGGCAATTCCTTAGCATTTTACTAACAAACATTATATTGCGTGAAATGTATATAAATCAAAGGAGCTAGATGATTACATCATTCCACAACAAATATGGAGAATGAAATTTTGAACCATAATATTTATTTTCAATATCTAACAAGTAACAATTCAACATTTAAGATTATACATGAAATTTTTGAACCATACTATAATACTATTTATTTTCAATATCTAACAAGTAACAATTCAACATTAAAGATTTAATACAGAATCACGATGTTCAGCACATACAATCTTAAACAACCTTGTACTGATTGCTTGAAACTTGGCAACAGTGAACCATGAACAAAAGAAGGCAGGCTACAGCAAAATGACAATGCCAAAGTGTACTAAAAGCATCAATACCAACAAAACATAACAGGTCCTAACTGTTAAACAGCAATTACACCTGTTCAAGCATGATATTCAAATAAGCACAAATTTACAATTGAGTTCAGAAACATTCTAGTTGATGGGATAACAATGAGACACATCAAGGCATCTCCTTTAACACAAGTATTCATAAGAAATGGGTGGCATTAACATAGAATTATATCAAACTAAACAACACACTTCATGCAGCACCAATATTATAATAGCTGACCGCAAAAGACTATCATCCACATTCTTACGAAATAGCAATAACTACATATTCCATTATTAACATGCCAAGTAAGTGAAAGTATGAAATGGGGAAACGAACCTGGTTCTTGGAGGCTGGGATCTCGGGCTTAAGGTCCTGCACAATGTGCTTTGACTCAAGATCCCAGATCTTAATGGAGTCCTGGGTGGCCGCGCAGAGCCAGTAACGGTTGGGCGAGAAGCAGAGCGAATGAATGATGGAACCCGCGTCCAGCGAGTACAGCCTCTTGCCCTCAGCCAAGTCCCACAGCAGGGTAACGCCGTCCTTGCCACCGGATGCGCACAGCGAACCGTCCGGGCTAACTGCAACGGCGTTGACGTAGCCTCCGTGGCCCTCGAGGTTGCAGCGCAGCTTGCAGTTTGTGAGGTTCCACACCTTGACGGTGCGGTCCCATGAGGCGGATACGATGGTTGGCTGGAAGTTGTTGGGCGAGAAGCGGACGCAGGACACCCAACCGTTGTGGCCCTCGCCACCGCCGAGGTCGCCGCCGATGGTGTATTTGCACTCACCGAGGGTGTTCCACAACTTGATGGTGCGGTCACGGGAGGCGGACACGATCTGGCGGTTGTCTACGGAGAACGCCACTGAGAGGACGTCCTTGTCGTGGCCGACGAAGCGGCGGGTGGTGACGCCGGTGGAGAGGTCCCACAGGCGGAGCTCGCCATCCCAGGACCCTGATAGAGCGAACTGCCCGTCCGAGCTCAGGACGACGTCCTGGACGAAGTGGGAGTGGCCTGTGAGCCGGCGGAAGGGCACGCCGTACTCGGTGGCGTTGGCGGTGTCAGCGACGGCCTGGACCGGGTTGGTCAGGTCCCACACCAGCAACGACTTGTCGCGGGAGGAGGAGACGATGAAAGGCGAGTTGTCGACGGGCGTCGCGATGGCCGTCACCACGTCGTTGTGGCCGCGCATCACGCCGGCCAACACCAGCGACTCCTGCGCGCCGGCCATGGTTGCGAGATGGGGTTAGAGAGAGCTAGGGGTCGACGGAATGAGACGGCGGCGGCGCTAGGGAGAAATCGGAAGCGAAACGGCCGACTTGAGTGGCCAGGCCTTTTATACCGGAGCGGCGCAGGAGCTAGGGTTTTCAGGGGGTTAGAAGGAATTTGGATCAGATGATGGGAGATCCTGGCCGTTGGATGTCAGTTGTTCGGCTGTATGGGCTGTCCCGGTTACAAAGCCCATCTCAAATGTATCAAAAGTTCAGAATATGTTCAAAGCATCATAGTTCTAAATCAAATCAAGATTTATTGGAGATCAGTTGAATGGGTTAATTTGTCAATATCATTTGTGTGTTAATAACAAATAGGGGTCACCACACTCACTGGTATATTTGACAATGTTGATATTGGAGTTAAAAGGTGTGTCAAACACAGCAATAAATTCTCTGCTTTTGCTGAATTCTGGATGCAGAGAATCATCTTCTCCTTTCTGAAATATTTGTGCTACTGCCACGACAAACTTCGATTCGTAAGACGACTCGGGAAAAATGATCATGTAATGGTTTGTAGTTCATGGCCGGCGGCTAAAGAGACCGAGATTATGGAAAGAATCATTCGTCCGTTCTACGTACAGCTGCAATCTGAAATTGTTGAGGTATGCGTTAAAGTGCAGCTTTTAACAAGGACCACTGTTCTTGGCAGCCAATCAAACGGCACCGAGAAATCCACTCTCGAACAGCCAGCCAACCAATAAACCTGATCATGAACACGAACTGGTGAATCAATTAACGGGGTTAGACAAGGTGATCCTTTAATTTGTCACCATTGTTGTTTAACTTAGTAGGTGATGTTCTTTATGAGATGTTTCAAATAGTCAAGGAAAAATATCACCTTACTGGATTCGTCCATCATATGTTACAAGGGGGTCTGACTCACCTCCAATATATTGATGACACAATTTGGTTTTTTGAGTACTCTGTCCAGAATTTCATTACTGTTAAATTCTTACTTTACTGCTTTGAGTTGATATTTGGTTTCAAAGTTAATTTTTTTAAAAAAAGTGAAGTTTATGTGTTTGGTGTTATTGAATCTGAAACTCAAGATGTTGCTAATGTGTTTAATTGTCATTTGGGTTCCCTCTCCATCTCTTATCCGGGTCTCCCAATTAGTGGTTCTAAACTATCTAAAGCTTATTTTCAGATGATTATCAATAAGGTTGAGAAAAGGTTGTCTACATGGAAATGTGGGCACCTTTCTTTTGGAGGTAGGATGATTTTGATCAATTCGTGCCTCAGTAGTGTGTCTTTGTATTGTATGAGGATGTTTCAGTTACCTAATAGTGTACACCACAGATTAGATCAGAATTCGTTTTTTTGGATTGGGTTAGATCACAAAAAGAAAATATCATATGATTAGCTGGGAAAATTTGTGCATTCCTAAACCTCTTGGGGGTTTGGGGTTTCTTGATACTAGGGTTATGAAGTTGCCCTCTTAGGGAAATGAATTTTTAGACTCATAACTGGTTACAATGATTTGTGTTATGAATTATTGAGGATGAAGTATGATGTTAAAGGCAGGTTTTCTCCGGTAATTCAAAAAAGTTCCTACTTTTGGAATAGTCTCTAAAAAATCAAATCTAGATTTTAGAAGAAGTTTTGTTGTGGGGAATGGGGCAAATATATTTTTTTGGGATGATGTCTGGATTGGTGATATCCCCCTTAAAATCAGATTTTTTTTTGTCTTTATGAGATTTGTTTGGACCCTTTAATTTTGGAGGATGAGGCGTGGAATCTGGGGTGGTTGATTCAGTTCAGAAGATCTATTTCGCCTTCAGAATGTTAGAGTTGGGAAGAATTGAAAAATCTGTGTGATCAAGTTTCTATTGGGAGCAATCCAAATAAAATGGTGTGAGATCCGAATAAGAAGGGTTTTTCTACAAGATCTTTTTACAGGTGGCTTATTTTTGGAGGTGTGACTCATATAAATTTGAAATGTGTTTGGAGATGTGCTGCTCCTCTTAAAGTAATTTTTTTCTTTGGCTGGTTTTAAAAGGAAGAATCCAAGTTGGAGATCAGTTGAAACGAAAAGGTTGGGTTGGTGATCCACTTTTGTAAATGGTGTGGTCTCTTGGAGACAGTTGATCATGCTATGTTTGTTTGTGCGGTGCCGAAGTTCTTATGGTGTTTTATCCGAGATGCTTTAAGATGGGAGTCGATCCCTTATAGCCACAATGCAATTTTGTCGATCACTTCCTCGCTTGTCTGAAAAGAAGAGGATCATATGTTTGGGTATAATTCCTACGATGGTGTGGACAATATGGCTGTTAAGGAATAAATTTGTTTTTGATGCAGTCTGCCCTTCAAATGTGCTTAATCTTGTTTATAAAATGACTTCTTTAGTCCGCAGTGGGAAATTTTGGCGCCGGCTCGTCTCAGAAAAGAGGTGTCAAATTGCAACAAATTGATCCTTGCAAGCTTCGGAAAATTGGTAGCGGGGGAGAGAGCAAGACATGTGGTCTACCCCGGCAGTGAAATCGATCGTGGCTGAGGATTTGAGCTTTTGTTTGTTTGGGATGCTTGCCGATGATCTGATGGTGGGATCTTTAGCTTAAAGTTGGTGGACTCCGATACCTTTAACTAGTTTTGTGGTTTCGGCTGGGACTCCTCTTTTGTTTCAGTGTCTGGGTGTTTCTGGTCAATTGTATATGTTAGCATTTTGGCCGTGGTTCTTTAGGTATTGGCCGTGCAAAAACGTTGACTTGTTATGTTTGTCGTGGGTAATTCTCCTTTTGAGTGCTGTTTCTAACTTTGTTAGCTGGTAACCCCAGCTGTTCTTAACTTTCGATAAAAGCAGAGCATACTTGTGTGTCTGTTCCTCACAAAAATTGAGGCTGCAAATGACGGCACGTGTGCCGATAGAGACCGCGAGGCGAGGTTGCGGAGAGGATCGGATACGACCACACCACACGCCACGGCAGCAGCAGTTCGTCACAGGCGCTGGGAGAGAGATCGACCACAGCCAGTCAGCCACAGGTATGCCCTCCCGTGTCCAAGCTTCCAACATCAGGAGATGCCGAGGTGCGCATGGATGAGAGGTCAGGAGGTAGACGTGGAGTGGATCCGTGCGATTGGTACAGCGATGACCGGAGCCCTGATCCGCCGTTCTAGCCGCTCCATTTGTCGCCCCTCTCAGCTTTCATCACGCCACGGTGTGATGCCAAGGACAGTGACCGAAGCAATGGCCGGTCATTCCGTGAACCATTGCGCCAGGTAACTGGTAAGTTCACAGCTAAACTAGGATCGTGGCTTTTATATCCGTTTAACAAAAAAAAATCTAACTTTTTGATGTAGTGTGCAAGAAGGTGGCTACAGGTTAACGAAGAAAGGGCTTTGGAAGGAAAAAAGAATCAGTTTTCCAACAATCCATGCCATCTGCCGAGCACTTCCTGGAATGCAGGTTGGTTCCTGGCTTCCTGCATCTTTGACAGCATCTCCTAATCTTCTATTACCCAGGTTTGTTCCAGAGAGTAGCCCAATCAAAATTTCTACTTTGACTGCATCAATCAGTTACTACTATCAGTTACCGTTGGGCCACAGCACAACGATCATACAGCGCGAATAAAGAAGCAGACCGGATCAGTCAGAAATTCAGAGGGGCAAGAAAAGGGCAATGAGAGGAGGAACCAGTAGCAGAGAGACACCTGACCAATCCGGATGTTTCGGATATCCTAGTCCCGCCTTGGAAGTCTCCTTGGCTTGTCGCTGCTGCTGCTGCTGCTCTCCTTCTTTTCCCTGCTCCTTTGCCCTCCCCGTCGCCTTTGCATCATATCCTTGGTCCTTCCTTCATCCGTGGAGAAAGCACGGATCCTTTCAATATTACGCGCGCTATACCTCGGTCTCCCTCTCATGGCGTGAAAAAGCTCGCGCCTTTTGCTGCGCCGGCTGGTTTGCAGGCAGCAAGCACGTCATTCCTCCTTCGCTCAGGTGCGTAAACTAGCTAGCCTTTTTTCACCGGCTCCATTCATGGCTCTTCTTTTAGCTCCTTTTTATCATCAAGGATTTTGGCGGAAAGATGGTTGGAAAGGATAGCTTTCTGCCGTCTCCTGTGATGTTCCTGCTAATCTTTTATCCTGAATCGTATGAATGATCGTCAACGACTCTTGCCATGAGGATCGGCAGCGTATGTATTTTCGGTGCTTGTTCTGAAGAACATCTGTTCTTTCTTTCCAGTGTTGCAACGATCAAGGCATCATGTTGCACGAAGCCCTGTTTTGATTTGATCTTCGCTGCGTTTGGGAAACGGTAGAGGATGGCAGATCACTTCGCGCTGATGACTGGCCGGTTGGTCACAGAATCGACGCTGCAATCAGCCGTGAACCAGGCTCTTGCTGTTGCTGCCGTGAAGATAGTTCAAGATCAACCTGATCCTTCCGTTCATGGAGATGCTCAAGATGGAAAGCCAAAGAATGGTGTCATGGTGGAATGCAGAATCTGCCAGGAAGAAGGTGACGAGTCCTACATGGAGGCCCCTTGCTCCTGCAAAGGCAGCCTTAAGGCAAGGTTTTCTGTTTCCATTTTGATAGTTGGCTATCCTTTGAACTTGCCATGAATACATGATTATGAAATTGCCTCTGGGGCAACAAGCATTCAGTTTCATCAGTCGTTACTGCACTTTGTGAACAAGTATCCAGTTTTTATCCCTCGTGCTGATAGCTTCAGACTTCCAGTAGGTGATACTAACATGTCCTCGACTTTTTTAGACAAAAAATCTTCAGACTTCATTAAATAATAACAACAATTCAGGCTCTGTTCATTCCTTTCAATGTTATTTTCCTCTGATATGTTTATCCAACAGATTTCCTTGTTGTCCACCAAGGGAAAATTTACTTGAACTAGTTTGTTGCTGACTGCAGTACGCTCACCACGTATGCATCCAGAGGTGGTGCAATGAGAAGGGAGACACAATATGCGAGATATGCTTACAGGTGAGCCTTTCTGAAACTGTCCACCATATCATCCATTCCCAAAAAATTCAGGAAAGAAGCAGCTGCATGCAGTTGCAGTCTGTCCTTTTCTTCTCTCAAATCTCAATAGCAATTTGGTTTTTACTTGTACGGGTGATTTGGCTTCAAAATAAGTATTATATAGCAGAAGACAAAAAAATATCATCAGCGTATTGCTAAATGATATCTCATGTTGTTGATTGATATGTTATTCCTGCTCTTGATACCACAGAAATTTACACCAAACTACACTGCCCCTTTAAAGTTTTTTCGGCAAGGAAGGAATCCAATAAGCTTCAGGTACCAGATGATTCTCTCTGCAGATATATGATCAGAAAAGGGGCCACTTAATACATAATCCTTTTCTCAATGTAGGAGAGTTGGAGAAAGATCAGACAGTATTGATGCTGGTCACAGACAAGAAAGCGTTGCGCAAACCTCAGATCAAACTGCTACTACTTCAAGTTTTGATTCTCAGAATTCTGGCCCAAAAGGTGTCTTCTATTGCCGTGTAGTGGCCATATCTGTAAGTATTGCAGAACATGAACCTCCCATTTGGACATCAGTACTCCGAATTAAGCCAAATGTTTCTGAAAAATAAAAATGAACCTTCAGCTGATGGCGTTGTTGGTACTCCGTGATGTGATCTCACTTATCCTCAGCGATCCTGAGGTCTACTCAATGGCACTGATCACTGTAAGACCCTGATTTCTGAAACCTGATTAGCATCTTTCTAGTCCTGATGTGACGATGCATGGACAGCCTGATTACCTGACTAACACAAATCACCTGGCTGAGACAGCTTTTGATGATTAGAACAGCTGGAATTGTCATACCAATCTACATCATCCTGATATCAGTTACCACATTGCTTCATAGGTTCAGGCAACACCAGGTCTGTCAATCCCTCATGCATTCATATTGTCATAACTTCAAATAATCCAGTTTCATCCATAATTTTGGATTTTTTTTGTGAGAATGCAGGCTGTGCACGAGCACGAGGAACCGGTTTCAGATCCTGGAGGAGAGGGCTTGCAGTCGATGCCACCGCCACAGCATGTTATCAGCATCCAGTAGCAATCTGCACAAATGGATTATTAGTCAGGCTCTGTAAATACCTGAGATATGTTCCATGAGCTCAGCCATCAAGTGGAGTCATTGACTGAAGCTTGAGATTCAGGCTGGGCATCATAGGAAAATTACACAAATCATTTGTTGTACAGCAGAATTGCAATTGATAGAATCTTTGTACATGTGACTTTTAGAACATAGCCACACAACTTCACCAACCATGAAGATGAGAAGTGAAGATTAACTGTGATTGATGTGTGTACTACAAGACAATATGAAAATTGGAGTGAAATGCATAGGTTTCCCTACATTCATGGCAAAGAATAAGCATTTTCTTTCAGTTGCAATTAGCAGAAAGTTGGTTTTCAGCAAGATGCATAACTGCTCACTCAACCGGTGCATTTACACACTCCAGATTTTAATTTGAAACAATTTCATTTGTAACAAATGGAAATCTTTACTCCAGCCATACGGGGCCAGAACTAAAAGGGATAAAAAGGAAATATGTGCCTGAAATGCAGGCGGCTTAGCATGTTTCTGCGTGCGCTTTACCCGGAGCATGTCCCTGAAGGTGTGCTCGTCGTCACCGTCGGGCCGGCTCGGCGTAGCACGGCGCGAGCGCGGCGAGCCGGAGGCACGGCTTCAAAGCGTTGCGGCGCTGCAGAGGCCTGTTCGTGGACCTGCCTCTGCTTCGGCACGAGGGAGAACTCGGCCGCCCGCGCAGCGTAGGCCTCGTGGACGTTCATTCTTCTAATCATCTTGTCGCTCCTCGGCACTGACCATGGCGCGAGCGGCGGAGCCGAGATTCTCCTCGTACCTGGCGTAGCGTAGGTGAGATGCTTCAATTCCTCTCGGTGGGAGGAGCCTGGCGGATAGCCTCGGCGAAGATCTCCCGTGCGCGCTCCGTCTTCCTCTCGCCGTGCCTCGCCACGAACCTGGTTCCTCGAGGTCGGTTTCCCAGGTGCGCTTGCTGTACATGCGGGTAGCCGAACAGCTTGGCGCCCATCTCGTACGCCGCGAACGAATCCACGAAGTACTTTCGACGCGTAGTTGATCACCATCTGCGCGGCGTCGCGGCGCGCGCGCGCTCGCCGATGCTCTCCTCCAAGCCGACGTAGAAGCACCACAGCTTCCGGACTTGTGCAGCATCATCTGGAAATTCGGAAGGGTGCTTAACTGAAACTACGAACTCTTTGGTCGACAGCCATAATTTATCATGCTACAAGTGTATCAGTCACACTTATGACGAAAAACAACGTCACACTTTGTCACACTTGTGACGTGGCAAATTATGGCTGTCAACTAAATATGCCTGCAACTCTAAAAATATAACATTAAACAAACAAAAAGGGTGAATAGATCACGGTAAAAAAAATACAGGTGTTGACATCTGATTCGTTTGCACTGCTGCACAAAACTGTTTAGGTAAATGCCCTAGTGCTTGCTCTCTATGCCGGCAGCTGAAAAAGGAACAGTCCCGTGCTCCAGTGTGACCGCAATAACCGAGGATAAAATGAGCTACACCGCAGGGAAACGGCTAAACAGGAACTGTTTCCTTCTCTCTAGTTCTTGGAGTGACAACATGATTGACAGGCCAAGAATGCAGTGGCTCTCAGTTCTCACGCCCGTTGGAAGGCCACCGTGCACACCTGAGAACCCTCGACCCCTCCAAACATAATAGTAGGATATGTTCGGACATGATCGATGTACCGGAAGATCTGGGGCACATTGCCTGCTCCTTCATCCACGTGTTCCTTGTCAATTTTTCTCTTATTAAATTCTGCTACTTCTTGCAGAAGCTCATCCTTTGTGTGATTGCACGATGTTATCACCTGAAGAGAGATCCAAAAGAATAATATTCACATAAATTTGCAGAAAAATGAGAACACAAGCATTAAATTTTGGTACAGGATTTCTTCTCCGGTGACCGGTCATTGTGAGGTGCAGCCAGTTATCCAAAAGCTCTACACTAACTAAAAACATGAGGTACTGAATGGCACAAAACATTAACAATAGGAGGTACCATATCTTGGTACCTCCTAGGGACTGCAAAACAACAATGTTACAGTTATGGACGGCATAGATATGAGATGAAATTTCAAAGAGTGTGTAGGGTAAGGTACTGACCGCAATGCCACCGGGTTCAACCAAGTTGGATACAGACTCCAAATACATTACTCTGGAAAAGAAAATGTAACAAAAAATGTTACATTTAAAGTCGATACGGATCACTGAACCGTGTATTGTTCAAGATAAAATTATTCTCTCCAAACGGGGCCTCAACAAGGTGCACGGTAGAGTAGACTGTGCAATCAAGTGTTTGTATCACCGAAACTACAAGGCCTGTCAATGGTCAGACTGATACAACCTAGACACTAGAGCTGTTCAAATATTAAGGATGCCAGACAAGCTATTCACTTATGACAATTAATGCTCCTAGTTATTCCAATGTTAGCATGAAATAGTTGTATAGTCTATCTTGGATGATTATATATATCTTCACAAGAAAATATCAACAGATCAATGCATAATCAATATTACCCTCAAATCTTTCATTAATTAGGGAAATGCAAAAGAAATCAAATAAGAAAGGGGCAGCTAACCAAACAATGACCAAGCAAATCATGTTGCTGTACCTTTTTGCATGACCATCAGGGTGCAATCCAATGGCATCCAATGTCCCTTTGTCTGTAACAATTTTGAATTTTCTATCTAACTTTGTCTCGAGTATATCATCAACCTATTACAAACGCAAATATGACTGATCAAGGTCACAAAAGCACCAGAAATGAAAATACTTGAATCAAGGCATTCTGAAGAACTAGTTTTCACTTGTTTTCATTTGCACTTGGTGTGCAAATGTGACAAACCACCAAAGTAAGAAAATTCCACGCGCATCATTTAGCAAGTATAAAGCCAGATATCATGATGATATGAGTCGCTGGTTGTGATCGCAAAGGATAGCGATGCTTCACAGGAACTTTGGTCACCGGTGGGTGCTGATCGGAGCTCTCCGTGATTGCTGCTGTTGCCAGAACAATTAGATAACCAGAGAACAAGGTGAGAAGGAGAGAACGTGGTGAGAAAATAGATTAAACCTTGTCTGCTTTATTCCTTCAAAATGTTGTTACATATATAGGGGAAGGACCCCGAATCCTATTAGGATTCAACAGCTAGCAGATAGGAAACTAAAGATATATATATTCTTTGCAGATTTGTTAAAGATCTGATCACTAAAATAACCATAACTAATCTGGATTCAATCAGCTAGCAGATAAGGCTAAAGATCTAGATATTATCTCCTAAAGACCTGATACTAAAATAACCATAACTAATCTGGCAACTAAGGATCCAAGCCTGCCAAATTAGGGTCCGAACTAGACCCAACTGGATCCGAGTTTGAGTCTGAGTCAGTTTTGGACTGGGTTGTGGGCCTGGTCGTCCTGCTGTAGACAATTCTGACTCTAACACATGACAAGGTGAATTTTTGATCCAGATGCCAATTGACTCTCTACAATGGCACTTTGTGGTGAATATAGATTCTTCCTGAGGAACATAACTTTTGGTTGATTTTCCCACAACTGTTCAAAAGTACTACAGTAATTTGTTGATTTAACGATCATCACAACTACTGGGTATCATACATGTCATCGTTAAAAAATTATAGAATATAGTCCCTTTAATGATCTTCCCTACTTTTACCCAAAGAGGCATGCGAGAAGAGAGTTAAAAGAACAGAATTGGATAAATAAATTAAGTGTTTCTTATTCAATATTTAGTTAATTTTACAGCTAAAACTGGTAAGAGTAGATATTCGCTCCATAGACCACTAGACCCTCACTCTATGAGCGGTGGTGCACTCAGACAATAGTAAGTCACAAATTAAGAACTCCCAATAACGTTTAAGAAAAATGTAGCCAGGCAGGTTCTGTTCAAATAATGTTAGCACTCAGGGAAGAATAAATTTCAATTTGAATATAGTACACTAACCAAAAAATTGATAGCAGTAAATCCATCACGTGCAGCAAGGTTCTTTGCAAGTTCAATGGCTCCTTCACTGTAATCAGTCCCTGTTAAATCTGAAAATCTAAAAAAGAAGATATTCAATTTACTCTTCTTTAAATGAATAATGAGGTCCAGATCTGTCATTTTATCATTTTGGATAAGCTAATTAATCAGTAATCTTATTTTAAAGTGTTTCAGAAAATTTTAGCTCGGATAAAATAAGACATGATATAAGAACATATCTAACAAGAGTCCACAGGACAGCACAAAGACAAAAGTCAGAAGATTTGCTCTCATGCCACCCAGTTAAGTGGTGTTTGCTCTTTTACTGCATCATGTGTATGACATGTGCCCTTGGGCCCAATTGTCATACACACAAGGTGTAGCAAAAGAGCAAACACCACTTAACTGTGCCATGAGAGCAAAATTTCCATTTTATTATCATCCAAAGAAATATATTTTATTGATTATTAATTTGTGTAAATCAATAAGGTATAAATGTATAATCCTCATTGCTGAACCTTGAACTTGTCTAAAAGCATCACCGTCCAATAAACAACACAAAAAATAGGGGTGTTAAAAATTCAGAAGAAAATTGCCAAACAAAATATGGTGTGATGGACATAACACTATGTTATTTCAATGGATGATAGTTAAAATATCTCGAGGAAAACAATAGGTAGTACCCCTGCTTGGCAAGAGCTTGCAAAAGGAGGCCATTGCCCGTTCCAACATCGAGCACAGGATAGTTGGAGAATTGTTTCTCGTTGACTTCACAATCAACGTTGTCATTACCAGATGGAGTCCCACCTTGAATAATGTCTGCACACAATTTTTTTGTCCAAATAGCCACAGTATCCATTACATCTGCACCAAACCTACAAACAGAGAAAAGTTTTTCGCATAGCCCAAAACAGAGAATCTTCAAATATTCAAAGCTTAAAGAAATGCCAATGAGGCATGAGGCATCAAATAATCTCCGACAAAAAAGGTGCCCTTTGAGAGTTAAATTAAGTAGATAACAAGACAAATGATCTTTTTGAGATCCAAAATCTGAGTTTGAGGCATCAAAACTGTGACCGCAAGTATAAAGTTATCAATTTAGTCACAATGTTTTGCCATCCTCCCCGTCCATGGATCCCGACCCGTGACAACTTGGTATTAGACGGCTCAAGTTCGGCTTCCGCCATGAACGTGCAATCGATTGACAGGACAGGGGTGGAGCAGCAGATCGCAATCAGCGGCGGTGGCGCTGTTGTCGCATGTACGAGAGGCAGTCCCCGGGTTGTCGGCCGTAGGAGCACGCGTATCTTGGATTAGGCCACGACTCCACTGTAAGATCCGAGATGGATTCACCATGGGCGCGACCGGCACCAGCACCTCAGCCAGTGCCGATCGGGCTGAGGGGAAGGCTGACGAGAAGGTGCAGACCCAACTCACTGAGGTGCTGAGGCGATGCGACTCCATCCTGGAGGCCTTGGGCAACACCGGAAGCGGTAGGGGCGGCATCATTCTGGGCGTCGGTGGTGACATCAACACCGTCGGCATAGGTGGTGACGTCGGGCGAGACAACGTAAGCACTGGTGATGACAATGTTGGCAGTGCCGTGCTGGACACAGGCGCGAATGTCATCCAGGCATCGAACGCCGCATGTGGCATACTCACAAGCACGGGCGTCGTCGCAACCCGCCAAGTCACGCATGGCAACGTCCTCACGACAGCTCACTATAGCATCCCAAGCAGTGGATGAGAGGTCGTTCTGCTTAGGGACGGAGGCTTCGAATGGCCTGTTGGCGACACACTGGGCACGCGCACCCTCAGCACCAGCACCCCGGGCGACAGCAGCAGAGGCAAACACCTAGCCACGGATGACAACCTCGGCGGGGGTGGCCTCGGCTACGATGTGTCTGCCCTTAGTGGAGGCGGCCCTAGCGGGAGGAGCTCGTGCAACCTAGGTTAGGAGGGCCCTGGCGATGGATCGAGCATCCCACGGTGACTCAGTGGAGATTGTGATGCGGTCGGCTTCCGTGGCTGGCGATGGCCCGAGTCGGTGCCAGCGGCATGGACAGTCGTAGCGTATGCGGCAGCAACAGCCGATCCACAGGCGGCTGAAACGCGACGATGGAGGCGGTGTCCTCAAGGGCATGAGCATGCAGGGCCAGGTCAGGCGGATGGCCAGTACTACTTCCCTGATCGCGTAGATCGACGAGCGGTTGGGCATGGCCGGCAACGTCGTGCGGAACCTCGACGGCGATGGTAGGACCGACAAAGTTGGGGGGTGCGCCATGGCCGGCGGTTGGCAGATCGACATGGAAGGCCTTGGCGCCTTGGCGGCACCCACGGCCCAGCTTGAGGACGAGCTGGTTTTCAAGGGAGGACGAGATGTCATGCGCCACGCCAGAGGAGGGCTGCTGCAAGCCAACCCGCAGCCCAATCAGGCCCATGAACAGTACTGCGGGTACTGTTCATGTGAATAGTACCGCGCGGTACTGAAGCAGATAAGTAATTAGAGATTAGATTAGTTTAAGAGTTCAATTAATTTAAGATTCCAATTCAGTTAGGATTGAGTTGTTAGATTAAATGACTCCTAGTAGATTAAGGTTGTTATATTAGATCAGCCCCATGCCTATATAAACAGGGCTGATGCACTAGAGAAAATCATCGAGTGTTTAGAAAATACTTAGCCTCTCTATTGTATCCCTGCCTCGGCGGTGCGACGTGGAGTGTAGCTCCGTCGTGCCGATAAGGGTTAGGGCCTCGGTCAATTCTTCAGTTATCACTTCAGTCACAATGTTTTGCTATCTTCCCCGTCCATGGATCCTAACCCGTGACATAAAGCTTGTGACTGGTTTGCTTTTTTCCTAATGCATATACCAGTATGTCCATAACATAAAATAATAAGACCTAAATATCACATACATAATCAGAGCAGGTACTAAATTGAATTTTCATCAGATAGTGAAAAAGCCAACAAAAGAATGGTAGACTTGGTAGTTCACTCCAACAGCTTTAAGCGTACACTGCCGAGTTTAATTATAGTCCTTGGCAGGCATCTATTCTACTAAAGAAAAACTCTACACAGCCATTTGTACATTTTTCTAAGTTTAAGCAATATCAATTATCAACAGTTGAAATGTACAATTAATTAATGTCGATGTCTCGGGCTTGGCAGCAGCAATTGATATAACACTTTGGTTTTTATTTTCTTCATTTACATCTTTTGGTATAGAAAAATATGGGATGCAGTTACCATATTTCTCCAGCATGCCCAAGTTCCTGAAAAATTGCAAGATCTTCTGAATAAGAAGCATCCCAATAACTTTGGAGCCCTAGCATTGAGCCTTCAACCTCACCAGGATCTTGATCATCCTTGTCAGAACTGCCTCAACAGAATGATACTTTGGATTACTGATTACTCAAAGATAACTGTCAATAATAATTGACTGAATATACAAACAAATCTCATGAAAATTCAAAGGAAATAAATAAGCAGACAACATGTTTTACCCTCTTGCCATTATGCTAAATGGTAATCTGCAATAAAAATATCTTATATATTCATACGAGATCCAACAGGACAATGTACTACTTTCTACAACTACAGCATTATGTACATATTCCAATTATACAATTTGGAGCATGATATATGTTCATTGCATCTTTCCAGGAGATGGATGCAATGTTATATTCTATTAAAGAGTGCATAGATAAGCCACCTTCAAACAATGAGGTAGAGCAATACAATTCCTGACTCTTGGACTTATCCTTCATTGTGATATCAGAATGGATGTTGTCTTTTATAAGGAGTCCCTTTTGAAGTTCTTTCCTGGGGAAACAGACATGGTTCTACTAGCTTTCCAGTTCTGTAGTTGACAGGCAGTTATTGTACCTAATGTATTTCTTTCATCATTGGTTAGTGGACATCTACCTATAAGCAGCGATAGATAAAATGCAACCTACTGCTATTGGCTAGCCAATCAGATGCATGTTCAATTTATTTGACAGGTAATGGGACCATATGATGCTTGAATATCACAAACACTTGTCCTTTTAAAATAGCGTCTGGTTGGTTACCATTTTCAGAAAATGAATGGTTTGCGCTGTCGCGAGGTCCTAAATTCCAGCATAAAAACAAAGAGGGCGACTTTTCTTTGCTTTTCCACACTAAATCACTCAATCACACATTCACACGGATGATGAACGACGATCACGTTGGAAGAGCATCTGGACTTTCAATGCCATGTAATCACGAAGATAGCAGAGACGTCCCTAACATTCCCTCTTTCCACAGATCAATTCAATCCTAAACATAATCATCAACCTAGACGTAACCAGAATGTGCAGAAAGTAAAAGGTACGGACAGCAACCCATGAGACCATAAACCCTGGGCGGAAGCTAGAAAAGCAAGCCTCCACGAGATCAAAGATTATTATTTCCGACAAAATTCACCAGATCAACATTCCAGAGGGTTGCTAGTGTCCATCTAGCGTTCCAGAGAGGTAATTCAACACGAGTTGGTAGGAGCCAAATACCAGTAATCAGAGGTAGCGGGAGGGAAGTTGGCGGAGGCCGCCGCCGCGGCGAGCACCTCTGCGGTGTCGGCGTAGCGCTGGTCGTCGTCGAGCGTGCTCCCGTACTCGCTCCGCACGGACCACGAGTCCGCCGCCACCGACCGGTCGTCATCCGACGCCATCTCGAAACCACCACTGCCGCTGCCGGCCAGGGTGCCTGTGGTGGCACCTGCACCGGCGAAGGCGGGAGGCAGCTGGGGTCGGGGTGGGGTTCCCTGAGGTAGCTCGGGCTCCTCCGGCGTGAGCCTTATTCCGGCCATATGGGGATCGGTAGGGGAAGAGATCGCGACGAGTGCTGCGCACGGCGGCGAATCGGCGATTGCGGAGAGGGGAGGGGGTTCGGACCGGACGGGGAGTTGCGAATTTTGGGAGTTTGCGGGTGGTGAATGTCAATTGCACATCTCTGAAAAAGAGATTGGATCTCTGAAAAATTAAAGATTTATATTTGACATCTCACTAACTGAATCATATTATATTAATAAACATATGTATTAGAAAAAATATTAGTTTTTTTAAACCGTAGCCGATTGCGACAAACAAAGTTGGAATAATATTTGTATTGTGCTAATGGCTCTAATTTATTGGATGGTAAAAATATTAGTAGGAATGTTAGTGGAGAGAAGTAATATGTTATTGTTCTATATTAGTAAAAAATCTTTATTTCTATCCTTAAGAGTGTGTGATATATACGGCCTTACTAAAAGTCGACGGAGATGGTTTTTGCTGTCGTGACACATGGAGCCGATAATTTCCATCGACCACGTGGAGTCGGCTCCCGTCAAAGCGCTTTCGTCGACCATATGCCAGCGGAAGCTAGGGTTTTGCTGATAAAAGTTAGTTTCTTTCGTCGGAAAAGATTTAACTTCCGTCAAATATATATATATATATATATATCAAAAACATTAAAATAGTGATATATATGGAAACAGCAAATCAAATGGTATTTATAAACAAAAACTGTAATCTACATGTGACATGTCTACAACTACCTGATCGACGGCACTACATTGTAGTGTAGCCACAAACGTACACGGTACATCATGCTATATTTAGCATGTATGAGTGTATGATGTTGCATCTGTGGACAACAGAGATGAGTCCGGCGAAGTCCCGCATCCCCCTGTCCGACGACCCGCCATCGGCCACCGCCGCGTTCGCCGCCTTGTCGTCCCTCCACCACTCCTGAGCCCTGAGTCGCGTCGCCTCTGGCCCGCTCATGACCTCGTCGACGCACCGGCGAAGGACGCGTCGCACGTCGCTGGCACCGGGAGCCGGACTCCAACGCCGCCCTACACGTCCACCACCAGTAGCTTGGCGCGGCGTCGGCGATCTGGTCGGACCACGCCGGGTAGGCGACGACGGGCACTGCACGCCCGCCGCTAGCGCCCACCCGCAGTGATGCGTCACGAAGCAACCGACGGCGGCGTGCGCGAGCACGCGCCGCTGCTCGCACCACGACACCGCCTGCCCTTGTGGCGGACGCCGGACGCTCGCCGCCGGGAAGTGGCCCGCGGCTGTCGTCACGGACAACCCCACACGAACTGAACTGAACTGACTCGGACAACTGTAGCCTGTAGGTGGTAATTGCCAGAGTTCCTCCCAGTGGCAGACTGAGTGACTGAGGCCAAGTTGGGCAAATCCGAATTATTCTTCGGCCCATCTCCATATATGGCCTTTGCCAAACAAGTCTCCATGGCTCCATGCCTCCGTGTACCCACTATTTTATTTTTACAAGTATTACTTGCTATCATCACGATTGTTATTTTTTAAAATAATAAGTATGGTTTAAAAAATTATTCTATTATACTTACTATTCGATTTGTTATTTTAGGAGACTTGATATCATTCTCTCCACACTTTCTACATCTAGCAAGTCAACCAAATTTACTATTCTATTAAATGTTGAGCATGTTTAATTGTTTTCATTTTCTCTACATATATATAAATTAATAAAACATAACTATATTTAAATAAGAAGTCATATTTAACAAGTATATTTTTGGAGCGAACGGTGAACCCAGCTCGATCGTTCGATTTAGCACTTACCGAACATGTTTCTACAAAACCAGTTTGGACTCAAGAAACATAATATAACTCCTCATCCTCCTCTGCAACTTGCTCTGTAATAATCTGTATGCAAGTGATCAACAACCCACGCAAGTTCATCATTTCGTCGCATCCCATGATTTGATATCCGGTCTCCTCCGATCCCCTCCTAGCTTGATGTTGTTGCGTAAGCTAGGGCGGAGTGTGGCTGATGGCTTAAGCTGATCTGGAGCACCGTCAGCACAGCACACTACTATAGTGGGTTGCATTATTCCAAAGCATCTTTGTATTACCTTTAACCTTGTTTGGTAGCTACTGCATTTAGCCCAATTTATCAATTCATCTGCCTCTCCTTCCGACTCACTGCCGCTTTGCTTTCTCCTCAAGACTTTGGGAATCATTTTCTTTCTCTCTCTTTTATTTTTTGGAAAAGAAGAGCGTGATTTAAGGTGTGTTTGGTTGATCCGTAGATTCTGAAAAAACTGTTGTGACCTTTCTGTGTAAAAATTGCTGTGAGTTGTGAGTTGTAGAAAAGCTGAGAAGCTGTTTGGTTGGAATAGTTGTGAATTTATATTTTGATAGTTCACGATGTTTAGTTACATTATTAATGTGTAATTTTACACGTAAATCACTCTAATCCTAAAATTTTGTAATGTTTAAATTAAAATTATATATTTTTAAAATTACACTAAAATAATATATTTTACTAAAATTTCATATTTTTTTCAAATTTTACATAAACTGATATGTTTTAATAGCATGATATGTAATATTCATTTAAAGTTGAATTAAGAAGCTGTAAAATCTAAGTTATACCAGCTTTCAAATACTTACTGCAATAATCTACAGATTCTAAAAAAGTTAGGTGACTAAAAGAGTTTTTGGTTCAAATTTCAGCTTCCCAGCGAAACTGGTTCAAAAATCTAAACCAAACAGACCCTAATCCCACTCTCGTTGCTGGTTGATTGATCAGCTGGGCACTAAAACTATAAATGAGTGGATCCATATATGAGTGGGAGTGTGACAGTAGTGCCCATAGGCCATAGTTTTTGTTAGCTGTTTGTGTAGATGTCGCTGTTTGATAAAGCCTGGGAGAAACATTTGGGGACGAGAAAAAATTGAAGGAGACATCATTTGATTTTTGCGCTTGACTTTTACATCGACGACACCTTTTTCAAATTGCCTGTTTGTTGCAAATGCAAGGTAGACCAGAACGACCAAGATCAGCACCGTTTTCTTCAAGGAACAGACACTTTATGTTTGGTTGTTCAGGAAAGTAATCGGTGGTGTAATTAAATTAACCCCGTACTAGCGTGTTGGAAATCTTCTAACTATAGAGATGATGACGGAGACCCGTTACCATATTACTCGCGAGAATTTTCATCATTAAAAGTCTGGGATAATAGTTTTTTATCCGAGGAGAATTATACGGGAAAAAATCAATCTCCATCAGGTCTAGTGGAGACGGGTAGGACCATCCACTCTCCGTCCCATTCGTCGCGGAAACTCAATTCAAATTAGTACAAAATAGCCATCAAGCTCAATAGCCCAATAATTATACTATAAAATGATGCTGAAAGCACAATAGCCCATACAAGCACCGCTTCGTCTATGTCACATGCCACCGCGCTAGCGGGTTTTTATTGTCCACAATGACGTGATGTTCTATTAATGTTACAATTTTTTCTATTATAACACGTCAACACTCAACTAATATTAAGTTAAAAACAACGAGTCATTCAAATTCTCAATAGCTACATACCAAAGTACTCATCAGTTGTATTTAGATCTGCTATATCCAATTAGCACAGTTAAGTGGTCCTTACTCCTTACTCCTTACTCCTTACATCTTAGCACCTCATGCGTGTGTGCCACTTCATGAGCTGTTATTTTCTACTGCTCTACCTCATAATGCATTAATTACTCGATGACTTTATTACTCCACAAGCTGCTTTTGTTTATTGTACTAGGTGTGTTGTAACTGAAACAGGTTATGGTTATCCACTTGGATGTCGCATGCCAACGGGACGACGGCCGGTGCCCAAGGGGCCGTGTGTTTTTGTGTTCAGCAAGTTGCCAAACTGCTGCCCATGAGATACAATTTTGACCAAAAGAAAAGATTCCATTCAAACAATGATCATATCTATTCACTCGAAAAATGTGCACATATATCTGACATATAAAAATTTTAAAAGATCGTAGTGATCTTGTGCATTCCAAACAGATCTGAATTAGAGTGCACAGCGAAATGAAATGTTGGAATCCCTTCACTTGATTAATCATTTTTTCCCACCGTGCGTTTCTTCCAACACACAAATGTCCCCCTTTCATCGCTCAAAAATACATGAAAAAAGAGATTTTTTTTTACGTGTAGTGTTGAAAAGAGAGGGGAAAAGAGGAAGAGATGGCCTTTGCCATCTCAGTTTGTTATTTTTGGGATTTGGTTGGCTACTGGCTTCTATCACTAGCAGCACCTTGCTGCTGCTGCTGCTGCTGCTGCTGCTGGCGCGTAGCTCTCCTCGAGTATGGTCTCCAACGTCGGCCGACGTGACCGGCGGCCGCCGCTAATCCGCTGCTTGAGCTCCCCGATCTCTGCCTCGGCGGCGGCGTCGCCGACGGCCATCTCGTCCAACCTCGGCCGCGCGACGGAAGCGGCGGCGGCGGCGTCGTGCGGCGCCACGACGGCCGCCACCTTGGCCGTGGCGGACCTCCGCGCGGCGGCCTCCCTGGAGACCGCGGCCGCCAGGCGCGCCATGTCCGCGGGCGCGGCGGGCGCGCCCAGCCGCTTCATGGGGAACGCGGCGTAGACGCCGCCGAGCTCGAGGTCCTCGTCGGCGCCGAGAGCCGCGATCCGTCGCCCTGCCCGTAGCGCGCGCGCGTCCGCGAGGAAGTGGCCCGGCGCCTCGAGCATCAGCTCCGCCGCCTTCGCCGGCACCCTGACCAGCCTCACCGCGCCGTCCGGCAGCACCACCTTCGCCCCCCTCGCCGCCCCCGGCACCCTGGCCATCGTGCACGACGCCAGGTTCCCCATGCTGACGAGGATTATGAGGAGGAGCTCGCCGGGCGCGCGCCGGCTACGCTAGCTTCCCAGTGTGCCTTTGGTTATGGGGAGAGCGGCGAATGCGAGATCGTGTCTGCTTGTCGCGGTGGGCTGCGAGGCCGCGATATATATAATACGAAGTGGGAAGTGGTGGTCGCGTGGAGTTGCTTGGCGTAAACGCGTGCGACAAAGAGAGGCAGCGAGGCGAACATGGCGATGCATCGATGGGTGTCTCGTTGGGGAATGGAAACAAATACTCTACAATTCCTTTGAAAATACTACGTTTGCAAAGGAGCTCTAAAAGTGTTCTATTAAGTGTACTACAATTAAATTTAAACATTTTATGAAAATATATTTTCTAACATTATTATTAAATGGTTCCATATATGTTGGGAAAAACAATCTCGTCAGTCTAGGGAAATTGTTCCGATGAACAAGATTCGGATTGTGCAAGGTGCGAAACCTCCTACCATCACTACGGTACTTTGAAGGAAGGAGGCCGAAAGCCCCTGTATTAGCTCTAGGTCAGGTGTATAAGGAGGAGTCCGAAGTATGCAATCATCCTGGTAGCATCACTACCAGGATGCCTCCTCCCGAAGCTCCCAATCCCGAAGGGGCGCTGCAAAATAAAACATGATGTTTGTTTTATCTAAGTGTTTACATGTGCATGTACCATTTTATCAATATGGGGCTTTATGAAGACTCCACTACAACGGTTGTAACTAGAGGTATTTCTCAGTTAGATTTTTGCCTATAAATACCTCTTCTTTCTACTGTAATAGGGACATCATTTTTCCACGTAACAAGAGACATTTCGATCTAATTCAGTCTACAGTCAATCTTTCTAGTCAACTAACTTTTCGAGATTTTTCAAATCTGTTAGCATAATCTTTTACGCCAACATATACTAACTAATTGTATATACCACATCTCTACTCTCTAAATAGAGACACTTTGTAGACCTTATATGTTTTTATACAAATTGTTCTCCCTGTAAAAAAGTTGCGATGCTTTGCGGGCGTCGTCGTCGTCGTGGTGGTCGAAGTGGATTTGCGCGTGAGGTGTGGGGCCGAGCGACCCTTGGGCAGGAGGGCTGCGGCTAACACCAGATGCTCTGCTTGGTGCGGTGCACGCGGCCGCCGGTGACGTGACAACTGACGACCGACTCGATTCGATCGATGCCTGTTGAGAGCCTCCTGGATCGTCTGCATCTCGCCGTGTTCGTCGAATATCCTACACGACCACACCTGGGAGCTGAACTGCTGAAAGCTCTTGCCTGGTTGCATTGGTTCCTTGCATACTTGCATAGCCTTGCGGGTGACTGGGTTGAGGCCTGTTTCGATACAACTTCAAAAATATTTTTAACCGACTCACGTCAAACAAACAAGTGTGGATTGACGTGTGGCCGGCCTCGGCATTGAATGACCCAGAACTTGCTTGTACGTCAACTTTGAGTAAGCAGCACGCACGCAGCAGGTCATCACTCATAACCGATCCTGCGTTAGTATTCCAGGTACAAGGCAGTACAACTTGTACACAAACGGAAGCTGGAGGCAGCCTGACAGTGACAGTCCAGTGTGAAATTGTCCAATGTGAGAAAGCGTCAGGGCCGGGTGCGGGGTGCCCGGGTCATGCAGCTTGACCCCGGAAGAGGGAGCAGACCTGACTCCTCAGTCCTCTCCGGTCCGGTCCTCCGGCCGCATCATCATCAGACGTCACAGCGAAATCTATCGGATGGAAGTGCAGCTAGCAAGCTCCATGTCACCGACGAAGCTGCTCGGAACCTGCACTTCACGGGCGACTGCTGCAAGTTGCCGCGGAGCTAGCGCATGACACTGGGGCCGCGCACATGCCTGCTGCCGCCTGCGTGACTGCGTTATGCCGTCCTGGTCCTGGCTGCCTGGCCGCTGGCCGCCCCGTCGGCCGGGCCTCGGCGCGGCGTGGCATGAGTTCGCGATGGTTATGGCGGAGGGGAATGATTTACTATTTTCACGCATGTGCACTTTATTATAATAATATTTTTGAGGCTAATATGTAGGATCGTTTGAGTCGATGAAAGTGAATTCAGATATCAAAAATACGAAACTACTTCTTTTGAATACTAAGATAGCAAATCTCTCGATGGTGGCCGGTGGGAAATTTCTCGCGGAAGAGAGGGGTGGTCTGGGGAGAAATTTGGGCTGAAAATGTATGGTCTGTTGATTGTACCCTACTTTAGGTTAGTTCAAATTCAAATTTTGACTCGGATTTGATTTTTTTTTTTTTTGAAAATTCTCGTTAATTGATGAATTAAGATTTTTTTGTTATTTTTTAAAATAAAGATTAAAATATAACAAAGTTATAAGCATTCACATTCAACTTTTTCTATTTTTATTTTTATTTACTTTTCTAAAAAAATCTATATTTTTCCGAAGTTTCCAATATTTTTTACGTTTTTACTGTATTTTTTAAACCGGTCGTTTTTAACGCTATCCGGTCGGTTACCGACACCGGTTCCAAACTGGACACAAACCGGTGTCTATAAGAAACTTTTTTAAATAATATTTTTTTTAAAAAAATCAAATCTACTACTCGATTTTGAAAATTTGTAAAAGTAGACTATCGTCGGCACTTAATCGGCCGAACATGGCTAGATCAAGCCACGTTCGGCACTGCATCGACCGAACGTGGCCATGTCAACCTTGGTCGGTACTTTAACATGTGAACGTGACTGATGTAGCCAAATTTGTCGATTCAGTGCCAAACATGGCTCTACAAATGGGGTTACTGCATCAACGAATTTGGCCACGTCAGCCTTGTTTGCCAGTTGAAGTGTCGAATGTGGTTGACGTGACCACGTTTGGTCGATAAAGTACCGAATGTGGTCTAATCTGGTTACGATTGGTTGATCAAGTGTCGATGGTAGTCTATTTTTATAATTTTTTGAAATCGAGTATCAAATTTGAATTTTTTTTCTTTAAAAATATTATTTTTTTAAAAAAAATCTGTCTATAACGGACAGTCACTGTTCTGTCACAAAATTTAAGGATTGCCCGAGCAATACGACAATCCAGAAGCTGTTTTATCTTGCACTGTACATTACACCAAAACGATCATGTCAGGCTAGTCCAAGCTGGATTACCCTTCAACTTTGAAGGACAGATAAGTTACGTACGTAAATTGGTTTAAAGAAAAAGGTAGAGCAGATATGTAACGGTAGGTAAGGCGCCGTTTTTAATTCATAATATCGAATGTTTGGATATTATTTTAAAATATTAAATATAGACTATTTATAAACTCATATATATTCGGTAAATTATTTACGGGACGAATCTAATAAGCCTAATTTGATGATATGATACTACAATAAGCATTTATTAATTATAGATTAATTAGGCTTAATGAATTTATATCACAAATAATCCTCCGATTCTACAATTATTTTTATAATTAACTTACATTTAATCTTTTAAATTAATATTTAAAAATCTGACGTCACAAAGCTGGGCTGCAGTCTGCAGAAGCTAATGCGTAGAGCCCTGTTTTGCTGGGTGTCGAAAACATCAGAAAAAAAATCTGCATCAAATCAGAACAGTACTACTAGAAAGGCCGACTGCCGTCGACCAACACAGTTACACAGGCAATTGCCTCCGACGAGAAAATGCAGTCAACTACGTACACATCAATGGATTTTACGACATTGCCGCAACAGTTAAGCCACTTGTCTAGCCAGATAGACGGCAAGCCGCTTTTCTTCAAAGGAGAACTCAGTGTCCTCCGGCAATGTTAGCTCTGGTCTGTCGTCAACGAGGGAAACGGGAGTCGCTGAGACGTTGTTTGATGCTAGAGCCTCTTGTTTACCGTAGGAAAGGGAAACAGGATTTGCTGAAACGTTGTTGGCCAGAGCTGGAGTCATCGCCATCTGCATCGGCGCCGTCACGGTCATCGGAGTCTTAGGATTTAGTGCTGCAAATGTCTTCGGAGTTCTGTTCTCATCACCCTCGATGTTATTGACGATAGGTCGCACAGGCGTCGAGACGTTGCTTCCTGGCGTGATCCGGGCAAAAGGTTTGCGAGGTGTCTCCGTCTCACCTAGAGAACTGGCGTTGAAAGATAACTTCTTGATAGGCAAACCGGCAATGTCCAAGCCTCTGCTGCCTGAAATCGTTCGGTTGCATCAGAGGTATGTTCAAGCAAAAAAGGGGGAACAAAGTGTATCGATCGATGGTAGCTGGAAGGAGCTTACCAGGGGACAGAGTGGCAATTTCTTCAGTTTTCTTGCCCGCACGAACAGACTTTGAATGCAGCATATCAGTCTTTGGGGGCTGCAAGGTGGATCCGCCAAGAGAGAGCCTTCGGTTTGCACCACCCATGGAGTGTCTAGGTGTCTTCCTTGTACTTTGAGGCTTTGACGGACTTGGTTTTGATCCGTACAGAGCTTCCTGCTCAGCTTTGAGCTGATCTTGGAGTTTCTTCTGATCCTGAAGGTATATTCAAGAATTAGAGCGTACTCAAAGAAGGCAAAACAGCCAATATATAAATGTTATGTGATGGTTTAATACCCTTTGTCTCTTTTTTTCTTGCTCTTTATCCTGGCGAACAATAGTGTATTCTTCAAGCATTGACAAAAGACTGACCTGTAAATTATTGCAAGCAAAATACTTCAGCAAGAAACAAAAATAGTCCCCGTTCATGTAAAGCAGAAGAGTAAGAAAGCATACACCATCGTATGTGAATTCCTTTCCTCGTTCGTTCTGCCAAGATACAATCTTTGTTCTCAAAACGTCTACCATTCCTGCTCAAAGAATATCACTCATAGATCAGAAAGCAAGTAATGGCAGGAGAAAAAAAATGTTTATGGAATAAAGTTGGTGACGAAACCATAACACTAATATCATTCAGCAACGTTACCAGGAATCTTGTTAACCAAAATACGAGCCTTTTCAGCCTTCTTCAGTGTTAGATGTGCTCCTCTACCCGCATTATAACGATTATCATCCTAAAAACACCATGTACAGGGAAGTATCAATATCACACTATCTGCTAAAGAAAATACAAGGGCGTTGCATATAACTATATCCTGCATCCGTACTTTGTTGTAATCTTCCAGCCAGGCTTCCTCTTCACAAGCATTTAACCATCGTTCAACTTTCTCAAGAACATCCTTCCGGCTAAAAGCTTCCTCTTTCACTGTTGCAATATGACCTTCAATTTGTTCCAGTACAAGTGAGGGATCAATAGCTCCTGTAAATAAAAGAAAACACAGAAAAAGGTAGCTCAAGTTGTCTGGCATGACACTTTTTAGAAGTAATAGCATATCTTGCGAACACAAGAAGCCAGTAAGACAGAAGATTATCTTGCCTGCTTCAATAGCCTCAATGCTAAATTCAGCTGCATAACCTTCCTCGCCAATTAAATGAGCGTGTCTTCTATGCTCTTCCAGTTCTGTTTTCTTTTTCAGAACAAGATCTTTCATCCTACTTGCTTTCAGTTGTTCAAGCCTTAACACCTCAGATTCCACCTACAGTGACAAGTATAAGCCCCCAATAATCCTATCTCAATAGAATACCACAGCAGGAACAGAGAGACTTGAACGAAATCTGCACAACTCACGTAATTCAGGAAATCCGTGGAGAGGGTATTGGGTTCGGTTATTTCTTGCTCCGAAGCAGCAATATTGCATGTTATATTCTGGAACATCTGCTGCTCTTCAAGTGGTGTATCCATGAGATTCCATAGTTCGAGCATGCTAGAAGCAAAATCTTGAAGCTGCCAGAATCGTATATTCGTATTAACAAATTTAAGGGCTGAATGCAGTCTTTCATTTTTCTACAATGATGCAGAAAATACAGACCTTTTGCATACGTTGAATCTTCGTGTCACGCAGTCTGATTACAGCAGCAGCAAGCCTCTCAATTGTAGTGTTGCTCAGGTTCTTTGATCCTTCAGCCTCATCCAGGCTAGGATGCACCTCATATACTGTTTGCTTGAAGTCTATGCCAAGCACCTCACATAAGGAATGCAACGTATTCAAATGATCTATTACTTGCTTTAGCCGATCGCTCTGTTAGAAACAAAAAAAATGGCACATTGAGATTTATACAATAAATGAACAAGACTATCGATAGACAGCACAGTGAGAATATGCTGGTGAAAATGAATAACATGAGCGTTAGTGATGATGACCTTCTCCTTCTGAAGGGATTCCAGCTCCTTCGTCAACTCACCAAGTTTTCTTAACGACAGGTCAGACTGGTCAACAGGAACTTTAAAGGGAACAAAATTGGCTGGCCTTATTTCAGAAGAAATCATCTTAATCTGATCTATGACATCAACAAACTGGTTCCATCGCTTGACCTTTTTCTTTTTCATCTCCTCCAAATACGGAAAAATTGCATTCAACTCTTCCCTTAAACCATGCCGTTTCTGATTTGACTGGCAAATTTACAGAAAAAATATATATGTTACTGCAGGAGTGGCTGCGGAAATGTTTAAATCTTCAATACAACAACTCTAGTGGCATTCATGTACGATGGATTCAACAATTAAGACGTAACAGCAACTTAGTCATATTTCCAGTAAAATAGTATTATGTTATTCCTGTTGGCTTGGTTCAAAATGAAATTATATCAGCATTACATCATAAACTATTAGTGCACAGGCAGATCAGTAAAGCATATGAGACAGATCACTATCACTTTACCGCAACATTAAAGTGAGAGAGAAAATATAAGTTCTGCCAACACTATAATATACTGAATTACTGATACATTAGTAATCAGTTAGAAAAAAGACAACTGCCGATGGATTCCAGACTGTTTGACTCCATCAGATCAACAATGCACACAGTAGTCCCATTAGCTTACAATAGATATCGTCGGTTTTGGTTCTTCAGTCTGTACCGAATTTCCTCTCTGCCATTGCCAAATAGCACTGTTTGAGAGTAATTCAACTTCCTTCTTTTGATCCAGTCACGCCACTCACGCGACACCTCTTTTACAGATATCAGTGGAGCCAGAAACAAACCTGTCTATCGTGCCCTGGCGGCTCGCCCATGGCTGAACAAATGCCGGCAAGCTCAGCCTCGGCCTCGGCAATGGTCTGCCGCAACTGGGCCCGGCTCCGGTTCGCCTGGTCGACCTTCCTCCTGTAGACCTCCAGGCACTCCTGCTCGAGCTCCAGCAGTATCCTGTCCCTCGCTGTGTCGAGCTCACCGACCTCATCCCATATCACCTGAAAAAGAAAAATTCCCCCCAAATTCGTCACCACGGCCACGCACAGGTAGCGGGGAAATGGTGGAATCGGCAAGCTGACACATACATTGAGCTCAAGTAGAAGCGAATCACACGTCGTCGACATCTGGTGGAGCTGGTCCTTCACCGCGCTGCTCATCGCGAGGAGTGACGAACCGCAGGACTGCAGAGCGGTCACAATATAAAATCCAACTTCTCAGCGAGATACCCGCATGCAGTGGACGGCCGCCGCGTCCATCAGTAAACCGGCGCGCCGGCCGCGTGGAGCAGTTGACGGGGATCGCAAGTTGCAGGGGGGCTCACCTCTACACTGCTCGGCGCGGTCTCTTGAAGCAACCGCCGGGCGGAAGCGGCGGATTCCACGGCCGCGTGCGATCGGAGCGTCAGATGCGAGAGAGCAGGAGCGGAGAACAACAGGGAGGAGGGAGACGGAGAGAGTGATTTGAAATGTTTTGAAACAGGGTAGGGAGGGGGGGGGTGGGGGGGGGGGGGGGGGGGGGAGAAGAATTTGGGATTTGAGAATTCGGGGAGGAATCAGGGGGGAAGGAATTCGAAGGGGACACCCGATCCGCAGATAAACTTTAGCGAGAGCCTTTAATGGGCCGGCTCCGAGGCGATCTAATCTCCAGGCCTCCGCTTTGAATTGGGCGGGTCGTGATTGCATTGAGCTGCTCCGGCCTTGGGAGTACGACATGGGACACGATGTTCTACTGACAGGTGGGACCACTTTTCACTGGTAGGTTTCAGGTGTTCTTTTTCGGTTTCGAAAAAATCGATTTCTCGGATATTCAAAAAAATTGATTTCTCTATAACCTTAGCATTCATGAGACTATTTGTGCGAAGATATTTATTAAAACCTTTATTTATCTATACTACTATAATAGACGAGTTGTTTTTACTCATTCAAGCAATCTGATCCATTAATTTTTTACTCATACTCATTGGAACAATCATGACCGTTCATCAAAGTCAACAGCCCCATGCCTATCCTTACCTTTAGCGCCCCGCACCTGCCCTCCAAAATCCCCGCAATTTATCATTTTATCTCTCCTCTCCTCTGATTTCGCTAACGACGCCATTGATCTACATGTCATTTTCTCTCCACTACGGCACAATGCCTCCTATTCGCCGCCACCTCCTTCCTTGTTCCCATCGACTGCCGGCGCTCCTCCTTCGCACGCGCGCCGGCCTCCTCCTGCTGCCTCCTCACCGACGGCGCCCTCTTCTTCCTCTCTGCTTCCTACTTCCTCCTCCTCCCCTCCTAGCCTCCCTCGACCGCTTCCTCACCTCCACGCGCTGCTTTGCGTCCTTCACTGCCCCCCGAAGACCTCAACGCCACACTCCTGGCCGACTCTGGCTTCGCCGAGCGCGCTGCGAAGCTCTCCGACTTTGATGCTCGTGGCGCCGTCGCCCCCACACAATTCGGTCGCCCTGATACAGGCCTGGTTGGCGCATCAAAGGAGATGGAGCTCAGGAATGCGCGGGGCGAATCGTCGGTGTCTGATCCGGCGTCGGCCAGCGCGGAAATGCCGCCGCTAAAGAGGGCTTCCGACGGCAATGTACAAAAGCGGAAGGTCCCGGGAAGGGAAAAGGCAAGGACAACCCCATGTCCACCTCCGCTGCTAAGGTAAGCACAAAATTTTGCACACCCAGGTGTTCCCCTCCACGGCGCCGCACCATTTTGGGGGTGAAAGGTTTCATTTTTAGAGCTTTTCGCAAGAGGATTCTGACGAGAAGCAGTGCAAATCAATGGAGGAGAGCAATGCCACCGAGGAGAATTCCGGCAAGAGGAAGGTCGCACAGAACAACAGCGCTTCGAAGTTCCCCGAACCACAAAGCGTCGCGGCGACGGACAGCCACAGCCTCGCCAAGAGGATATGCACAGTTCTTGAGACTCTCATCTCGCTTACATTGATCTTATGATCATTAACGTGTTGGATCATCTCCTCTTGTTCGATCAATCCAGGTGAGAAGAGAAAAGATCAACCAGCGGATGAAGCTGCTGCAGGATCTTGTGTCGGGTTGTAACAAGGTAACTGAAGAAAGCACTCATTATTTTGCATCACCCCACTTATTGTTGGTCGAGTAGCCCAGTGTACTCAGATTGGAAACTAGGAAATGTTACTTGTTTCAGGTGGTTGGCAAGTCTGTCATGCTCGACGAAATCATAAACTATGTACAATCGTTGCAATGGCAGGTCAATGTATTTGCTCTGTGCCAAATTCACGGATGCAGAGTGATTGTGAAACTGTAGCTTTTGTTGTTTTAGAATGCAGCAAACACCCATCTGAACCATTGTCTTCCACATCCATTTTGCAGTTTCTATCCATGAAGTTGGCCACCGTGAATCCTAGCTGGACTTCAACAATTTGCCTAACCTCCTTCCTAAAGATGTGAGTTGCAAAAGAATATATGATCTCATTACTACATTTGATTCCTCTATTATTAAGGCAACCGGGACAATTCAACACTTCAACTCATCTGATATATCGGTTTTTCTCCCTGGATCATATGCACCAACCACGCAGCCTGTTGCAGAGCTCGTATTTTCCGCTTGAAACCTCAGGTGCACTGCTGCCCTACATTAGCCAGCCACAGCAAGGGAACCCTCTCGGCCGTGGCATGGCTAATGGCATGGACAACCAGGGTTCTATGCACCCATTGGACCTGCCATTTTGTCGGACAATGGCTCACACCATCCTTTCCTCAATGGGGCTAGCGATGCGGTCTCTCAGGTAAAAATGCATCACTATGTCTTGATCTCGCATGATATTCGTATGAATCGAGACTGAATATGAAGAATGGATGCTTTAAATTAAAGGTTGGGGCTTTCTGGCAAGATGATCTGCAAAGTATTGTTCAGATGGATATAGGGCAAGGTCAGTAGATTGCCACCTCTTCCAATAGCTACAAGTGTAGGCCATGCAAGTTTCTACCTAATACCATAGTTAACACCACGTTAATTTAATTCTCATTATATTTGTAGCTGATATACAATTCTCATTATATTTGTAGCTGATATATATCTTTAAGATACTTCTGCCTGTCCACGGATCTCATTGAGCTCAATTTCTTTTTTCCTATCTCGAAAAAGTCAGAAGAATGATGAACTTTTTGGTTGTGCATTGTGATCATGCTGAACTTCACTACATGCAACTCTGGTTTAGTAATTGGGGAGGTGTCAGAAACCAATTTAGATTTTGGATTCTGTTTGTTCCATAAGTGATCCCATGTAAAAGGACACAACAAAAGGAACATGCAACTAAGCAAGTTGTGAGCTGGGTTTGGATTTGTGGCTGCTTTTCAGCTGCATGATAAAGTACCCAGATTTAGAGAAAGGACTAGGGCAGGCCAGGCTGAGGAGGCCTTCCAATCCCCCATATTTTCAGAGATGCTAGGAGTACATCAGACGAGCAGTGCAACGACATTCACTGTGATGCTATGCTGCTCTTGTTCATGTATAGCTACGTCAGAAAAGAAATATATCTCTGCATGTTACTCTCTATCCTCTATGAACAACCCTTGCATTGTCAAGAATTGGAGCCCCCAATCTACTTCAAGGAGTCCAAATCATCCAGGTTGTGATCACGCTCCAAAACGGGATCAGAGTTGTTCTGATCAATCGCTTTCTTGAATTGGACCAAATAATTCTGTAGCAGTTTCTTGCTTATGCTAATTATTTAGCTTATTTATGGGCTCGTGCTACAACATAGCTAGCTCCAAATCTATACATATGCTAATTATTTACCTTTATTTATGGTCTATGTCTAAAGATCATCAGTTCTATTATACTCCAACTAAATATAACTTGATATTTATTAATTACTACTTCTGAAACTATGAAATCATAAAAAAATCTAAAATTGAGATTTCAAACTGACATTTACCGTTGCGCAGCACGAACCCATTACTATTTAACTGTCTAATAGACAATTATTTTTTGTTATTTACCGTTACGCAGCACGGATCTATTACTATTTAACTGTCTAACAAATATTTGTTTTTTGTCATTTACCGTTGCGTAGCACGGGCCCACTACTAGTTATATCTATAATATATAACATTTCTCTCATCCCTAGCTTTTTTTCCATATTTCAATTCACCTAATTCAAATGCCCCCCTAATTTAAACCAATATATCGTTGCCAGAATTTTAGTTACGAATTACGAAAGCAATAGCAGCTCAGGAATACCATCGAGAATTCAAGATTGCCTAAAAGATGTTTCCATTGGTGACAAGGAAAGGATGCAAGACAACGAGACATAAACATCAAAATTATGCCGCACATTGAGCTAAGAGCAAACCTCGAGTAGCATCATGAATGGCAAGAGACCTGACTCAAGAAGAAATATTTGTGGCAGCCGCTCTCATAACATGTATGTAAGTAGTATAAATAAGAGGGCGCTCGTACTCGTGACCAATATTACAGTGTTTTCACCGACAACAAGTTCACGGACTAGCTGCTCATGGATCACACAAAAAAGAAAACTCAATTCCTCCTTGAAGGGCAGCAAGACAAACAACTAGGTCACTGCAAATCCTTATTTGGAAAAAAAACTGGTGGGGAAATCATCGATCCGCAGGGCCGGGCCTCCTGCATGTAATGTAAGTACATGTACTGGCTAACAAACATTAAAAGGCACAACATGTTGACCTCCAAATGTTAAAATTGCATTGCTTATGAAGCTGACTCCTTGGCGATCTTCTCTGCCTTGGCAATGACCTCTTCAATTCCTCCAACCATGTAGAATGACTGCTCCGGAAGGTCATCATACTTCCCATCCAATACACCCTGTGATATGTAGTGAAGATTCATTACTCAGAAGAAACAATAGGAGTAAAATTTAGTAAAGATTCACTGGCAGAAATGAAGAGCACAACAGTGCACCATGGAAAACAAGGACAACAAAACATATTGCTCTTAAGACACATTTTTGTTGTCATACAAAATCTAAATCTCTTAGTTTATTCAAAACAGCCAATGTAGTTATTGCTAACGAATAGAAGTGTTAGCATGTTTTTACTTTATGTTACTTGTTACATGGCAATTATATGATCTCTTGGGTTATTTATATTGTCACCAGATAACCAATGACCAACTTAGGAAAGAAGGTGAACCGGGACTAGAGAAATATCTTGTGGTAAAAGTTAGCATAGCTGAATACAGCATGTAATAGACCAATGTTATGACACCTCCATTTTATCTAAGTAATGTGAGACAGCATAAACATCCTAGTCTGTGGCCAAAATGAGATACTGCTGTTCATGAAGGGAATAAAGAGCAACTGTCAATGTCTATACCTGGAAACTTTTAACGCTCTCCTTTAGCTCGACATACTTTCCAGGTGCACCTGTGAAGACTTCAGCAACATGGAAAGGTTGGCTAAGGAACCGCTGAATCTTCCTAGCACGAGCAACTGTCAACTTATCATCCTCACTGAGCTCGTCCATTCCCAGAATGGCAATAATATCTTGAAGATTCTTGTAGTTCTGGAGAACCTTCTGAACACCACGTGCAGTGTTGTAGTGGTCCTCACCCAGTACATGGGGAGACAACATTCTGGATGTGGAATCCAAAGGATCAACAGCAGGATAAATACCAAGCTCAGAAATCTGCATATCCAGCACAGCCAAGTCCATTTATAATAGGAAAGATGCAAACACTTCAAATTGTGAAGAGATATTAGCAACACATACCTGTCGTGACAACACAGTAGTAGCATCAAGATGGGCAAAAGTAGTAGCAGGGGCAGGATCTGTCAAGTCATCAGCAGGCACATAAATAGCTTGAACAGATGTAATAGAACCCTTCTTTGTGGTAGTAATACGCTCCTGCAGTCCTCCAAGATCAGTAGCAAGGGTTGGCTGGTATCCCACAGCAGATGGGATACGTCCAAGAAGAGCAGACACCTCAGAGTTTGCCTAAAATGGAGTAATCAAACATACATCTTTGTTAGGTGTAATGCTACACAATCAAGAATAAGAGACAGAAGGATTTGCAAAAATCTTCTGTGCTGCTCTACCAAACATGCAGAAAGTATGATAAATGTAATTTGTGCATCAACAACCATGAATACCAATGGCAGTACTTGTCAGACGTGAAGTAGTGGAAAGATCTCACAGAAATTACCTGAGTGAAACGGAAAATGTTATCAATGAAGAGAAGCACATCCTGCCCTTCAGCATCACGGAAATGCTCAGCAACAGTCAAACCAGTCAGTCCAACACGAGCACGAGCACCAGGGGGCTCATTCATTTGACCATAGACAAGAGCACATTTGCTCTCACTCTGCAAAAGAAACAAGCTGCCATGTAACGGAAATTTTCATTAAGAGAAACAATGATAACATATTAGAAATGTGAATCAAAATACCTGTTTGTCACCAAGCTTAATCACACCACTCTCAATCATTTCCCTATACAAGTCATTACCCTCACGAGTACGTTCTCCAACACCAGCAAAGACAGAGAAACCACCTAGAATGAACAAGTAAAGGAGATAAGCCAACATAAAGACCGGAACTTTGGAATCTGATCACCAAACTCTGTAAAGAACAAACCATGAGCCTTTGCAACATTGTTGATCAACTCCATGATAAGGACAGTTTTGCCCACCCCTGCACCACCGAAGAGACCAATTTTACCACCTCTTTGATAGGGTGCAAGCAGATCCACAACCTGGCATAAGTGTAACTCTTGCATTAAGACAAAAAATGATACAAAAAGGAATCACTCTTGCAATATTAAGAAATTTAACCAACTAAAGTCGCATCACAAGAGACAAAAATGATTGTACCTTTATTCCAGTAACAAGAATTTGTTGCTCTGTAGCTTGCTCAACAAAAGCAGGGGCCTCACGATGGATTGGAAGGAAGTGGTTTGTTGCTGTGGCATAGAAAAGTATTCAGCAACGAAATTTGGAAAACCACTAAGTTTTTGAAAATGTATGCATATGCCTAACATATATGAATGCATATCAGCAGACTTACTTATATCTCCCTTCTCATCAATCGGCTCACCAATGACATTCATAATACGCCCAAGAGTTGCCCTACCAACAGGAACCTAAGAAATATAAATCACATCATCTGTAAGCACAAAAATTAAGCTTAACACCAATAGACTATTTTTTTCCAGTTTTATAAGTTGTTCAAGAGACAAAAAAAGAATGATAATGTAATTCATATAGATTTTTAAAAAATTGGGCTTCCTGAAGCATATTTTGGGGTTGGGGAACCCTACGCAGTCACATGCATTTTCTCTATTGACCCTCTTTCATAAAGTCTCCAAAGCCAAACAACAAAAAGCCCCTCATTGATTAGTGTGACTCTGGGACAATAGATTCGGTAGTGGAAAAGTCCAGTGTTCTAAAAGGCGCTAGGCGCTAGTCGGGCGTTGCCTGGCCGCCTAGCGCCTAGGGGCGCCTAGGCGGCGCCTAGGCGGCGCCTAGGGGCGCCTGGGGCGCCTGGGTTAGAATACTCTCAATATAAAGACAACACTACATTTTCTACTAAACTGCAAAGTGCATGTGCAAATCGAGAGGAGAGGAGTGGAGACCAGAGCGGAGGGTGAGCGGCCATGGCGCACGAGGCCAAACCGCGTCGGAGAATGGAGACCAGAGCGCGGCCGGAGTGGGGCGCGCGTGAGGCTAGACCGTGTCGCACGAGGCTAGAACATCGGACCGTGGCGAACGGCAACGAACGGAGCCCAGGAGTAGCTAAAAAACCCTAAACACAACTGGAGTTTTTTGCTTTTTATCCCCCCAAAACCGGTTTATTACTGTAGTCACCGTCGCCATCCAGGGCGCCTAGGCGCCGCCCAGGGCGCCTAGGCCGCGGTTGACCCGCCTAGGCGCCTTGACGCCTAGCCGGCCGCCCAGGTGCTCCGCGCGGCGCTGGGGTGGCGCCTAGCGCCTAATCCCGCCTAGGCGGGCGCCTAGAGCCGCCTTTTAGAACACTGGAAAAGTCTCATCAGGGCATGCAGTAACTTTAGCAAACAATCCAACGGTAAATGTATTCCCCATTTCCAGACAGGATGAATGAATTGCAAAAAAAAATGAATCTAGTAAATGGCAATGAACATAGAAAAACTGTTACAACATTATGTTCATAAGAGTTAATATGCATTTGTCTCATTGCACGTATTCTTTTAACAAACTATGGCCGTGGATCTGTAAAGTGAGCACGCAACATCAGTACACGGATCCGTATATCCAGATCGAATCTAATAACTACTAGTCTGACATTTCGTCAGATTAGATCCAAATAAACAGTTTCCGGCATGGTCAGGGATAGGGAACAAGAGGGAAGGGCATTACAGTGATGGGGGAGCCGGTGTTGAGAACGCGCTGGCCGCGCACGAGCCCCTCAGTCCCGTCCATGGCAATGGTGCGCACCATGTTCTCCCCGAGATGCTGCGCCACCTCGAGCACGAGGCGGATGTTGTTGTCGAGCACCTCCAGCGCAGTCAGGATCGGGGGCAGCCCCTCGTCGAACCGCACGTCCACCACGGCACCAATCACCTGGCAAACCTGCCCCACGGCGCCGGCGCCGGTGAACTCATCGGTAATCTTACCTCCACCGGCGGCCTTGCCTCCCGCGGGGGGCTGCTGTGCTGGAGCCGCCTGCGCCGCGGCGGACGACGCGTAGGCGGCGGCGCGGTTCAGGAGGAATCCCGCGGGGGACGGGCGGTGGAGCGCCGCGCGCCGCGCGCACGGGGAGGGGGAGGGAGAGGCGGCGCGGAGGCGGGATGCGGAGCGGAGGATGGAGGAGAGGGCCCGGCGGGTCGCCATGGCCGTCGGGGGGCGGCTCGGATCTAGGTTTTCCGAGTGGCCTGCGGGATGGGAGGAGTGGCGGCTCCGCTCTACGGGGAAAGGGTGGAAGGGGCTTTGGGATCGGCGGTGGGGAATAAGGAGGGGGAGGGTGGGAGCGCACGGAGGGATTCGTGGATGGACGCGGTCTTCTGTGGACCGAGACGAGTGGAGCGTGCCTACTGATCTGTCATTCGCTCGTCCCGACTCGTGTCACCGGTATATTAGCTTGTTGTGGTCGTTTCTCTAAAAGAAAATTACGTATTATTATGATTTTTTTAAATTGTCTATACGTTATTGTTAGTGATCGGCGGTTTTTATCTGTCAATGATACTCTAATGGTATATTGATAAACCATAAAAATTATAATGGTAAAAAAAATATCTTTATCTAACGACGATGAATGATAATACACTCGCCGACTTCTGCAATCGTTAATTCATGTCATGGTTAAAACCCTCTTCAAGTCCTGCGAGATAGATATTACCAGATGTGAAACCGGAGACAACTGACCTCTGTAATCTTGGTAGCCAACCACGGAGGATCTCAAATCATTTTTTTTGTTGTGAAAGGGATGTGAGTTAGCTGGTACCAAATCTCCTCAGAACTCCATTGTTAAGCGTGCTCAAGCGGGAGTAGTACCAGGATGGGTGACCTCTTGAAAAGTTCTCGTTCACATCCCCGACACACCAATGACTTCAAACAAGGTCGGACACATGTGGCATATTTCAAAAAAAATTACGTTTCGTAAAAAAATCGTAGTTTGATTCAGACAAAAAAATAATCTATTCGTCTGAGATTTTTTTTTTGCCACGCTAGCTTCTATACTACCATTCTTCTTAGTTAGCACCTTTTCTTTTGTTCCATGTTCTTCTAGCATGACGATGATAGAGTATTATAAGTATGACCGATGAAAATATTTTTTATGTTTATAATTGTATTTGTTACTTGTGATGGGAGAAGATTAGAGGAGTTTTACATTATTTTGTCGCGTGGGACGCTGACATGTAAGTCACGTGGCCTTCCCAAGCTGAAAAAATGGCAAAAAAAAGTCTACCCATGTTAATAGCATCTCGAACAGTCTATGTGTTTTTGACTTTTCATTTCTTTATTTAGCCAACTCTCTAATTTTTTTTTCATATCTACAATATACTTCAACAGACTCTCTAAAAAATTTACTCTCCATTTTTAATTCCCAATTTATAACCTTAGGAATCTTGAAATAGGGATATAAATCCCAGCTATTCAAAAATATTTAAAAAAATCATAATAAATCAAAGAATTCAAAAAACGTTGATAGAACACAAGAATCGTACAAGATGTGAAGTATGACATATATAGGGTCTGCTTGGTTCTTTTAGGGACTAAACTAAACTTTAGTCTCCTCTTTTTTATAGGACTAAACTTTAGTCCCTTGGTGTTTAGTTCTAAGGACTAAAGAACTAAAAGAGAGTGAGGGATGAGAGGTAAGTAGTATTTTTAGTCCCCTTTAGCAAGTTCTTTGAGACTAAAGGCTAAACTTTAGTCCCCTTGTTTGGCAATTTAGGGACTAAAAGGGACTAAACTTTAGTCCCTAAAGTTTAGCAAGGTGGAACCAAACACCCCCATAGTTTGTAAACTTTTTTACGCTATAGCCAATATTTAAATAACTACAACCTAAACACAAATTATGGCACTACTGCATTGATTTATTGAACCACCGTAGAAAATTAGATTGCATTTCTTCAGAACACAAAGAATAGGGTAGCATCAAGACAACAATCACAAGAAATCTAGCTGCTTCTCAGGACAAAAATATACCAACCAGAGAATTGACATAAATGATGAACCAAGATTAACAAAATCAATTAAAATTATACACTGCATCATTGTAGAGCGCTAAGCAAGACCATTTGAATCATCAAATTGGCGGCTTGACATTACCAGAATAGTTAGAAAATGTTCGCTTTTGCAATTTTACTTGGAATTATCAGAATACTGCATTAGTAATTCATCAAGAAGTTAACTGAATTTGTAAATTTGTAAGTTGCAGAGCAAGACCATACCAATCCATCATCACCATTTTCATAACAAAAAGTTAGGAACAGAATTAAGCTTTGGCAAATTTTACAAAAGATTAACCATTCCCGTGAGATTGAAAGAACTAACAAGCTAAGTAAGATCCATCCCGATGTCTGGTTTTGGCATTTGTGGATCCACCGAGTTGTTGGGTGCCATGTGCTAGGAAAGGACAAACGGGGTGGCCAGCGATGGCGAAGCGACGTTGAACGAGGGGCTAAGAGTATCTCCAAAAAAAGTGGTTATTTGGCTCTCCAAGCCAAATTTTAGCCATCCAAATAAAAACACACTTCAAAAGAATGGCCAACTGAATGACCAAGCCATCCGGCTAGCCAAATCTGGCCAACCATTTTGGCTGGCTACTTGTAGGGCCCACTGGCTCGGCCCCACTGGCCCCACTGGCCAAATTTGCACTGTTTCCTCTTGCATTACATGCTGCCGAGCCAGTGGGGCCCACAAGTAGTCAGCCAAAATGGCTGGCCAAATTTGGCCAACCGGCACTTCAATTTGGTCAGCCGGATGGTTTGGCCATCTAGTTAGCCATTCTTTTGGAGTGTGTTTTTTTACTTGGATGGCTAAAATTTGTCTTGGAGAGCCAAATAGCTACTCTTTTGGAGATGCTAGAAAGAGGCGAATGCTAGGCGTTGGCCCACTCGCTGGTTCGTGACTGAGTGGCAGCAATGGATTGTGTTTTTTTACAGTATTGTTAAAATTTAATTTGAAGAGCTAAACAACCAACATGCTCGGAGAGTAAAAACATATTTGCAATGTAGATGATGATATTTAAGCCCGTGGCGTGTTGATAAATTCCCACACTAGTTACCCGCCACGCCATTCCCTTTATGGCCATCACCGTGCCAAATCCCTAAGGGTATTATCAACCAATCTCTCGTCCCTTTTCTCATCTTATTATTTGACAAAATACCCTTAAAAACACTCTCCAACCAACTTCCTATTGCACTCCCTATCTCATCTTCCTCACTATCCAACCACTCTCCTCCTCAAAGCCAAGGAATCAAACCACTCTCTATCTTATTTTATTATTATTTAGAAAATATTTATATGTTGTAAAATATTGGACAAAATTAATAATCTATCGTAATATTTTATAATATGTATAAGAAATTAAGTTATCATATTTTTTAACACTTATACGCACTTCTATATTTTTAGTATAATTTTATATGTAATATATTATTATTTTCAGTATATTTTTATATTTTCAAGTCCTTTATTATAATTTGGTACGTTCGTTGGCATGTGTTGTTATATGTGTGTTTTTTCTTATTTTGGTAGTTATGAAATATTGATAAAATATAGGTAGATGAAATATAGGAAGGCAAATACAGTAAATTGGATGTTGTGTTCTAAGAAATAAAGGACATGCTTGGTTGTTAGCCACTATTTACTAATAAAAGTTATCACAGTTGTCTAAGGTGAGGTTATCAAATTCTTTGTCACACTTTGGCAATATTAAAGAAATTTTGTCATAATTTTTTTAAGTCATTGACATTTAGAATCAAAGAGAATCTTACCACAATTTGTAACAAAATAATCATCAATTTAGTCAAACTTGTTTAACCTTAAATTCTATCAATTTAATTGAATTTGTTTAATCTTAGGTGTGATAAAATGTGTATGGGAACCAAACAATCCAAAGAGTCAATGTTAATAGGGAGATCCTATTTTTATGGGGAGGCAAAAGTGAAGAGCTGGCTTGCTCTGAGCCCGGTCCCGACCGCTGCGCCCAACCCCTAAGCCGGCCGCCGGCCGCCGGCCGCCGACCGCCGATTTCAATGGCGTCGCTCTTCTCACCCTATTTATTATCTCCTCGAGCGCTTCCCTTCCTGGTTCCTGGTTCCTGCCCCCACGCGTCTACGCCCAACCCCCGCTCCACCTTCCGCCTCATCCCAGCTCCCGCCCGTCCCCGCATACGTACGTACCTGCCGCCCTCATCCCAGCTGCCGCTTCATCATCGACGCCTTCCGCTACGCTGGCGAATTCACCGCTGCCTACTTCCTCTCCCGCTTCCACTCCGATCACTACGCCGGGCTCGGCCCCTCGTGGAGCCGCGGCCTTGTCTTCTACTCTGCCCTCACCGCGCGCCTCCTCGTCTCTGTGCTCTCCGTCCCGCGTCAACTCCTCGTCGTCTCCGCAGGCTACTGGATTCCACGCTTCAGCAAAGGAGAAAGTGTGTGTTTCAGTACCATCTTAAAGTACCTAAACAACTTGTATAAACAGGACAAGCCTTCTGAGTTAATTACTCGGAAAATATCATGAAACTTCTTCATGCATTATTCCTTGTAAACATCCATGACCTGTCCCAGGAGAAGCCAGGACATTTTGAGTTAGTTCATCGGCTTACTGTAAGTTGCATCCTTAACCGAATTACCTTTTGTAAATGTATTACGGCTCTAAATGTTCATTTCTTTATTTGACCTAGTGACACCACCATGTCCACCTTGTCGGGATGTTATCGTTTCTATTCGTCTTATTTCCTTGTCAATTGAAATTGTATAACATGTTAAGCTACACAGCCATCTCCTTTAGTTAACAACTTAGCATTTATCATTTCTGTATGAATGATTGTAAAACAATTTTGCCAATTTAAAAAATCAGGTTATGCTTTTCAACCAAGCAATCAGTTTGAGCAACAACTATAGAAACAAAATGCGGAATCATCCGATACTAACATTGTTTGCTCATGACTAATTTGTTGTTAACACTGCTGCGGCTATTCCTTCTCACACTTGTATGACAGAAACATTGCAGCTGCTAATGCAAACAGCATCTGATTCATGGTAATAGGGCAACATGTTTACACTGGATACTCTCCGTATGTTGTACTATACACTTAACTGAATAAAACTTCTGTCTCTATTGTGAATATCCAGTTTGATCCCCCAAATGCCTGCTAGAATTCAAATTGGCAACCTAGGTCTCTGAAATCTGGAAAAATTTGCCAATTTGTCACTTATAAGATGTGCACTTAGATTATAATGTCACTTCTGAGGCTGACATGTAAGACCACCCGAGTCAATGAAAATATGTCCGGATGGCAAATCGGCAAAGTCCATTGTTTGAATGGTATTTTAGCAAAACTCTCGTGAAATCTGCTATTTGGGCTAGACATGTCATTAGGTAGAATAGAAATCTTGCTTGAGATGGATCAACTACCAGAAGTCCGGAACACAGAAATAAAATATAACTTGATGTGTCCATGGATTGCCATGTATGATGTATGTAAGGTCCACAGAAATCTAGAGGAGACCTAGGTGATGGCCCCCTTTTGGAATTTTAGGGACCAATGAGTGTTTCAGCGGAAACTTAAACCTTGAGGGCCTGTTTGGGAGTCCAAAATCCTGACCCATTCCCAGGGAATGGGCTGGGAATTTAGGTTCCCAAACTGGCCCTCAAGGACCAATCAGACCACCTATGTTTGCCATCTTCTATACTACTCTGAATCAGAAACTAGTTCTGCTGCCTGAAAGTAGGACTTTCAACTCTGCTTTGTAATAGTGTCTATGTCATGTGCATGGTCGCATGGGCCTAGAGGCCAAGGCCCGCAACCTAGCCCAATACAAGGTGTGAACAGTAACCACGTGGTTCTGCGGCGGCAGTTTAGGAATTGTTAGTTTAGAGATAAGATTATGTTTCTTATTTTAGAGATAATATTAGATTGTGTTGTAATCTATTTCCTAGATTTTAGAGATTAGCTTCTTGAGAGTCAAATCATGTCATCTATATAAGAATGAGTTGTATCTCTATTTTTGAAAACAATGAAGAATTAGTCTAATCTCTTCCCAATGTTCGTCATCCTATTATAAAGTTCACTTCTTATCCCTAGGGGCCGACGCCGCTTGGCTATCTTTCTGGTGGTGATAATCCTGTCATGAATCCGGTTCATGACAGTATATGACAGTCTACAAACAAAATGACATGGCCTGCCTCTTTTTTTGTGTAGAGTGGGGGGAGGGGGGCATGTACCAATTCAGGATGCTACTGTAATATCTCTGTTATCTTTTCAGCGTAATGTCTCAACATGAGATTCAGAAGTAAGCCATTTCCTACCATAGCAGCTTATGCCGAAACTTTCAACCATCTAGTTCTTCTGGAATAATCGCTACATCATGGTTGAAACTGCAAAGAACTTGGACCTTTCATTGTGTGCTTGCCTGTTTATGACCTGTTCACGCATGCTTGTAATTGCACACGAATCAAATTTATACCATACAGGTAGACGCAGCTCAAGCTTCTGTGGATAATTCTACCACTTTGGACAGCATGAACTCCTTTTTCAAATTGGCATGTCAGTCTTCTTGTGAGTATAATGCTGAAAACACTTGATGTTGATGCTGAATACTCTGCTTCCAAGTGCAGCAATTAATGGTTAAAGGTGCAAACCTATGTTGTCTTCTAAGGGTCCAAACCTTAAGCTTTCTTACATTCTGCAGTATAAAACTATACATAATGTGCCTGTTTGACTATGTAGAACAGTAGAAGGTCTAGATGATAGCCTAGATTTAGTTCCAACGGGTGCATGGTATGAAAATGGCTGGAAAACTGGACGGTAGGTTTTGTCCATGTGCATACAATCTGTCCTTTTCACCACACTACTTGTCCAATGCTAATCTTCTCTTCTAATTTGTTTTTTTTACAGGTATAACCCTTTTCTTATGGCATGCTATAATCCTAAATACGAAGAGTTCCAAACTGTCTGCCATGTTATGTCTGATTTCTCAGATGAGTTCTATGAAGAGGTACATGTTTGATTTCTCTGACTTCTCAGCAAATATGTTGCTTATTTGAGATCTCTTGAGGATATCTTAATGAAAGGAGAAGTTGTGTTTCGCTCTCTGGTTTATTGTTCGAAACACAACACAGTTCGTACGTACCCATTACCTGAACTTTGTGTTATTTCTGTGAATAAAGCTTCTAGTATATATTCATATTATGCCTTGTGATTTGTGGGGTTGTCGATCTGCAGATGGAGTTGTATTCCGTCGACCGGATACTGCCCAAGAATGAAACCTGTTTACATACTACAAAACAGGTGAGCTGAGCTAGCTTCCGGAGTTGTGTTTTTTCTGCGGAACAAGTATGGGAAGGTGGGTGCGTAATGCATGTGAGGCCCCTCTGATGAACATTTCAAGTCACAAATAGTGCATATGAGCACATACATCTACATACGCATGCAAAATTTGTTTCTGCCGTGAGCGGCGTAGTGTAAAGTCACGAGCTGAGTTTATGCATCTTTTTTTTTCTTGCGGACCTCACGTTAGTTATCCCGTGTTCACCATGCGTAAGTCCATTGGTCTTCTCCATGCAAAATGTGAATAAAAGGAAGATATTTAATTGAGTAATATAGCTTTTAATTTAAATTAAAAATAAAAGTCTAAACTATTTTATTATGGTGATTTTACCGTCTTAAGAAGTATTAGGAGATATCAAATTTTTTTAGTGTTAATTTTAGTATTTCTCATACATATGGTGGACGTATCAAAATCAGACGAGTTTTACCATCCTTGATGTGTAGGTACCATCAAATACAAGGTATACCAGGAGGAACTAAATTAAATCTAACCGTTGTCCACATCATGATGGTAACTCGTTGGCTACCCATGTAAATATGATGAATGGTTCAGATTTGATATTTCTCTTTCCTCAAGGATAGTAAAATTCCTTCTAAAATTAACACTGAAAATATGTTACTCCTCAAAGATCGTAAAATTTCTCTAATTTTTATATATGTTGATATATTGTAAAATAAATATTTCTAGGTTGAAGCTACACAATAATTTATACTATTTTGTACGAAGAGTATCTTTGGAGCCACGAGGCCATGTTTTGCATGCGCCCGACAATAATTTGTGCTTCTCAACGAGAATAGACAACAACAGGTCACGCTAACAAACTTGAGAAACAGCTAAAAGCCCCCCACAAATTAATTAATAATACAGTAACTCCGGCCAAGCACTATCTTTCCTTGCTTGCTTCAGATAAACTCTTAGTTAATAAGAGAAACAGACGTCAGTTTTTCCAACTCGCTTAGGCGACTTGACGGCCTCTCGCTCAAAGCCAGGTCAACGGGAACAGGAAAGAATGGCCATTATTGATAACAACAAAGTCATCAACTTGCCCAACTTGTCTTTGTCTAGAGAGAAAAAAAACATTAATCAAAGGGAGGAAATTAAAACACCATGGCCGGTCGATGATCCGGTCTCCATTTGGAGTTGCACTGCAGATCGATGCATCTATTCGTCACAATATTTTAATTTCTTTCCGTGTCTGCGTCTTTCAAAGCATCTATCGTGCGTACAAACATTATCTAGCTTTGAGAGCTAGCAAAATGGACAATTGCATTGGCTCGCGCCGATTTCCACGATCCCGACACGTTTACTTTCATGCATGCTGCTTAACGCAATCAAATCGATCAACCACGGTGTGAAAGAGCATCGCCTTCTTAATTAGAACTACACTAGACACTACGGCTATATATCTTGCTTGCTGCTAGGTCTGTTAAGTTATTGTATATCCTTTGGTCATTAAAAACACGGTATGTATCAATATATAGTCAGATGCCGGTGCTTTGTAACAGGGCCTTTGCGCAAAATTCATGTTTCTGCACGATTTTTTAAAATCTAAGTGTTTTTACACAAAATTCATACATCCGCGCAAAATACATAAATCAAAATACCAAAATATAAAAATATATTTTTCTTTCCTTTTTCTTTTTCCTTTCATCTTTTTTTCTTTTTTCTTTTTTCTTTTCTTTTTCTCACACTGCGCGTGCAGCGGGAGGGCATGCGGGACGGTTTTGCACGCAGGGCATGCGGGGGATGGTTTTGCACGAGCAAGAGTGGACGAAACCATCCACTACTTTATATTAGTTAAGATATATGACACGACAAAAAGTAAGCAGAATTGGCGGGAACTATAGCTAGCTACGACTTCAAAGGCACAGGTGGGCCATTCTTACAAAAATCGCTGACGAGAGAATGACGCCGGCCGGCTACAATGTAGGAGTACATGCTATATCTACCGTATAAATATACTAGTTCGAATATGAACCGTTAATTAAGTATATTTAAAATAATTAATTAAAAATAAAATGGACAACTTGATTATGAAAAAATTAAAATAATTAATTAAAAATAAAATGGACAACTTGATTATGAAAAATAATCTGCAGGTGCTGCCCGTATAGAAAGTTTGTTGATTATTTACTTCCTAGTGCGTGTAATATATAATTAACCTGCTAGCATGTAAAAAACTAATTAATTATTGCATGCATGTGAGTCCACACGTATTAAAAGAATGTTATATGATTTATTACCTTTAAGAGATAATAGATCACTGATATCAAATTTGAACCATTGAATTGTATAATTAGACGGATAAAATTTGGTTGCACCATAAAATTCTCCGCATACCCCCTCTACCAAAGAATATTAGTTGTTTTAGTCTGTAAATATTATTTCACAATACATGTTATTTTAACATTTGTATTTATTAATTAATTAATCTGTGTAATTCTTTAAGTACTGGAATGACAATTATAAGTAATAATACAAAATAAGTACAGTTTGATTATTTTTCCTAAGAGCAAATTTGCCACGTAGCCATGTAGTAACCTGCAACATTCTCCAGTCGCATTTAAGCCGAGCTAGTTTGGTGACGAGGAAAGGAAAAAGCCAGCACTCCAGTCCTGCATCAAATTTGTTACTACTAGCTTTGAAAAAGCTGACATGCAGATGAAACGACTATAACCTCTTCCCCCTTGTCATTCGTTTCAGTTTCATCGATAGATGATGTACTGAGATATGATCACAGTCCCAGAATTGTCGAAAACCTGATCATTCCGTTTAAACTTGCGAGATAATTGAAGTGCAAAGTTGACAGCACGTACCACCCAGATGGAGTCAGACTGACTAGATATATAGGTGTCACCGAATCACACTAGTGGACGTCGTGATCCATCTCGTCTACGTACCTTTCACCTCGTTTCATCTCATCTGATTTCCCCGGTCGTTTTTTGTGTCTGACAAAGTGACAATCATGGAGGCCTTTCCGCCCTGTCCTGCTAATGCTAAAGCACGCCATGCTTAGCTTTTCCCGTTCTTCCAATCTGGAGCCGCTGCGTGAGAAAATGAGTGGCACGAGAAAGGTCCTCACCAGAGTATGATCCTGTCGTCTGAATGGTCGTCGTCGACGGCCGTAGTAGATACGCCGGTCTGTAGTACAAAAGCGAGGCCAGGTATGTACGGTTGGTGTGACGGCAAAGCCTACACTGATACACCGCTAGCTGAGTAGCTGGTGATCCATGACCATGAGCAAGTGCGCCGTTCTTGGCCAAGATTTTGACTGCACAAGCACAGCTTCACTTTCTTTCTGATCGATCTGTTCCAGTGTTCCTGCTTGAGATGATGACGACTTCAGAGTTCAGGTAAGTGCAGTGCAGTGCAGTGCAGAGCAGTACATGAGATCTTTTATTCTTTTTATCCACAGAGAAGTGCAAGGACGAGAGGACCAGTCCAATCGCACATCGCACGCGTGAGGAACTTGTCAGTTGTCAGCTCGGCTGTCGTCCTGCAAACTGTCCTTGCAATTGCAGAATTGGGAATATACACCGTGAGATGCAGGCCTGAACAGGTACGCTCGATTTTACGGCGGAGGAAAAGAATCAAAAGATAGCAGAAGAATCAGAGGTTGAGGGAGACCATGCGTGGCTGAGCGCCTGATGTGTCAGCAGAAACGTTGACCTTGCACTTCCGATTCCGAAGCCTACTACGTTTGGACGTTTGGTGAGATGGTTAGGACATCAGGCCAGCGGCAGATGCATGCAAATCATGCAACCATGGACGACAGTGTCAGAGAAACAAACAAACACTAGACAGAGCTAGCTAACGAGCAAAAGCACCACCGCCTCATCTCTAATCTCTCAGAGCGCTCTTCGATCGTTCATCCATCCATCCATTCATCTACAGAAAGAAATTGGTGGGTGAGTGGGTAATTACATGGTACAGACTAGTTCCAGTAAGAACCTGATCCTTATACGTGGCTGGTACTGGTAGAGTGGTAGTCTCCAATCTGATGCCCTAAAGCAGCTCGCGAATATCCACGCCCTGCTACACGACGAGCGCAAAACGCAGCAGCAGGGAGATTGTTTTTCCCGGCATGCACAGTTGGTAAAGGAGATCACCCGTTGACGCTGTGTGAGAGAGACACCGCAGCAAACACTACATCTGGTTTATTTGCATGCAAGGCAGCAAGGCCGTCAGTTTCTGACTTTTTATTCAGGCATGGAAAAAAAACTGATAATTTGGTTCGGTTTCTGCCTCGAGTCAGAATATATATAGTCTAATCTAACCCTGCAGGAAGTTCACTAAAGTCGTACCAAGATCCATATATGCTTTCTTTATTTTTCAGAACAATCCGTTGCAAATCTGCAATATATTTGGTAGAGGACCAAAGGCTATTCTGAAATAATTCAGAGAACTAACAAACGGCAAACTTATCTGCGCGCATTCACGGGCGTTTTTTCTCTCCCTTTCTCTTCGAAGGGCTACGTACAGTGGACTCGTGAGATTTGCAGGTGTTCTTGGATCCATTTCGTCCATGCGTTTCAGAAAGTGCACGTCCTTTTCTGGCAGCCTAAAAGAACACTTGGGGTGCAGCTGACTAGCTGAGATGTTGCCCGTTGTTCTACTGATCCTTTTCCGGGCCAGTTGGTGTGGAAAGAGATACAGCAGGCAGTGCACTGTGAACATATATCTTCGTTCTCAAATTTGCCTTGGAACAACACCAACATGTAGTTAGGGTCCGTTTGATTTGCGGGCGAAGATGGATAAGATAATCTCATCCATAGATTTAGGGATAAGATGATACATGTGAGTTGTTTGGTTGGATGGATGGTATGAGACAATTTTTTGTTTGGTTAGGTGTATAACTTGGATGAGATAAGCTAATATTTTGTGGGACCCACTTGTTAAATATATTTTTTTAACAAAAATATAATCATATGAGATCTTATTTTATAGATTAAATTGTAATCAATATAATAATGTAATTAGATCATAAACTGGATAAATGATTTGGGAGTAAAAATCAATTAAATATTTATAAACAAAAAATTAAATGTGTGACAACCAATTAGGCGACAACACGTCATCTTATCCAATATTGAATGGACTCATCTAGAAAATTTTTCTGAATCCCTCCCTCCAGCATATTGAAAGAATATTCCTCTCGGTGGCCATCCCATCCACCTTCGCCTTCTAACCAAACAGCTAACTGGATGGGATGACCATATCCCATCTAGGGATATCCATCAAACCAAACGGACCCCTAGCTCAGGCACTTTACTTGAAACTGCAGCCATGCAGTGACACACGTGCGCGCGGGCATTTCTCCCTAGGGTAGATCCAGTTTGTTTCGTGCATTGTTTTTACGGAAAGATTAGTGAGTCGTATATATAGAACCGATTAAATTTTTAGTGATATATCAGTAATAATTTTTTGTTTTGTACCCGGAATTAAGATCTGGAACAATGTATTCCTTAGTTTATTTTACCAAGGATTGTATTGTTACAGTTACAGTCTGTGAACCCATCCATTTACTTTCAGTTTTCTTCGTTTTTTCTAAGTATCAAATACAGCTATATATATTGTTCTGCTTTTGAGAGCACTAGTTAGATCAATTGAAGCTAGCAGAAGTGATGAAAAGCCTAAAAGCTCCTGTCTAGCGCATAGAAAATAAATGAAATGGAGGAGAGAATAGAGAAAATTAGGAAAACAAGGAAACTATTACTCCTATTTAAGGATCTAATCATCTAGTATGTATGCTTAAAAACCAGGCAAGTTGTTCTTCTTCTTACCATTTAGAGTGGTCTATAAATGGTGTCCTATCCATTTGTCTCTGTACATTTTTCCAGGTCTCATCTTAATCATCAATCTCGGATCATTTTTCTCTTGATCCGAGGAGATCATGACCTAGGTACCAAAGTGTTAGAAAACTAAAGTTTAGCCCGTGTAATTAGCAAATGTTTAGTATCACATTATCAAATCATGGTGTAATTAGGCTCATTAGATTCGTTTCGTGAATAATCCACCAATTATAAATAAGTTTTATAAATAATCTACAATTAATACTCTAAAATAACATCCAAACATCTGATCCACCGGAACTAAATTTTTGTGCTAAAGAACCAGATAACATTTAACCATAGCACACCAGGGTCCTAATACTGTTGTGCATCAATCAAACCTGTGAAAAAACACAGCATATATACTCGAAAGAAGCTAGACTAGGGATGACAAGTCGTAGTTTTTCAATCAATCTGACGAAGACGACGACGAGCAGTAGCCATGGTTGCCTTTGTACCCTGCACGTCGCCAACTACTACTCCACACATCGCAATCTGCGTCTTTGACTCGATCTGAACCCCTGCAGCTATCAGGTGATATCGAACCGTCCAGTCCTAGCTCCCGGTTTCATCACTTTTTGGGACAATTTTAAACTCTTTATTTTATTTGAAAACGCCAAAAAAAATACAGATTCATAGGTTTTACGTGAGATTGACGTGGGAAAAAAACATGATTTGGAAGGGGGAGAAAAAAAATCTAGGTGTAGTTCGTCCTAGCGATTTCGAAGGAGTTAAACAATTTTTTTTAAAAAAAATAATATATTTTTAAAAAAATTTGAATCCATTTGAAAATTTTGCAAAAGTAGCATGCGATCGGCATTTGAAGTGCCGCCTGGATGTCATGTCAGCTCCAACCGGTACTTCAAATGCCGACTAGAGCTGACGTGGCAGAATTTGATAGGGATGCAGCATTCAGTCGGTACTTGAAGTGCCGACTAGAGCTGACATGACATCTAGTCGACACTTCAAGTGTCAACCGTGTGCTACTTTTGCAAATTTTTCAAACGGACATATAAATTTGATTTTTTTAAAAAACATTTTTTTTAAAAAAATCGGAGTTATTAACATCGTTTACAACTTGTTGCGGATCAAAGAAAGAGTTGAAGATTCTTGGGTTGCGCTTTTTTCAGATGTTACACCAGACGTAGTTCAATTTATATTTTCACTGATTAAAATGGAGTAGAAACCATTTTTAGTTTAAATCTGCCTTAAAGAGGATCAAGGTTATGATTCTGACAGTAAAATGTAAAGTGCAATTTCTCTGCGTCTATCGCCGGTAAAAAGCACGCATGGTTAAAAGTTTCTACGTTCAAGTCCGGCAAAAAAAAGCATGCATGGCACACTGCCAATTAATCCCAAAAGAGATCGACCAGTGACCTGATCTGTTTTTTAATCTGCAACAAGTAGCTAGGCAATCAATCTCTCCGCGCCGTGACGCCGACGAAGAAGAAAACACATCAAAGAAATTAAAAGAGAGAGAAAACTCTCTAACTTTTTAAGGTCGCGATAGCCAGCTGATATGGATCTTTACTTCTGTCCCAGATATATATAAACAACTCGCCGATCGATGGTCTCACCATTCACATGTTTAATCTGGAACGCATACACGAAATTAAACAGCATCATATTTTGTGCTTTTGGCCGCATCGATCGGTCGCAGCGCACTTCTCCGTGACGATGCCAACTCTCGCCATGGCCGCCGGCCGTGATGAGAAAGACCTGGACCAAGTGTGTTGGTGATGACTTGGTGTGATGGTTAATTAGTTTGGTTTTTGTATTGCATGCCCGCGTCATGGGACTCTTGGCAAAGAGCCAGAGACCGACCGATGAGCTGAGCTTGATAGCTGAGCTAGCGAGTAGCTAGCCAGATCGAACCTTCCCTTCAGGCTTGTGCCATGGCGATGTCAGCATGCACGTACAGCGTCTGAAATGCTGACCAAGACCAACCCGGTGATATGATGAATGATGATGCACTTTGACACGGACCGCAGAATCCTCAAGAGAAGAAGCATTGTTAATTACGCGCATATCTCTTCCAAGTTCCAATGCGATGCATGCATAATAAACAAATGATTCTATGATTACTGTATGTGCATGGCTAGCATATACATACAGCTAGCACCTGCATGCAGGTAGAAATTGTTTTTAACGGACAGATGAATGGATAAAAGGAGATGAAGGAGCTAGAATTATTCTAGAGTGGAACACACCATAAAGTTGCTCAAAAAAACAAGCTCCAGATCGGTGCAGATCTTGTACCTTAGGCAGGCATGCTACCAAGTCCTACTTAACTACTGCCGGTTAATTAAGATTTAAGAGTGCGTGCATGAATGCTTGCCGGGCAGAAACTTCTCTGAAAGTGATCATAATGATGTTGATATAGTATTGCACGGCCGTCTGATCGATTCGGTGTTCTTCCTGCTTGATGGTTACCTAGTTCTGTTCCTGCAGCTAGCAGCACAGGTGACAAAACCACCAAACCCCGGCCGGTTTGATGTTCATGCATACGCATATGCATGCATGTCTGCATTTTATCTCCGATTTGATGTGACAGTGGCGATACAAAGTCACAGCAAGCAAGTAACGGGTGCGTGTGCTCATCTTCTTCTGCGTCTACTGATTGGCTACTTAAGACTATCGGCGCACAGGACTGACTATGTTTCAGTTCATCCCAAGGATTAGAGAATGGAAGGGAGAAGAAGAGAGTCACATGGTGGAAAGAAGATCGCACGCTTGCTGGGAATTTTACAGCGTAATTGGAGTGGCAAATTGGCAATCGACATATAAAACTTCTATGTGAAATAAACAGCAGCTGCGGCAGATAGGATAATGTACATGTAATAATCTCGTCGAGAAGAAGGGGGAGTATTAATTCAAGAAGCCACGCAAGAACTAATAAAGACTAGTAGTTATGAATCACGCACGCATGCAAGCATTCGTGGATGGATCAGTGGTGTGGTGTGGTGTGTCTGACTTTTCATGTCAGGCTGTGGCATAGGGCGCCTGCCGGTTTGACGACGTGATCGGCGGCCGCCCACATCTCCGGCGGCGGGTTGGGTAAGTAGTAGCAGGCGGAAAGGTCCATGGATGAGCGGTCCTGGAGCAGCGGCCCGAACCCGCCGAAGAGGTCGCTGTTGGGGAACTCGCCACCGCTTCCGATGAGCTCGTGCATGAATATGTCGTCGAGAGCCACGCCACTGGTGGCCCAGCTGTCGGCGGAGGTGGCTGGCGGCGGAACCCGGTAGACCAACTCGCCGAGCGGCGAGGGCTGCGGCGCCGGAGCCGAAACGGAGGTGTAGCCCGCGAGCGTTGTAGCCTGTGTCTGGGACGGGGAGGGGGAGTAGATGGCGCCGAAGCTGCACGCGTCGCCGCTCGCGGTGGCGACCGGGGAAGAGGCGGCGGACGCCGGCGACGGCTGCATGGACGACGCGCATTGGCTTTGCGCGGCGGGCGGCGGCGACACGAGGGAGACGTGGCCTCCGGCGCCATGGTGGTGGTGGTAGTGCTGCTGCTTCGGCGGCTGCGGCTGATGCATGGCCATGGCCTTCTTTTTGAGCTTGGTGTTCCAGTAGTTCTTGACGTCGTTGTCCGTCCGGCCGGGAAGCTTCGACGCGATGATGGACCACCTGTGGACGCAGGATAGCTGTCAGTCACACATCATCCTGCGAACTGGTCGAACACTAGCTTCAAGACCGTGCAGATTTTTAACTCACCGGCTTCCAATGGAATTGTAGAGGGAGCAGATGATCCGATCCTCCTGCTCGGTGTATCCGCCGTGCTTGATGTCCGGGCGGAGGTAGTTGAGCCACCGCAGCCGGCAGCTCTTCCCGCACCGGTTCAGCCCTGCACCGGCCACGACCAAGAACTCAGCAAGAAGCAGACAACACGAAGGCCAAAACCAAGCAGCCAGCCAGCCAAAGAAGGAAAAAACCCGCCCGTACGACGCATGCACCTGCTTTCTGCGGGAGCGCGATCCAGTTGCCGCCGATGCCGTGGCTGCGGACGTAGCTCCGCAGCAGCTCGTCCTCCTCCGGCGACCACGGCCCCCTCTTCACGCTCGCCTTGTCGCAGCACGGCGCCCTCCCCATCCCTGCCGCCTCAGCCGCCCGACCCCTGCTCCAACTTGTACCGCGGTACGAGAGAGGCGCGCCCGCGCGGGAATCCAACCGAGACGCGAGGCGCGACTGTGTCGCCGGCCGAGCTCCCGCCTCTCGCCCTGCTGCTGCTGCTGCTGCCGACTGCAGCGCGTATATGCTTTGGAGCGGCGTGCGTGCGTGCGAGAGCGATTCAGCGCGGCAGGAGCGCGGGCTTTATACTGTGGCTTGCGCTCTCGCCTCGAGCCATTCCTCTCTCTCTCTCTGCGTCGCGCGGTGGGTGGAGGGTGACCGGGTGGGGACTGCCCAGGTGCGACCATCCTCGCCGTCGCCGCGCGTCTCGTCTCGTCCTCTTCCCGACTCGGCTCGGACGTGTTGCTCTGCGCCCTCCGCCTTAAAAAAAATCACTAGCCTACAACTCTTTTTTTCCTACCAGTGTAGAGCCTCGCCGTTGACTGCACACGCGAGTGGTAGCATGTGTTTTAGTCCTCCTTTTTTGGCCACGGTCAAACACGACTCGTCCGCCTCTTTCTACTTCGTACGAGTATATATATATATATATATATATATATATATAAAATTATATAACTATATGCAACTACTGTTCTGGTTTCCACGACCGGCACGCACGCGACCGGAGAAGAGCGTCATTTTTTTTTGGCCCTACAAAAGAACAAAAATCGAACCGCGCCGCGCGGCGCGGCGCATTCGCCAGGTGCGGGTGCAAAATACTGCGTAAATTTCCGAACTTTCGCCCTCGCATTCAGAGATCTTCCAGTTACTCGCTTCGTCAGAACGGAATGTTCAGGCAGAAACAAAAGCCTCGTCTCCCATGCTTCGCCGTCTCCCTGATCGAATCCACCAGCGAAACGTGTCGGTTTTCTAACCATCGACACACACACAAAAAAACAGTTTTGGCACCCATGCAGATGACTCACAAGTTTGTGTGCGATCGGCACCGACTTTGCCTTTCAGATCGAATCCGTTTGACATCACAACCATATGGCCCGTCACACCTTGACCTCGGCCTTGGCAAAGGCAAAGGCAAATGCAATCACATCACATACTTATTTTTCCTCTCTCTTTCTCTCAGATCGATCGATCCATCGATCTTGCGGCAAGAACATGCATGGTGGGATTGCCGGAATGGGAATTGAGAGATGCTGGTGCTTTCCTGTGCTTGCTTGCTTGCTGCTGTGCTGTATTTTTGACCACTGTACGTGCTGTTCCGACAGCTTTCAAAGGCTTGGACTTTGAAGAACCAGGGAGACATTTTCAAATGAAATGCCGCGCATGCAACAGTTTCGCGTGTCCCATTGTATGACATCTGCATGCGTTTGAAAGACCTTTTTGTATATTGCAACTAGCAACTGTATATTGCAAACTGGACGGACAACTTTTTTTTTGTATCATTTTCTTTACTGTTCTTTCAGTAACCTAGGGTTCATAAAGAACACGGGGAAATTTCCATGTTCCTTTTTTTAAAACGACTTGGAATTCTTGTGTTCCCATTCCCAATGGGGCCTAAAATATCACATCTAAAAGATTGGTAATCTAACTAGTATTTTTTTGTGGGACATTATTATATTTTAACAGTACAGGTACAAGAAAACTGCTGCTTCCTCCGTCCTACAAAGACTTTATTTATAACATTTAAAATTTATCACACAAAGACTTAATTGCTACCTTATTTCCTACTGTTAATGTGCAATGATAGTCTCTGCTTGACCCCCAAGTGACACCATCCGATTTATCTTGCACAGAAATTAGAGCTAATTGAATTAATAAGGAACACATAAGTTCTTTCTCAATACTACTAATCTATCTAAGAATTGCTAAAAACAGAACATTTGTGGCATGAAGGAAACAGTGTAACACACTCAAAAATCTGCTCCAGAGTCCAGACATCCACCTCTGTTTATAGAGTTTTGAGGATTCTGAAGAGATAGAGAGAGAAAAGCAAGGCATGATCGCGACGAAACTGGGCCTGCCGGCTGCCAGGTATTTCACAGTTCCCCTGCACGAATCCAAAATAAAAAGCATCACCCATCAACTAGTCGGCCCATCAGAAGCCCCGAGCCACCAAGTTGCCCCTCAATTTCCATCCTGAAACTATGGCAGCCGCAGTAGCAGGAGAACTGGACAGAAGTAGCTCATCTGACGTGCCACAGCCAAAGTGCAGTTGCAATTGTCAAAGTCTACCTTCGTGGTAGCACCGAAACGAGATCTTTTGCAGTCAGAGTCGGGAGGTCGACTGCTGCAAAGGGACGTTAAGGGTTTCAAAACAGTCCGATTTCGATTGGATGGTTTGAAGAGACCTCTTTGTAGTTGCGGAAATAAGGAGGCTTTGTACTGTCTGATTGAGGTCGGACGGCTGCGATACGCAACTTCCCTACAGTCGGAGAGCCGACTACAAAAGAGCTAGTTCCGATAGCACCATTGGATCACAGTAAAATAAACACTACTACCCTGTGCCATCGGCTCATAGTAGAGTTCTAGAGGATCTCATTTCCAGTTGGATCGGACAAGAGCCAGCAGCAGCAACCATCAGGTTCACCTGAAAATCATTCAAAACCAAGGAAGCCAGTAAGCCTAACCCTCACCTATGACATCCAAATCGATGATATCCGAGATTGGGAACTTGGAATCCAACCAAAGATATTTTTCTTTCGTCGAAATTAAAAAAAAATCAACTAAAATTGATTAAGTCATCTAATTTTTTTAGTTTTCCTGTAACTAGATTGTAAAATTGGATGCCATAACGGAACGTCTTATCATAAAATCCGAATTTAAAATTGATAAGTATAAAGGTCGTACCAGTGTAGCGCGAGCTTTTGGGAGGGGGGGGGGGGTTATATTAATTAGCTATGCTATTATTCCTTTTTCTATAGTAGTATGTAAGTGTGAATTAGCCAATTCACCACAAATCTTACACAATAAAAGATCACAAACATATTGATTCCAGAGCGGAATTTCAGGAACCAGAATGACTATTTTCCGCTATTTTTTGACTTGATAATTTTAAAAAAATAGAAAATAAATACAAGGTAATAATAGTTCTGGATTCTTGATTTTAGTTTTCTTACTTCATGGTTCAATATTTCTAAAATCCACTTTGTTAATGTATGCGGTTTTTGATATAAACATGGTTTTACTTTATATTTATCTAAACACAAATACTTATGTTCACATTTTTAGTAGTAAAAATGTTTTTTTAGGTTGAAAAAACTCATTGTTTAGACCTTAGAAAAAATGGACTATGAGCTTGTTTAGATGACTCTTGCATATTTTTAAGACTAAAGTTTAGTCCAATTTAGCCCCTAATATTCCAAACAATCTTGCTTATGGGGACTAAACTTTAGGGATACCTAAAATTTAGTCCATAAGTCACGGTCACCAAGAGATTGCTTATTGAGACTAAAAAGTATCATGCACATCATCTACTCTCATTTATGATTATTTAGGAGGATAAAAAAAAGGGTAACAATAATTAGGGGTAATGTGATCATTGTATAATACTTTAGTCCATACTTTAAAATAAAAAGGACTAAACTTTTACTAGATAAGTAAGTTTTGGTCCTAAACATAAGCAATTTCAATCCAAAGAGACAGGAATCAGGAACTATGCCTAATTAGGGAATGGAGTGATCGAAGTGTGGCTGGATTTTCATTTGAGTGGTGAGAAAACGTGACGAAGATTTTCACAAATTTTAGTCACCTCAAATCTAGTCAACCCAAGAAATGTGAAATTGTCATAACTTTTACTCTCGATCTTAGTAGTTTTAAATTTAGTGATTTTAAATTGATATTGAATAATTACCTGAACGGACGTGGACTTCAGCAAGTTGTAATTTAGTTTGGGTTAATGGCTTCTGTGTCACCGTTATTCTCTGTTTCGTCAAAAATACCACCAAAATTTCGCAAATAGCCGATATGCCATTATTATTTCAGATTCACTCCGAAATGTCATTTGGGCCCACCCGCAGAGATGTTTTTTTTCGCAAATGAACATACTACCCTTACATTATTCATCTTCCTCCTCCATCCTCTCTGTGCCAGCGCCCGGCGCCGCCACCTCCTCTTTGCCGCCGGCTCACCACGGCTCCGCTGCCGACTCCAGGGGCCCTCCGCCGCCGCCACGAGTCCCTGGTCCCGCACCCCTTCGGGGCCCTTCGCTGCCGCCACGAACCGGGAGGGCACCCCTCCCATTCCCGGATCCGATAGAGCTCCGCCGCCGCCGGCCGGTGCAGCAGAAGCCATGGGAATGGGGGCCCTCGAGAACGTCGCGGCGGACGTGGACGCTGCGGCGTCGACGGTGGAGGTCGTGCTCGCTAAGGCGGGCTCGTACGCGGTGCTGCAGTGCGGCGAGGACTCGGAGTACGTGCGCAAGGCGTACGGGGGTACTTCGAGGTGTTTCGCGCGCTGCTGGCGGAGGACGGCGAGCGGTGGCGGGTGTACCGCGCCGTGCGCGGTGAGCTCCCTCTGGACGCCGAGGCGGCCGCGCTCGACGGGTTCGTCATCTCCGGCAGCTGCAGCGACGCCCACGGCGACGAACCCTGGATCCTCGCCCTCATCGACTTCATCTGCCGCCAGCATGCCGCCGGCAAGCGGAGCCGTGGTGAGCCGGCGGCAGAGAGGAGTTGGCGGCGCCGGGCGCTGGCACAGAGAGGAGGGAGGGAGGAGGAGAGGAGGGAGGAGGAAGATGAACAGTGTAAGGGTAATATGGGCATTTGCGAAAAAAAACATCTCTGTGGGTGGGCCCAAATGGTATTTTGGAGTGAATCTGAAATAATAATGGCATATCGGCTATTTGCGAAATTTTAGTGGTATTTTTGGCGAAACGGAGAATAATGGTGGCACAGAATCCATTAACCCTGTACTCTTGGTTTAATCTGCATGAACCGCTCCAAACGGAGTCAAATCCTTCTATTCAACGTAAGAACTTTCTCAGGATGTCCAATTGATATAAAGATATATAGATAAATAGACGGTGTTTGAAAACTCATAGTTGAAATTAAGTTTGAAACTGCTACACGCATAACACCACCGGTTTTCCCACCAGTAAAATCTAATTTAAAAATTAAGAAAAATGATAATTACGTACAAGCTAATATATATATATACAAATGCTATTCTACACCACGGGTATAGAATAGTTATTCTACTGAGAAATCTACTATTAAAAAAAAGTAGTACTCAATTGCTATTCTAGTGAGAAAATCTACTACTGAAAGTGGTCGGTGTAGAATAATTATTCTACACACGATTCATATGGATATATATAATGTTATCCGATGCATATTTATTTTGCCAAAAATTGCTCGACCAGTAAACAAATATTGAAAAGATGCTGGTTAAAATTAAATAAGTTATCTAACAGTTAAAGTGTTATAAGTATACGTTAGCTTATCACGGAAAGGATAAATTTGTTTCAATATTATAACAATTTGGCTTATTTTTATAATGTTAACTTATTATATCAGTCCGTAATACACATTATAACAATATATATGTAGTGTTGTTTGGTCAGCTGAATGGAGCTGTAAATAGTACGAAATGGTTCCGGATTGATTGATTTACTTGTACAGACATATTTTTTGGTTAGATATATCAGATAATATATGATAATAATTAGTTAATGTTAAACCACATATAATTATAATTAATTTTTAGATAACAATAATTAGTAACCACTAATCTTAAGTAATCACATGTAATTACCATAGTTAATATAAACTGGACGGCGTCGTTCACTTATTTTTGCCGCATGGAATGATTCAACCTCTAAAGGGAATATTCCGAGAATCTGAATCAATCCATCCCGCACGGGTTCCTACCTGCAACTAACCAAACAGTCTCGTTTTTCAATGTTGTACCGAACTTTAGAGGGAATATTCTGAGAATTCAAATTAATCCATCCTATACAGGTTTGCACAGTACAGCCAACCAAACAATTTCGTTTTTTTGATGTACCGAAACAGGATGAATTTGATCAAACAACTGTACCCCACAGTACAGTAAACCGGTCTAACCTATTTTTTTTTCTATAATTGCATACCGATATTTCAATTTTCAACCGTCTGTCCGTATATGTGCCGTCACAAACTCACAATCCGGAGGAGCAGCGGTCCGAGACAAACGTCGATGGAGTACGACTGCGGCCGTCAATAACTCGGGGGGTCGCGGCCGCGCACCCGCGCATGCAACGGCGAATACCGCCACGGCTCTGAGGCTCTGAGCTAGCCAGCTAGCGCGACAGGAAGCGGTCGATGGCCGTGAGGGAGGAGCCGCTGCTGCCGCCGCCGCCGCCGCCGGGAGGGGAGGCGGAGTGGAGGGCGTGGTGGAGGAGGTGGGGCGGCGAGGCAGCGAAGCTTGCGTACCTGGCGCTGCCGATGGTGGCGGTGAGCCTGTCGCAGTACGCGGTGCAGGTCTCCTCCAACATGATGGTCGGCCACCTCCCGGGCGTCCTCCCGCTCTCCTCCGCCGCCATCGCCACCTCCCTCGCCTCCGTCACCGGCTTCAGCCTCCTCGTCCGTACACACACTTCTTATCCCAACTTGCCATATTAGTTCCCGTCGCTCTCGTTTCCTTCTCCTTTTGGATGGGGATAGAGTCCGAGAACCTCATCTCGTCTTTCGCTGGTCGCATGTCGTCAATTCCGCGACACTGGCCAGCGAGTTCAATCTAGTTCATTAAGCGATTCAGGATGTCTTGAAAAAAAATCCAGGGAAAGAAGAAGATATTTACGAGTTTTTCCCCATAATTTTAGGATGAGATTTTAGGATAGTTCAGTGTGCAGCGTTGCTGTTGCAGTTGGATGGCCTTGTGATTTCGGACTCTTTTCCCCGTCGAACACGTGATACTGATCTAGTAGTGGCTACCTCCTAATTTCCTATTGGTGTAGGATCTCTATTGATATAAGTATTAATATTTACAGATTTACTTATTCCAACTAGTCTGTTAGCGACAGCGACGCTCCAAGAAAACTATGCATCCATATCTGTCATCAAGCAGGACTCAGTAGTTATTTCTGAGGAATACTGAGAAGTATATGTCCTTGTAATGGATTTTGTCAGGATATAACTAGTGGCCTCAGCTAAAAGTATACTGTCTCTTGGGTAGAAAGGTTGTAAACTTGTAATTCAAAGCGTCGTTTTCCATTGGATATATGAGTATCACATACCAACTAAATTGTGGTATGACCACTGGCATTAGATTTTTATGCATGTCGTTGGTGTCTCGCAACTTGTTTAGTGGGTAAAATTGTCATCATCATGCAAACAAGAAACTGGTATCGATATCCCGTTCAATTTAGCTTAGTTAATCGGCAAATCGTTAGTTTTTAATTTTTTCTAAATCATAGTATCAAAGCTGATTGTATTGTTCAGTTGTACTGAAAACTTACTGACAGACTGATGCAGTACAGCTCTAGTTTACCAGTTCCTCTTATCAGTTGTGAGAAAAGAACCTGCTTTAATTTCACCTGATATTGCCTATTGCTTACCCAACTAATAACATCAACTGTGAAAACAGATTGGAATGGCAAGTGCACTGGAAACTCTATGTGGCCAAGCTTATGGGGCAAAACAGTATCATACTCTGGGAGTGTACACATACAGAGCCATAGTCACCCTTCTGGTTGTGTGCATTCCTCTATCACTTATATGGGTTTTTATGGGCAAAATCTTGGTACTCATAGGGCAAGACCCCTTGATTTCCCATGGAGCTGGGAGATACATAGTCTGGCTGATTCCAGGGCTTTTCGCAAATGCAGTGATTCAGCCTATCACAAAGTTCCTTCAGTCCCAGAGCCTGATAATGCCCATGCTTCTGACATCCGTTGGAACCCTGGCGTTGCACATCCCTCTCTGCTGGTTGATGGTGTTTAAGACTAGCTTGGGGTATACTGGAGCTGCTTTGTCTATAAGCATATCATATTGGTTGAATGTGATAGTGCTCGTTGCATACATCATGCTATCAAGTTCTTGTAAGCAAACACGCACACCTCCAACTATTGAGGCCTTCAAGGGACTGGATGAGTTCTTGCGTCTAGCATTGCCATCTGCATTGATGATTTGGTAACTATTGGAACCTACTTGGGAATGTGCCTCAATGTTTAAAGTTTCAATGCTGTTGGCTAATGATTTTTTTTTGTCAGCCTTGAATGGTGGTCATTTGAGCTACTTATTCTTATGTCAGGACTTCTACACAATCCTGAGCTCCAAACCTCAGTGCTTTCAATTTGGTACGAAATGGCCACATTTATGTAGCATAAATTTGCTTATGTAGACAGACTCACCTTATTTTACACTTTGTTTTGGCAGTCTCACAAGTATAACATTACTCTTTACCATTCCTTATGGGCTTGGAGCTGGTGGAAGGTATGAATGATATGGAAGATGCATTACTCTCCCTCAATAAAGATGTATCATTTGATAATAGTTTTTCTAAAGTCAGCATTTTTAATGAACAGCACGCGAGTAGCAAATGAACTGGGTGCTGGGAACCCTGAGGGAGCTCGAGCAGCTGTCTGTGTTGTGGTGTCAGTTGCAGTGACAGAGGCACTTATCGTGTGTGGAATTCTGTTAGCATCGCGGCGCCTCTTGGGCCAAGCATACAGCAGTGAGGAGGAGGTCATATCTTTCGTCGCAAAGATGGTTCCATGGGTGTGCATCACTGTGGTTACTGATGGACTACAAGGAGTTCTATCAGGTAACATTTTTTACATATGAAAATGAATGCAGCAACTCCTAAATGTTGTCTTTAAAGTTTAATCGTTGATCTAATGGTTGTCTAGTCCTATCACAATTCATTTAATTTGCATAGTGCTGCCAGGTGATAAGTGAATAATGATAGAACTAGAGTAGATCACTAGGCTAGGTCTAGCAGGGTTTGGCTAAGTCTAAGTGAACATGACATGGGTTCTTAATAGATAAAACAGAGAGTAGTGTAGCGTACCTTCACCGGAGGGGGCCGGAGTCGACGAGGAGGACGCCATGGCGTAGGGAGGCGGCGAGGGAGGCTTCCCACCGCTTAGCGCAAAGGTTAGATCGGGTCTGTAGGGATGTAGGGGAGGAGTTTGGGCGTACAAAGATTAGCCTTGCATCCTGAGCCCTCCCCCTTATTTATTGCACTAGTGGCAGGGGCCCCTCAACCATGAGTTGGTTGGGGCGCCCCCGATCAGGGCGCGAGTGAGACCAGGAGGGGTTTGTTAGGGGTCCGAACTGAGCGCGCATGGAGGAGAGGGATTCGGCCCCCTCTCCTCCGAGATCTTATTCTAACATTCTCCCCCTAGATCTCGACTTAGTTCTCAACTTAACTTAACATTACCTCTATCTCATTATAGATCAATGCATAGAGCATGATGCATCACAATAGTCAGTTACGTACTATGTGACTCAACAGCTACAACACATTTCACTACTTTGAAATAGTTTCTAAACTTATTTTGGGCCCTTATAAATCCAATGATCATAGGCTTTCCTTTAAACCCATACCGGTTAAGTGTTCTCTGAACACATTGGGTGGTAAGCCTTTTGTGAGCGGATCCGCAAGCATGCGCTTGGTACTTATATGCTCTAGACTTATAGTGTGATCTTGGATCTTTTCCTTAACAACATAGTACTTAATATTGATGTGTTTGGCAGCACCACTCTTTTTGTTGTTATGGGAGTATAATACTACTGGCTCATTGTCGCAGTATAACTTAAGTGACTTTTCAATGCTGTCGACCACTCTTAAACCGGGAATAAACTTTTTAAACCATAGTGCCTGTCTGGTGGCCTCATAACATGCTACAAACTCGGCATACATCGTGGAAGATGCCGTCACAGTTTGTTTGGAGCTTTTCCACGACACAGCTCCTTTTGCGAGTGTGAATATATAACCTGATGTGGACTTCTCAGTATCCACACATCCCGCAAAATCTGAGTCTGAATAACCTACTATTTCAAGGTTATTTGTTCTCTCATAGGTTAGCATGAGGCCTTTTGTGCCTTGCACATATCGCAAAGCTTTCTTAACTCCTTTCCAGTGATCTATGCCTGGATTTTCCTGATATCTGCCAAGCATCCCGATGGCGAAAGCTAAGTCAGGGCGTGTACATACTTGAGCATACATTAGGCTTCCGACAGCAGAAGCATATGGAACCGACTTCATTTGATCGATCTCATATTGGTTCCTGGGACACTGAAAGTTCCCAAACTTATCACCCTTGACTATCGGAGCAGGCGAAGGCTTACAATAGTGCATACTATATTTTCTCAGTATTTTCTCTAAGTATGTCTTTTGTGATAATCCTAATACCCCCTTAGTTCTATCTCGAAGAATCTCGATTCCTAATACATATGAAGCTTCTCCAAGATCCTTCATGTCAAAATGAGAGGACAAAAACTTCTTAGTCTCTAATAGTAGATTAATATCGCTACTTGCTAGTAGGATGTCATCCACATACAAGACTAGGAAAATAAATTTCCCATTCCTGAACTTAGCATAAATGCAATTGTCCTATTCATTCTCCTTAAACCCAAACTTTCTAATTGTCTCATCAAATTTGAGATACCACTGCCTAGAGGCTTGTTTAAGACCATAAATGGACTTAGTTAAATGGCATCCCAAATTTTCTTTCCCTTCTATGACAAAACCCTTGGGTTGTGCCATATAGACATTCTCATTTAGATCCCCGTTGAGAAATGCCGTCTTTACATCCATCTGATGTAGCTCTAAGTCATAATGTGCCACTAAAGCCATAATGATTCTAAAAGAATTCTTAGATGAGACAGGAGAAAATGTCTCATTATAATCTATTCCTTCTCTTTGAGTGAAGCCTTTAGCAACAAGTCTGGCTTTAAATCTTTCTATATTCCCTTGGGAGTCACGTTTGACCTTGTAGACCTATTTGCAGCCTACTGTTTTGGCTCCTTTAGGAATTTCTTCTAATTTCCAGACATTGTTGGTACTCATAGACCTCATCTCATCCTCCATGGCCTCAAGTCACTTAGAAGAGTGAGGGCCTCTCATAGCTTCTTCAAAAGAGGCGGGATCACCCTCCATTTGAATTTCTTCACTCATGTAAACCTCATAGTCATCAGGAATAGCTGATCTTCTTACTCTTTGTGATCTCCTAACGTTCTCTTGAACTGGGATATCATCATTTCTAATGTCTTCTTGAATTGGTACATTATATCTGATGTCTTCTTGAATTGGTACATCATTTTTTATGATGTCCTCCTCAACTGGCACATTATTTTCTAACACAGGGGGGTGTTCTTCTTGTTCTTCATTAGCAACAACTGGAACTACAGGCTCCTGAATAGCAGGTTCCTCATGAACAACAGGTGTCGCTAATGAAGGTCCAACTTCAGGTGCTGGACTAATAGGTGCTATCACAGGTATATGGAGAATTGGCTCTTGAATCATAGGAGTAGGTGCACATACCCGCTTCTCTTCAAGGCTAATTTCTCTTAATACCGTGCTCCCCCTGATCACAGCGTCTTCTAAAAAGATTGCGTGTCTCGTTTCTACAAACTTGGTATGTCTACCAGGACAATAGAAACGGAAACCCTTAGACTTATCTGGGTAGCCAATAAAATGACAACTCACTGTCTTAGGATCTAACTTACCAATATTTGGGTTAAATACTTTAGCTTCAGCTCGACATCTCCATACTCTAAAATAATTTAGAGAGGGTTCTCGTCCAGTCCATAATTCATACAGTGTCTTGGGCACCGACTTACTCGGAACCCGATTAAGAATATGAATGGCGGTTTTTAATGCCTCCATCCATAAACCAACCGGTAGAGTGGAATAACTTAACATGCTTCTTACCATGTCCATTAAGGTGCGATTGCGCCTTTCTGCCACTCCATTTTGCTGTGGTTCACCCGGTGTAGAATACTGGGCGACTATACCATTTTCCTGTAGAAACCTTGCAAAAGGTCCAGGAACTTGGCCATACGGGGTATGACGACCGTAGTACTCCCCTCCACGGTCAGATCTCACTATCTTAATCTTTAGATCATGCTGATTTTCTACTTCAGCCTTAAATATCTTAAATTTATCCAAGGCTTCTGATCGTTCTTTAATTGGATAAATATAACCATAGCGCGAATAATCATCTGTAAATGTTATGAATGAATCATAACCATCTACAGACGTCACAGGAAATGGACCGCAAATGTTCGTATGAATAATTTCTAAAACTCCTGTGCTTCGCTTCGCGCCTTTCTTAATTTGTTTGACGTATTTGCCTTTAATGCAATCTATGCATTGATCTAAGTCTGCGAATTCTAAAGGCGGAAGAATTGACTCCTTAACTAGACATTCAATCCTCCCCCTCGAAATATGGCCTAGGCGACAATGCCATAATTTCGAAGACACGTCGCTAATTCTCTTACGCTTATTTGTTTTGCTAGACGATACTGTTTCACTAATAGCATTTACTGAATCACTTAAGGACAAAAGATAAAGTTTGTCATGCTCGAAGGCAAGACCCACAACTTTATTATCATAAATAATAGAACATTGTCTGTCGCCAAAATGACAATCGTACCCATTATTAACTAAACAAGAAACAGAAATCAAGTTTCTGCGCATCGAAGGAACATAGAGTACATCGCGCAAAAGAATTATAAAGTCATTCTTAAATTCTAAAGGGAGATTTCCAATGGTTTCAACTTCTGCTTCGATGTCATTCACCACTCTAATTGTTCTTTCGTTTTTTTCCAAAATTCTCGTCGTAGCGAATCCCTGTAAAGAGTTAGCAACATGAACAGTTGCACCTGAGTCAATCCACCAGGTGTTGGTAGAATAATCTAAATACAAGGATTCATCTATACAAGTAATTTCATCGTTACCGTGTTTATGCATCCACTTGAGGAAATCCACACAGTCCTTCATGTGGTGTCCCTCCTTCTTACAGTGCCTGCAGACGCCTTGAGGGACATCATTGTCCTTAGGCGCCTTTCCCTTTCTCTTAAAGGTCTTAGTATTTTTCTTAGGAGTAAATTGCTTTTTCCCCTTATCCTGAATCTGGTGAACTGAATCACCACCTCGAGCCTTCTTAATGCGTTCTTCCTCCTGAACGCAGTTGGATACTAATTTGTCAAAAGTCCATACTTCTGGCAGAGAATTGTAATTGATAACGAAATGCTCGAAGTCCTTGCTAAGTGAGCTCATGATGACATGAACTATAAAATTATCTGTCATTGCGCACTCCATAGTCTTCAGCTTAGCAGCCCAGTTGCTCATTCTTAGGATGTGGTCTCTAACGCCTCCACCACGGTATTTCTCATTGATAAACTTCTTAATTGTGGAGGCGCAAGCAGCCTTTGATGAATCAGCAAACTGTGCATCAACCCTCTTCAGGTACTGAGTGGTTATCTCACAATCGGGAATTGAACTCCTGATTGGCTCCAAAATGGAGTTCTTAATGATCATCAAACATTTTCTGTTTGAGTGCTTCCACTTATTGTACGCAATGTCATACTTCATTCTTATAGGGGCAAAATCCTTCTGACGCGCAGCAAATGCGTCAGCTGTCTCACCAGTAAGCATTACTGGCTCAGTAGGCTCAACTGGACATCCTTCCTGCAAGGAAAGGTCCACATCTAGGATGGCGAGAGCGATCAACATACCCTCTCGCCAAGATCCATAGTTGTCCCCTCTAAGTTTCTCAATATTGTTCATTTGAGCGAGTAATTTGCCTGATAAAAATTGATAGTCAAAAGGGGTTAATTACAGGCATTAATGATACATGCTAATTTAACGTTGGTCAAATCAGCGTGTGAAAAACTCAATAAATAGGAATTAATTCTACATCACCGTTGGGCAGAAATAGAATCAATTCATCTCAAAACACAGTGATTTTATCACCAACGTTGGTCAGGAGATAAAATTACTATGCAAAATAACTAAAATAAACTTTTTATTTTGTCAATTAAATTATCCCGTTGGTTCAAATTCAATCGACAAAAAATATAAACTTAATAAAGTGGATGAACATAATATTTGATTAAACATGTGGTAGCACAGCGGAAGACTTAAAAAATCATAGCACATGTTTAATCAGCATAAAGTAATCAGTAGAAAAATTATTCTGAATTTTTAATAACTTAAAAAGAATTTATTCTCTAATTTAAATGAGACGTTGGTCTTATAAAAATCAGAAAACATCAAAAGAATGCTCTAAAAATTCTCATAAAATTCAGAATAATACTACTGAATGTGATGAAATTTACAAAAATATTCCTGCATCAAACTTAATTTTATCTGATTTTTGGGCAATTTTCTTATTTTCCAGAGAATATTTAAAACAGAAAATTAATTACTTAATTCTGGAAAAAGAAAAAACAAAAACCAGCCCACACAGTGCCACGGTCCGTCCCAAACAGCGAAAACGGCAGGCCGAAGCCAACCTAGGCCCAGGCCAGGTTTTCGCCGCGCGCGCGCGAGTAACCTGGGCCTGGGCCGGCAAAGCGCCCCCCCCGCCTGGGCTCAATCGCGTCCAGCAAAACCTGGCCGTCGGATCTGATCCGACGGCCACGCGCCGATGTCGGCTGAATAAAACCCCCCCGGCAGCCGAACCCTAACCCTAAGCCTCATTCCCACCCCACGGCCCGAGCGCAATGCGGCGCGAGCGCGAGCGGCGAGCGGCGCGGCACGGCGGAGCGCCGCGCGGCAGCGGCCACCGGCGGTCGGCCGCCACCGGCTAGCTCGCCGGAGCACCGCGCTCACCCGAGGGTGAGCGGGGCTCCGTCGAGCTAGCCCGCGGCGGTCGGGCTTAGCAACTCGAGAGGGTTCGCCGGCCCCGGCGAGCGGCGGCGCGGTCCGGCCACTGGCGAGCGGCGGCGCGATGACCCGAGGTAAGAACCCCGGCCTCCCCCCCAAAAAAAACTAGGGTTAGGGTTTCGAAACCCTAACCCTATCTTCTGTTTTTTTTTGTGTTCTTATTCGCTTTCTTAGGGTTTAGCCGAAGCCAAACAGGGGGGTTTCCTCACTGTTTTTGTGTTCTTAGGGTTTAACAGAGGGCAACAGGGGGGTCCTTAGGGTTCTTAGAACAGAGGCTTAGGAGGTACATATAGGGGTTTCACAGTGGGGGTAGTTAGGGGTCTTAGAACAGGGACTTAGCAGTTACATATAGTACTTAGAAACGCAACAATGGCGTCGGATCAAGGGGTCCGACGCCTAAAACCCTAGCTAGCCTAAGTCTAGATAGGCTCTGATACCATTGATAGAACTAGAGTAGATCACTAGGCTAGGTCTAGCAGGGTTTGGCTAAGTCTAAGTGAACATGACATGGGTTCTTAATAGATAAAACAGAGAGTAGTGTAGCGTACCTTCACCGGAGGGGGCCGGAGTCGACGAGGAGGACGCCATGGTGTAGGGGGCGGCGAGGGAGGCTTCCCACCGCTTAGCGCAAATGTTAGATCGGGTCTGTAGGGATGTAGGGGAGGAGTTTGGGCGTACAAAGATTAGCCTTGCATCCTGAGCCCTCCCCCTTATTTATTGCGCTAGCGGCAGGGGTCCCTCAACCATGAGTTGGTTGGGGCGCCCCCGATCAGGGCGCGAGTGAGACCAGGAGGGGTTTGTTAGGGGTCCGAACTGAGCGCGCATGGAGGAGAGGGATTCGGCTCCCTCTCCTCCGAGATCTTATTCTAACAAGTGATTGTCATCATCGGCCAATTGCACATTTGCAATGGTTAGATGCATCAGTGCTAACATATGTTCTTCATCAGGCATTGCTCGAGGATGTGGCTGGCAGCATTTGGGCGCGTATGTCAACCTCGGCTCGTTCTATTTGCTGGGAATTCCAATGGCAATCCTTCTCGGCTTTGTGCTGCATATGGGAGCAAAAGGACTTTGGATGGGCATCGTCTGTGGTTCAATATCACAGATCACACTTCTCTCTGCAATTACATTTTTCACCAATTGGCAAAAGATGGTCTGTTCTTCATCTGATCCCAGTGCTAGCTAAAATTCATGCACGGAAACAAACAATGCAAAATGATCATTTGCAACTTATTCCGACATATCTTATGATTCTTAAGCATGGTCTGTTGCCCTTGTATGCAGGCTGAAAATGCTAGGGAGAGAGTGTTCATTGAGAAGCCAACAGAGCCCGGGTCAGGATATCATCTACTGGAGTAGTTCTACTCCAGATTTTGCTGGGAGCATTGGGGCACACGTCATCTGCTGCTGACGGAACATGTAGAGAATATATCAAGAATCATTTTGGCGTCGTCTGATGTGATGTCTACGAAATGAGGCAATCTTTCCTTATATCTTGTTTCATCTTTCGCCTAGTTTGCTCATGTGATCGTCAGGGTTGTCACTCGAGAGTTGCATTTCTACGGTCGTTGTATCATCTGGCACCTCAACCTGTTTCCAATAGAAAGAAGCACCAAAAGTTTTCTCATCCGTTGGTTCTCTTGTACTGCGTACTGAGATTAAAAACATGCTGTAAAATGGAAGACAGATTAAGATCAGATTTATAGTAATTATTCAAAAGTTTAAATAAATATATTAAATTCTAAAAAGTTTGTAAACAACTTTAAAACAAAATTTCCACTGTACATATATTTACAAGTACAGTGGTTACAACTTAGAAACAAAGTAAATTGCAAGCATATTCAAACGATGTGAAAGTAGAGTTGTGAAGTGTCAATCTAGACTCTCCTGTTCCATGGCATGATAAAATTGACTTAAGGGATGGAACAAAATCGGTCCATATAATTTGTCTTATCATTATGAGAATAGTTTACATGATAAAATATTTGTATATATGTTAAGGAATAAATAAGTACTATTCTCTCCCAGTTTTTATTTTTCCAAATTTATATAAAAAATATAACCTGTCACTATATGCCTTTATTCAGTGACGGGTCATACCGCGACCCGCCACTAATGGGGTGCCCTTCTTTAGTGACGGTTCATACCACGACCCGTCACTAATAAGTAGCATTACTGATGTGTGTGAAACAACTCGTCACTAAAAATGTATTCTTGACGCGCGTCTTTTACCTGTCGATAAAGTTACGTCACTAAATATCGTTTTTGTGGTAGTGCATGTGCTAGCTGAAGCACATGATCACCTTCACAAACACGCGTGCGTAGAACACGGAATTTTAGTTCATGATTCCATAGGTGAAGAAGTTGTTGTTCACGCACATGATCAGGCCAGAAGAAAAATCGCTGCTACAATGCTACTTGCATTCAAACAGCTTGTCGGTCCTCAAAATCACTCCCTCTGTCGCATAAAAGTATATTTGTTTCGTTTTATCTACCGTAACTCAAACTATTTTAAATTAGCCAATTTTATAAAAAGTAATACTCCTTACTATAAGCTTAATCAAGTTTAGAATAATTTATACTCGGTGATGCTAGCTGAACATGCATGGAGACTGAAACATGTGACTTGGATTTGGTGGGTGAAGAGGTTGTGATCTTTCCATGTTGACAATGGCCATCACGTAGAGCATAACGTTGGGTATGAGTACTTCCACTCCAAATTAAAGACGAGGAGGAGCAGCTCCAGCACACCCCATAACATCTGGATGTACATCACTGCCTTCATGTAGCTAAGCGTACGAATACATACATATGTTAACCACAGCAGCTCATTAATATATATATTTTATATTTCAAATAGTAATTTTATTGTTAAAAACATCGCCTACCAGCACTACCGGAAAACAAACGTTTGCTGAGTGCCACGATGTTTGCCGAGTGCAATTCATCGGGCACTCGGCAAACACTATTTTGCCGAGTGCCAGATGTCATGCACTCGGCAAACATCATGGCACTCGGCAATTCCAGCTCTTTGCCGAGTGCCCTGTAGGTGGCACTCGGCAAACAACCTGAAAAATGCCCGCCCAATTTTTTGCTGACGGCGTGATGACGGCACGGGTGATTTTTGTGTTTGCCGAGTGCCACTAACGGACACTCGGCAAACCCTAGCCTTTGCCGAGTGCCACCAGAAAAACACTCGGCAAAGATGAAATACCCATTATTTCATGTGAAAACACATTTTGAGTCCATATCACAATTTAAAAATGTTTTGAACCTGAATTTTTTTTACAGTCATAATTAAACATCTTTTAATCCATGGAGAATTTTCATCCTTTTATGAGTGGGTTTGATATTTTTAATAAAATAATTGTATTTGTAGGATTTACTTCCAATGGGTCAAATTTGAAATGCATGTACATGAAATAATGACTCAAAAATTATGAAAAAATCATATTTGTGTTCATGATTACATTTGTAATCTTTTACAACTAAATATAACTAAATTTTTAAAATCTTATTTACGACACTCGACCGGCAATATGCAGGTTAATGGTTTTTTAATTATAGAAAATGTAATTGATGCGTAAAAAATATGACACTTGACATGGTGTCATTATATCATACATATATAATATGGTAAAAAATTCATAATGTTTCGACAAAGTTTTCAAGTATGACCTTTAGAAATTGGACAACCTTCGAGAAGGTTTAGGAGTTTAGGGATGAAATGAGTTAGGTTTAGAAGCAAATCGAGTTTCAAATATTTGTTTGAACTTAAAACTTTTTGTACTACTAAAAGTCAATTTATCTTATACCATGTATAAAATTGGCATTTTTTAGAGTTAGTTTGCTATTTTTGGTTAAATAAGTTGTTTATAGGATTTTAAGTAAAAGATCACAAAAGTAAACTACAAGTGCCTTATATTTGATTATTTGAACCTAGAAATTTTCTAGGATGAAATATTAGTGTATATTATATAATTACAAATTATGGGATTTTTTACTGTCTTTGTTCTATTTATTTTAAAAAAAACAGTATAAAAAATCGTTGCCGAGTGCAAATAGGAATGGCACTCGGCAAAGACCAAAAAATCAATTTTGTCGAGTGCCATATCTAAATGCACTCGGCAAAGTATGATGATCCCATTATTTCATGTGAAAACATATTTTGACTCTATATCACATTTAAAACATGTTTTGAACTTGATTTTTTTTACAGTCATAATTCAACATCTGTTAATCCATGGAAAATTTTCATACTTTTATGAGTGGGATTGCTATTTTTAATAAATTAATCCTATTTCTAGGATTTTCTTCCAAGTGGGTCAAATTACAACTGCATGTACATGAAATAATGACTCAAAAATTGTAGAAAAATCATATTTATGTTCATGATTCTATTTTTAATCTTTTACAACTAAATATATCTAAATATTTAAAACGTAATTTACGACGCTCGGGCGGCAACATGGAGCTTAATGGTTTCTTAATTCTATAAAATTATATTGATGCCTAAAAAAATATGATACTTGACATGGTGTCATTGTATCATACATATATACTGTGATAAAAATTTCATAATGTTTCGACAAAGTTTTCATGTATGACGTTTGAAAACTAGAGAATCGAGGAGAAGGTAAATGTGTTTATGGATGGAATGAGCTAGGTTTAGAAGCAAATCGATATTCAAATCTTTGTTTGCCGTTAAAACTTTTTATACTAATAAATCCCAATGTATCTTATACCATGTCCAAATTTGGTATTTTTTAGTACTAGCTTGCTATTTTTAGGTAATTGAACTTTTTTATAGAATATAATTAAAAGATCACAAATTTGAACTACAAGTGCATTAAATTTGTTTATTTGAACTAAGAAATTTTTTAGGAGTAAAAATAATTGTATATTATATAATGCAAAATTATGGGATTTTTTACTATCTTTTTTTCTATTTTAGTTTTTTTAAAAAAAAAATTAAAAAAATCTTTACCGAGTGCCTCCCTAATGGCACTCGGCAAAGGTTTTTTTTTTAAAAAATAATCTTTGCCGAGTGCCTCCCTAATGGCACTCGGCAAAGGGTTTTAAAAAAAAAATACTCGTTTGCCGAGTGCCTCCCAATTTGGCACTCGGCAAACCTTGAAATCCTGCTAAAAAAGGCCCGCACAGATCTGGGCGCAATAACGCCCAGATCTGCGCCCCGCTCCCACGCAGCCCCCCCACCGCCGCCTGCTCCCCCGCCGTCGCTTGCTCCCGCCCGCCCCCTTGCTCCCCCGCCGCCGGCAGCCCCCTGCGCCCCTGCCGCCGGCCGCCCAGCCCCCGCCGCCTAGATCCCTCCCCCGTCGCCCCCCGGCCACCGGCCCCAGCGCCGCCCACGGCCGCCGGCCCCCGCGCCGCCCCAGGCCGCCGCCCCCCCCGCCCGGCCTGCGCCCCCCTTGCCGCCCCGGCCGCCGGCCCCGCCGCCCCTGGCCACCGGCCCCGCCGCCCCTGGCCGCAACCGAGCAGCCGGCCAACCTAGCCATCCCCACCGCCCCCGGCACCGGCTCCGCCTCCCTACCCCGCCTCGCATAGGTATACATGTATATCTCATTTTTTAAAAATATAAATACGTATAAATATATACAAATTGGATCTCAAATAGTAAATGCAAAATAGTAAATGTATCTATACTATTTGAGACATGCATTATATTGCATATATATATTTGAACTTAGAGTTAGTGTCTCATGTGTTGAATTATTTAGTATAGTCTTTGATATTTTATAATTTTATGTTGTTTAGTGTAGCTTCTCACATTGTTTAATTACTTTATCTTATAACTAATTTTTTTAATTATTTTTAGATAGATATAATTTGGTTAGCGCTCTCTTACCGGCGTCACCGTCATCTTTTCGGCTTCATCGTCCTCATCTCGCATCAAACCCTACCGGTAACCTTAGAACCTAGGATTAATATTTTGCTTGAACATGAATGATTAATATGCTTTGTACATGTTTTTTATTGTCTAATACAACGTCACATGTTTTGTTTGCTTTCAACATCCCTTCCTCGTAAATGATATTACAATTTTATTTACATGCATGTCAAGAAGATTAATATAAATAAATGCTTATACATGTTTTAGAAATTTTAATATAATCGTTGTAATTCTTGTTATGTTTTAATGGTTTTGTTGATTAATATCTTGTGTATGTGGATGTCGGCCATCGTGCCGTGATATATATATATGTCTCTGTGAATGTCGGCCATGACGTCGTGATGTGTGTATGTGGGTGACAGCCATCGTGCCGTCCTATTGATGCAGATTTGCTATGTATTAGAGACAAGATGTTGTCAAAAAAAATTTTTTGGTTATTGTCGCGTAACCTAGGCGTCTCCCGTTCGGAAGAGTTACGATTTGGAATATGCATGTGTTTGCATATCTATCGCCGTAACTGTTTCGAACTGCCCACGTTTGGACAGCTGGAGGATGCGTAGATTGAGCTCGTTTTCATGCTCCATTCTGATTTGACCCAGGGTTTCGACAGCACCTCCCCGTTGTTCTCCGAACGCACATCCTCTTGGCATGTTGCCCAGACGTGCGTTTGGAGAGCAGCGGGGAGGTGCTGCCGAAATTTTGGGTTGGATCGGAACGGAGCGTGAATACGAGCTCAATCTACGCATTGTCTGGTGGGATTAGGACCTATCTTACCTATTAGACTGTTATATTCATCTCGTTTCTCACTAACCCCTAAACACGGGTGTTGTTTCCTAGTTTAGTACAAGATGGATCATCGTGAGTGGATGTACACGGGTCGCCCTAGTCAGGCCGAGGTGACCATGGATTGGATCAAGAACACTGAAGTATTCTTAGAGACAACGTTTGGTAGACAGAATGTACGTGACAAGACCTGGTGTCCATGTAGTCGGTGCGAGAATAAGCGTCGACAAACAAAAGATGCTATGGGTAAACACCTATGCAAATATGGGTTTATGCCAAATTATACCCGTTGGACGTATCATGGTGAGTCCCAACGTCCTAGAGAGGAGGTGTTGCGACATCGCATGGACGATGATGAGGGAGGGGTTGGATTTATGCTAGATGACTTTGAAGATGCGCATTTTGACGAAGCACGTGAAGAGGAAGTGTCGGAGCCAACGGCAAAAGCGTTTTATGACATGTTGTCCGCGTCAAAGCAACCTCTTCACGGTCACACTAAGGTTTCTCAACTGGATGTCATCGCACGGCTATTGGCCATCAAGTCGCAGTTTAGCTTGAGTCGAGAATGCTTCGATGTTATGCTGACGGTTGTTGGTAGCCTTCTTCCAGAAGGTCACAATCTTCCGAAGAGCATGTATGAGTCTAAGAAAGTCCTCCGTGCACTTAAGATGCCTTATGAGCAAATACATGCTTGTCCCAATGGATGCATTTTATTCAGAAAACAATACGCAGACGCAACCTGCTGCGTGAAATGCAAATCCTCTAGGTATCTGGAGGTAGACTCCGATGATGGTGTGAAGAAACAACTCTCAATTCCCGTGAAGATACTTTGGTACCTTCCCTTTGTACCGAGGATCCAACGGCTGTACATGACCGAGGAATCTGCTAAACAGATGACATGGCATAAAAATGGGATTCGTTACAACCCAGACAAGCTAGGTCATCTATCAGATGGAGAAGCGTGGAAAAAATTTGATCAGCTCCATCCCGAGAAAGATTTAGAGCTACGTAATGTACGAATTGCTATAGCAACAGATGGGTTCAATCCATATGGTATGACGGCTGCCGCATACAGTTGTTGGCCAATGTTTGTTATTCCCCTCAACCTTCCTCCCGGTGTCATCTTTCAACGACAGAATATTTTCTTGTCCTTGATAATTCCAGGGCCTGAATACCCGGGGAAAAATATGAGTGTGTATATGGAGCCTTTGATGGATGATTTGGTCCATGCGTGGGAAGACGGTGTGTTGACATATGATCGATGTACAAAGACAAACTTCAGAATGCATGTCTGGTATATGTACTCTCTACATGACCTACCGGCATATTCGATATTTTGCGGCTGGTGCGTGCATGGGAAGTTCGCATGCCCGATTTGTCGGTCGACTCTAAAGTTCGTTTGGCTAGCTAAGGGTGGAAAATATTCCTCGTTTGACAAGCACCGACAATTCCTTCCTCGGAACCATCCATTCAGGAAGGATAAGAGGAATTTTACAAAAGATGTGTCTGTTAAAGGCTCAGCACCAATTAAAATGACCGGAGCCAATGTTCGTGCTCAATTAGAGTCTTTGCAAATTAATACACAAGGAGCTGGTTTTATCGGATATGGTGAGCATCATGCATGGACTCACAAGCCATGTTTATGGAATCTTCCTTATTTCGATGATCTTCTCCTTCCGCACAACATTGATGTGATGCACACTGAGAAAAATGTTGCTGAGGCCATTTTCGGCACAATCATGGATATTCCTGAGAAGACGAAAGACAATGTCAAGGCCCGACTGGATCAAACGGCTATATGCAACAGACCTAAGCTCGACTTGATACCTCCTAGAAGCGGGAAATCCTGGATGAAGCCAAAGTCTGATTTTGTTCTAACAAGGGGACAAAGGAGGGAAGTACTTGAGTGGTTTCAAACATTAATGTTTCCTGATGGCTATGCAGCTAATCTGAAGAGAGGAGTTAATCTAGCTACTCTGCGAATAAACGGACTCAAAAGTCATGACTATCACATATGGATTGAGAGGTTGCTCCCGGTCATGATTCGTGGCTATGTCCCCGAGGATGTCTGGCGAGTTCTAGCTGAATTGAGCAATTTTTTCCGTCAACTTTGTGCTAAACAGTTGTCTCACACCGTGGTAGCAGACATGGAGACACTAGTGCTCGTGTTATTATGCAAGCTAGAAAAGATCTTTCCGCCCGGTTTTTTCAATCCGATGCAACATATGATATTGCACCTTCCGTATGAGGCCCGGATGGGAGGTCCGGTTCAGAGCCGTTGGTGCTATTCAATTGAGAGATTCCAAAAGATTCTTCGGAATAAATGTAAGAACAAATGCAAAATTGAAGCATCCATAGCTGAGGCATATGTTTTGGAGGAGGTGTCAAACTTCACAACTAGTTATTATGCGGACAATCTTCCAAGCGTGCATAATCCACCTGCCCGTTACAATCTTCCAGAAGAAGAATCAAATCTCAGCATCTTCAGAGGCCAACTAGGAAGTGCAAGTGGTGCTGCTAACAAGACCTTACAGCATGAAGAGTGGCGTTTGATTATGTTGTATGTCCTGACAAACCTTTCCGAAGTGAAACCGTACATTGAGGAATTTCATCGACGATTTTGGCGTGGTTCGAGGGAGGCTAACATTGAGGAATCCACTGCCCTTCTTAAGTATGGTGTGGGAAATGGCAATCCCGATTTCATTTCTTGGTTCAAAACTAAGGTATTTCTCAAATTAACTTTTAGTTAGTTATACCTTTCAATTATATCTTATATGCGACTAATATACATGTTCATCGCGTTTAAACCTATAGGGAAGAACCGACACGACAATGAGTTCCGAGTTGAGGCAAGTTGCGAATGGTTGTGCCTACAAGGTCAAGACATTCAAAGCTTACGACGTAAACGGCTATCGTTTCCACACAACAAGCCATGAACAGAGCCGACCTAACCGAAGAACCACAAATTCCGGAGTTTTTACTCCGGGCACAGACGGGGTTGACTACTATGGACGACTCGAAGAAATATACGAATTGAGTTTTGATGGGAGCAAACCTCTTAACCCCGTTATATTTAAATGCCACTGGTTCAATCCCAAAGTAGTGAGACAGACTCCCGAACTTGGCTTAATAGAAATTCGTCAAGATACCACCTTGCCGAGTGAAGATGTTTATATTGTGGCTCAACAGGCAACACAAGTTTACTATCTCTCTTACCCGTGCAAAACCGTCGCACGTCTTAAAGGTTGGGATGTTGTGTATAAGGTGTCGCCACACGGTAAACTGCCTGTTCCCAACAACGAAGACTATAACATAGACCCGAACACATACGACGGAGAGTTCTTTCAAGAAGATGGGCTACCAGGCATGTTTGTTATTGACTTGACGGAGACGATGGAAGTAGATAATGAAAGTGGTGCCGATGCCGACGAAGGAGACGAGATTCATAATGGAAGAGACTTAGAACTGCTAGAGAGATTGCACTCAAGCACTCAAAGTGATGACAACATTCCACCTCCTGAACAGCTGGACGATTACATCATATCACGTGATAGTGATGACGATACATATGATCCAGCAAATCCGGACGGTGATGACTATTTCTAGCAGTTGTATGAGAATTATGTTTAATTTTAGAATAAATGTGTTTAGAACACATTTCACGGTTTATCTAAAGTGATTTACTCTTTTTCGTAGCAAGTGATTGAAATATGGTGGGGGGTTTAAAGAAATTAATAAGTGCAGTAGTAGGAAAAGGTGGTAGATCCACTTCGAGTGGGGTTCGCCGAGTGTGGCACTCGGCGAAGATTTTGCCGAGTGCATTCTGGGCTTCGCCGAGTGCCCTAGGCACTCGGCAAACAGGATGATTCCCGTAGTGCAGAGACGTACTAAGCTATCTCTTGTTTGGATGATCATATTAAGATTTTGAAAAAATAGTCTATCTTTTACTCCTTCAGCGAAATACTAGCTCATTATCATTGTCAGATTATGTATATTCAGTTTTATAAGTTTTATAATTCAAAGCAAGATTCCGACCCATTTGAAAGCGATAATATAATAGCTAATAGAGTATCTGTAAACAGGACTAACAATTATTGCAGCTACTAGGCAAGAAGCTAATGAGTACTAATTAAGCAACGTGAAGAGAACGAACGAGCGCTCACACGACGGATGAGATCGGAGAATGGGTGTCCGGCCGGGTACAACCGTCCGATGTGGATGACCGCCACCGCCATGGCGGCGAAGAGCATCGAGCCGATCCTGGCCACTCGGACAGCTGCTTGGACCCTTGTTGACGCCATTGCTGAGGACACTTGATGCTCCTGGCTGCTGGACAGTGAGCTGAGAAATGGGAGCTACGGATAAGGGACAACTCTACACGCTCTGGTTATTTCATCTGCTACGCTGGTGAGCGTGCAATAATTTGTTTTCCCTTTCCGTGAATGGTGTAGGCATCTTTGTGCAAGTGAGCTCGGCTTCTTCCTCGTTTCGGAAGGACCCATTTATGGTCTTTTTGTAGTGTTTGGTTTGGTGTACGACGAGAAATGGAACGGGATAGTTCGAAATCTCGTTCGTCAAAAAAATCAGTACTATGCGGTTTAATATCTATAGGAAATATTCTGTTTCTGGAGACCATTTGGTTCCACTTGATTCCACCATATCTCTCGAACCAAACAGCAGTATCACCCCATATCAGAAACCAAACACTACCTTAGCATTTTCCCCGCATTTTATTGTAACTATACTTACGGAGATGTGTGACACACTCAAATAATAACTTTTTACTGTATTTATTTATTTATTTACTAGGGACATGAGGAGGTAAACAAAGGATTTGTTTTAAAAAGACTTTACTTCTACAATTATTTTTATCTGCTCACTTGTCCTTATAAATTAAGAAATAGTACTATTGAAAGAATAAAATTTCTTAATTTATAAGTCAAATGTAGTTTTACAATGGTACAAAGCAAGGGGAGCAGGTCAGACGGTGGCATGCTTGGGGCCGTGGATGACGGTGGCGCGGTCCCGGGAGGTGTCGAGGAAGTAGAGGAGGCCACACATGAGCACGCTGCACACCAGCATCGGGATTGGCCCGAACGTCCACATGAAGAGCGCCAGCGACACGTAGAAGGCGCGGAGGCCCAGCGACCAGGAGTGGCTGCCCCGGTTCACCGTCCGCGTCACGTACGCCGCGAACTCCTCCCCCTCGGCGCCGGCGGGCGCGGGAGGCAGGCCGAGGAGGAAGCTGGCGTGCGCGTACAGGCGGATGGCCTGCACGTTGCACACGAAGGCGAGCATGAAGCAGAGCGAGATGGCGAGGTACTTGACCGCGAACACCTGGCTAGTCTTGCTCCCGTACACCAGCAGCGGCGTCCCCGGCCCCTCCGACGACGACGAGGAGGACGACGCCGGGTTCCGCCCAGCCGTGACGCCGAGGAAGACGCTGATGACGGAGACGAGCGTGATGGCCGTCGTCGCCAGCACCGTCGACGCCATGATGTTGTTCCGCAGCGTCTGCACGGCCAGCACGCCGTTCTTCTCCGTGTTCTGGCACACACACACGGCACACCCATGGGCGAAAATTACAAGACAAAATTCAGGGAGGAGAGATCGAACGTCGGAGGCGGTGGTACCGACGGCCATCATGGCGGCGACCCAGCGCTTGCGGGCGAGGGCGTTGAGGCCGACGACGGTGCGGGTGGGGTGGCGGAGGATGGCGTAGAGGAGCCACAGGTGGTATCCGGCCACCACCGCCAGGCCGAGCGGAACCAGCACCAGGTCAAGCTTCTCCTCCCGGACCATGGCTGATGCCCCGCCCCTGCTCCTGCTCCCTCCACCTCTGCGCCGCCGAATCACCAGCAACTCGACCTCTGCGACGTACAAACGGAGGCAAATCAAACTATTTAAATCGTGTCCGCACTCTGCAGCAGGCTCAAAACACAAACAAACAATCTTCTCAATTATTATCTGGCCAAACAAGCCGTAAAAGCAATCTCTTTGAGCTGGGAGCAAGCAAGCAAGCATGAACTGGAAGCAAGCAAGCAAGTGACACCGACTCTAACGACTTGGCTGCCTTGACCTGGATGAGCATGGCCGCATGACCATTTGACCTGCAGCCTGCAAATTGCTAGCAAAGTGCTAGTTGAACACTTCTTCAGCAAGCACCAAGTAGTGATGACTTTAGCATATGAGATCAATATTGTGGAAGCGCAAGAACTCCAAAAGGAACAGCTTGCCAGAATTAATAGTGCATCAATGACTAGTTCTCCACAAGTTGCCATTGATAAAAAAACGAGCCCCACACTTTCAAACAATTGGAGCAAACACTTCTAGACCAGACAGCTTGTGAATCCAACTTTAATAAACTTATAGCTTTCTAAAGTACATGACAATAAGTGGTACACGGAATCAAAAGAAGGAAAGGAACAAAACAAGACAGTAGTCCACTGATGAATGTGGTCCTTCAGAGTGGGTGTGGTTACACGTTAATTCAGATCAAGGAGAAACCCCAAAGCTCCATTGATTCTTCCGAGTCGATTTCTTTGGTTCCATCCATCAGAAGATGTGCACAATATCATAGGCAAATCTGCTCATTGTTAAGGACAAACTCAATCATAAAAATTGGCATGCATTATATTATAATCTCTATAGCCTCCTCAAATGCATAATCAGAAATCACTACTTCACACTCATGCTATATATGATTGGCCTAACAACCACATGATAATGCCTTATATAGTGTCAATTATACTGTTATGGTATATTTTGATGGTGCTGGTCTACAGTACCAGTAAATCAAATTAAACCTTCACCTCACATATATACTGAATGAATAAAGAGTATTGGGTGGGAAAATGATCCAAAATTTTAGAATAGCAGTAAGCTTTACAGTATCAAGGATACGTCCAAAACAGCACAAACGACTGCAAAAAGCAAGGAAATGATGTTAGGCCATCATCAAAAACAGGACAAAGCTCAATATCATGAACAAAACTGAGAAAATACTCTTGTGATAAACTGAAGAAAACTAAATTTAGAATACAAGCAGAAGCAACCATTTAGTTTTGGGTAATGTGGTTGTATAACTCAAGAACATTTACTAACAGTCAATGTGTAACCATTAAGATGTGAATCACAAGTCAGAAAAGATGCAAAGTTCCAAAAGTTCACACTCTTTTACCAAAATCAGTGTGCTATCACCAAATGACCAAACCATGTCACCTTTTAACAGCTATGCAGATCCATACTAATAACTAATGTCACACTATTTGTAACTAGAAGACTTCTAACAGTTGGGTTAAGATGCCATGTAAAATTTTGCAATATAAATTAAACACTGAACAATACAAGTTCACACAAATCATGTTGAATGACTTAGACATGCTGACTATGTGTTTTTGCAAGTTTTACAAAGATAAAGGTGTGCATCGCATAGTTAAAGCTCCAGTATGGAACTATGGCTTACCATAAGGCCACCAAAAACTCCTTCAATCAAAATCCTGTTCCAACTGTCGAAGTAGGTATTAATTGAAAATTTGGCCTTCACCAATAACCCAAGAGATGCAACCATCATTACAAGAAAGTAGAACACGAATCCTGTCAAGCCTGTGAAGCCCCAGATTCCAGCAACAACTCCACTGATGATTGACAAGAATGTCCGACTGTAACACAAGAAATTCCTCACAATTAGGACATCATTTTGGTGTTAACATTGATTCAGTCAAATAGTCATTAATGCCAAGAACGGCAGTAAAGGTTATGAAAAGAACTGATAATGTTAAGTTTGAGCATAAAGTACAAAAGCACATGTCTTCACTTGGTTAACATGCAAAACTTTTGGTTGATGCATGAAGCCTGTTATGAGACAATGTACACCGGTTGCTCTAATTGGAGTAAATCGGCGCAAGTGTGCAATTTTACCCTACAGTTCGAAGACATGAATAAGAAAATTTTGATCCTATGCTTTGCTCAAATGTTTGTTCAATATATAAATAAAACAAAGTTCTTGCTCGTCGTGTGTAATCCAAAAAACATTTTGTTTTAACGAAAGGAGGTTCATTCCATGAGGGCGTTTCAAAAACTACAGACTGATCACTGTTACAATCCATGCCAGTAAAAACAAGGATCATATGATTTCTATCTAAAGGTATTGCTGATAAATAAAAGAGAGGTTTAACCGTTTGAATAAGGATAAATCATACTAACAATGCATCATCGTCTCTTGTACAGTTCACTCCGCATAATCAAGTATTTCTGCAGTTGTAACAGTAATTCTAGCTATACAGACTAATATCTTGACAATTAACCTATCGGATAGTAACACTTCAATTTCGATTCAAAACTGCATCTCCAAATTCCGAAATCGATGCTGAGAGAGTGGAAGCAAACAATTACACATACCTATGCTGAAACTACCAGGTCGCACAAATCTAGATCGAACTGAAATAATCCAGGCATTACCCTACTGATCCAAGCAGACCAGACCACGACACAGAAATCCCAGATCGAATTGGACGAACACTGGCACGCCCTAACTTATGAAATCCCAGATCGAATTGGACGAACACAGGCATGCCCCCCTACTTATCAGATCAGATCGGATCGTAAACTTCGTCGGGGAGAAGAGAACGAGACGAACCTGTAGTAGATGGATTTGACGTTGCTGGTGAGGTTCTCCGAGTGGAGGATGGGGACTTCGGCGGATATCCCGCCACCGGTCGCCGCCGCCGCCGCCATCTTACTCGTCTCTTCCCCGATCGGAACGAGTCGGGCAGGGTTGGAGACGGATGCGCAGCGCGACAGCAGCAAAAGCTCCAAGTCCCGAAGTCTCGACTCTCGAAGTCGTTCCAGGACAAGGTGGCTGTATAGATGCCAAACCAACGGCCCGGCCCGGCCTGGGCCCGGTCAGGCACGGCATTATTGGCTACGGCCCAGCACAGTGTAAGTAACAGTAGTCCCAACCCGTAAGAAATTCTTAGATGTCTCTTAGTATTTTGCTTTATTTTGCTACGTGATATTGTCTCTGGAAACTAATTTACCTACAATAATTTGTATACATTTATTTTATTTATCTCTACCTCTTATTCACTTCTTTTCCATCCCGTCTTAGATGTTGTGATGATATGATATCTTAATTGAGATGTAGTTTCTTCCCTTTCTATTATATATTTCTTTAATTTTATCAGCTCTCTTAAATTTTGTTGTCGCATTATATTTTCTCGACATTATTTTACACGGAGGATTGGGACAGATGTCAACACTCAAGATGGTATGCTGATTGCTAAATTTAAGGATGTCGAATTGTTGAGTTGTCAATGCAAAACAAGTCATGGTTTTTCAGTTCTCAATCAGAATTTCACTTCTGACATTCATCAGAGTGTACACTAAATCAGCATAATAGGATGTCGATGCCTTGATATTGTTCGCTTCTGTTTGCTAGAGTATTTTAATCTTTGGAAAAGAATCGTTCTATTTTGGTCTTTTTAAAAAAGAAAGAATATGTACAGACACAATTCTATCTATGAACATCACATGTTTTATCCATTGCTCCATCTAATACATTAAACTAATATTTTGATCCATGCGATACATTACTCCTGTCGATATCTGCAGTTTGGCATCCTTAGTTCCTGAACTTCTGAGCAAGTAATTATTCCACTGTATACCATCCTTGACAAGATTGGATGCACAAACACAATTGTATTTTAGTTCACAATTCCAACATGGTGTTAATTTGCACCTGACAAAGATTTTGCCCAAACATAACAAAGAAGTCTGCCAGCAACATTGAATCAGCATTACAACTTCAGCAAACATGTAGAAATTTTTACATGTATCTTTCACGGTCAAGCAGCTTCTGCAAAACGGCCTGCAAAAGCAAACGGGAACACCATCAATCACAAAGTATCACAACCTGTTTTTGTATTGAGACATCAGACATAACGGCAGGCCACTAAAGAGGGAACGATCACATGAACTTCAGTTTGGAAGAAATGAAAAATTGTTAATCCAATCACATGTGCATTTGACTCACAGGGCAGGTAGTGTTCAACTTAAGGGACTGAGCAAGCTCATGAGAAGATATCAGAAGTTTGACAGGACGATATTCAAGCGCCTTCCCTTTTTTATCTGCAAAGCTAATCAACTCACGATCCAAAAGATGCTCAAAAGCCTGCATCAAAAGAAAAAAAAATCAGGTGAACTTTCGGATAATGAAACTTGAATGTAATGGAAGGATCATGAATTATTATGGTAATACTTACTCTAAAACAAACGGTGTGTGAATAATTATCAGAAGTTCTGTAGGCATCTTGTACAGATTTGTACTCTGATAGACAACCAATTCATCAACTGTCAGTTTTTCCTAGGACTGAACATAAATGGAAAAGTGCGGATTCTACCTTTCATTATAGTGGTGAAATTGTACGAACTGTGCTCCTTATCTTCTAGCCTGTGCATGCATACAAGAATGTACAGTTCCAAAATCGAAAGATCTGCTATCAGAATTCCATTGTCAGAAATATGATGCTGTTGTATTAATGCATCATTGTGATGCAAACTTCTAAAAACAAAAAATGATAACCAATTCAGAACAAAAACTGAGAATGTCCGATTTATGGTGTGGAGTAAAGAATGTAGGCTTCTTTTAGTACATAAACCAATATACGCTTCTTTTAGTATATGAATCAATATAGACAACAATCCCACCCTACATAAGATAATGATGGACAACGACCAAAATAGACCTTGCAGACTGTCCATCTTAGGCTGCCTCCGCATGGACGATAGAGCATTCATGAAGCTTTGCATTGACAAAAGTCCAGAATCCATGTCCATATACGACACCACTCTAAAACTGAAGTTTTTGTTTTCCACATTTCAGTGAGCACTAAAAATTGTGGAATTGTGAAGAAAAAGGAGGATCGAGCAAGCTGCTTGAAGACTTACAGAAATCTAAGGATGTGGCTTGTTGTTGCGTCAGAATCCGTGAGGGAGTTGAGAATTCCTTTGAACTTTTTGTCACTGAAAATACTCTGCAGTGTATAGGATAACATGAACCTTACATGATTACTTCCTTGTATGCTATTGAGCTTTTGTGAAATCCCTCGTTGTCTCTATGACAAAGGTGTGTCCAGACCCACATGTCACTGGGACAACGAGTGACATATAAGAGATGAGGTGAACTTTTAGTAGCATACAAGGAAATTCTAAGCCTATAATGCAATTTGTTGAACTACTTAGTTGATTATATGGATTCTACTTTTGTATTCGCACAATAAAACAAAGAAATAGTACATAACTTGTTGGGATGACATTATATAAAACTTCATTCGGTCTAGGAAATATTCCACCTATTAGCAAAGTTGCATCAAATTCAGTTTCTATTGTTGGGAGAGAAAAAAGAAAAAATATTTAATAACATGACTGTCTGCTGGTATATGTCAACTATTAGGCTACCAAGTGCCACGAGGATTAAAAAATGAGTACAATGAACTGTAGTTTTTGTAAACATACGAAGTGACAGGTCACAATGAGCAAAGGATACAGTAACCCTTGCATTATACTCCATAACATACTTTGTAGGTAAGTGAGAGTCTTCGGGAAGCATTAGCAAATGCTCCATTAACCTGCATTTCTTCAAATGTCAAAAGGCAGATCGAATAGGGATCTTGAGGAACAGTGCATGTTTTCATTGAAAAAAGCCTGGGAAGGCACAAGAACAGACCTCTGTAAACTATCCACTGAAGAAGGAAGAAATATAAGCTTCCTATGAGAGAATCGTGATCTGACCCTTTTCTCTAGGAGTTGATCTGCATCCTGAAAATGAATTGATATTACAAAGCGTCTGACAAAGGAAACTGCATATTTTTAGTGGAACCATCAGTGAATTGAGCTATCAACCACTTCAAACATTAATTACCATACTGCATGTGCCACATGATACTGCCCTGGTGCATACTAATACTGCATAATCTAGAGGACCATCTGAATAAAAGTTTGAGGCTGGCATTCTTATCCTAGTGTAATAACACACAAATGATAAAATGCATAAATAGTTGGCTAAGATGCAAATGCATTCGGAAGATTAGTCCATACCAATCGGCAACTCACACCAATAACAATGGCTTGTGAGGTGAGAGATTGCATTGCGTCAAGTAAGCTATAGAGCAACCTCTGCTTCCCCTGTAATAGGATATCATGAACATCAGTCATCGGCTATCCTGTTATGTAAAAGTTGCCAGCAACTGTAGAAAGCATGTTTTCACTTTTGCTGTTAGACATCTGCCCTACAAGCCATGGTTGTTCACAATTGTATGCAGCTAGCATTCAGAAGGAATTAATTGTACTTAAACCAGAATGCATGTATCATTTCGACCTGAGCAAAAAGGTCAAACTCTTCTAGGACAAAAATTATTGTCTTGTGAGCTAGTCCACACTCCCTGCAGAAGAGAGGAGACAGATAAGCACAAAAAGGCATAAATTTTAAGGACCACTGACTAAGTCTGTATGGTGTACGTGTGTATCATCTTAATACATCACTTACCGTAACATATCAATCATGAATTCAGTGTTGTCATCTGAAGAAGCCTAAAAGAGAGGACATCAGAACAAGCTGTTTCAGTACATTTGAAATTGTGGAAAGAACAATAACTGAGTGAAGAGTTTTTTTAGATAACGAGTGAAGAGGAGGTTTACATACCATTTTGGAAAATGATAATTGATGCTCCAAACAAAGCTGCCTTGCAATTTCCTTAAAAAAGCACAGAAACAACTATGTAGTTGACTGAATTCGTGGACAGGAGTTGACAGAGTGTGAGATGTGGTTGGGAGTTGGGAGTTGAGACAGCATGTGGAATATGGAAGTTGAACCAAAACAGGTTAGCATCACATATTTCTAACCTTCATGGCACAGTTGTCGTCGCTATGTAACATCCCATTCAACCTGATCTGAAAAAAGTTCACACAATTATCTAGCTAAACTGCAAGTTAAAAAAGACTTAACTATTTGCACACTAGGATATATTGTCCCTTTGGCTAGGCTATGCATTTGAGAACATAAAAAGGAGGAATAAATCATCACATGTCATTGCAGTTTTCAAGAATCACTGTCAATGACTAGTGGCACCGCCTAACTTCAAACCATGAAAATTATAATAGCACATTTCCAACTAGCTTAAAAAGGAAACAATAGAGTATGCAGGGAATTCTACATTTATGCATTCTTATGCCCTTCCGTCCCTAAAACAACTAGCGTGTACTTTTTTTTACGTCCAAACCAATCCATAGATTTTGTTTGAGAAAGTACATGGCCAAATTTTTAGCAACAAGTAAAACATCACATTTTTATCCATACCACGGATATTGCGTCAGGATGCTCCTTCTTCAGATCATCTAGAACCATGTCGACCACCTGCGAAACATTGCAATCTCAGACCCGAGTCCCGACCGAAAACAAGCCATCGCGTAAAGCCGAGGCGCCGACTGAGTACTATGACTCATTTCATCGAACACCACCACCGCATTCCGGCGAACCGGAAGAAGGGCAAACGAAAAGGAATAGGAAGGAACCTCACCGCGGCTTTTCCGCATCCGCGGGGACCGAGTAGTAGGACGGAGTTGTTGCAGGCCTCGGAGACAGAGCTACCGACGAGGTACTTCAGCTTACTGGCCAACCCAGAAACCAGACGCGTCAGTCTCGAGGAGTACCAGACGAACCCCGAGCGAGACGCAGAAGGGGCGGACGGGGCCGATATGGCTCACCTGTAGTTGGTGTCCGGCGAGGACCTGAGGACGGAGTGGACGAAACCCTGGTCGCAGATCCTGCCGCGGAGCAAGGCCTGCGCTTGACTCGCCACTGACGCCGCCGCCGCCGCCGCCGCCGCCGCCATGTGAGTCGGAGGGAGATTGGGGATCGGGGAGGGAGCCAGGGAGGAACAACCGCCAGAGCTCGGGCGCGCGCAGCGGGAAAAATACCCACCGGCCGCTCCGTTTCCCGCCGGTTCCCGCGTCGCGTGGCCGTGCGTGCGCCCGTGAGAGCAGCGCGCCACCGGGCCGGCGCCGTTTCGTCACAGGCCTTAACGTCTACCCGCTGAGCAGGCCGGTATGCGAGATTAGTTGGGTAGGCTGGGCCGAGGTCAATCCTTCGAGATCCTTCTAGACCCTGGACGAGCAGGGTCTTCTTGTTTAATATATCTATGTTAAAATTATAATAATCTAATAAATTATTGAAACAAATTAAACATAACAGTTTATTATAATATAGGTTACATATTATAATAATCCAATAAATTTATATAACCTAATTTATTTTTATATTTGTTGGCGTAAAAGATTACGCTAACAGGTTTAGAAAACTAAGTGTTTAACAAATGAAGTGTCTGTTTGAGCAAACTATTCCAAGCCTCCAAGATGGATAATAGATTGAGATAGTTCGAAGTGTGTATTGAATATCTAAGTATTCGATGTCTTTTACATAGTGAAGAGGAGTATTTATAGACCAAATACATGGAAAAAAGACTTCTTAATTTACACTCTAATTACAACCGACTATGAAGATTACGTTTAATATTCTTCATAGGGGTAGAAAAGTAAAAAACTAATCTAATTAGTGAGAAGATAAATCTTATATATTTGCTGGCAACCCCTTTCGGGTGAAGAGGCTTCGAGAGGCTTCGTCACGCCGAAGCCTTGACGGAGGTCTCCGTTGTATAAGGCTCCAAATACAGCGGAGCCTTGATGTCTTTAGAATCTTCGGAGACCAAAGCTTCTGACTTCGTTTTTTCTGCTTGTATTGACATGAAAGTGTCCTTGACTTCTGGAGAGGACGAAATATTTTCCCTTAACAATATATTTTCCCTTAACAATATTAGTATAATTCTAATATAAAATAAATATGGATGATTACTGTTGTCATTGACATAATTTTATGGTAATCGAAACTATTATATCTAACGGTCGATCGGTCGAATGACATGAAAACCACCGCTGTTTTTGTTAAAACTTTTGTGCACCAACAGCAACAGCGGTGGACGACGGCTTCGCATCTTTGCGGCCAACGAGGAAAGCCGGCAGGCAGGGCGTTGTCGTTGTCATCGCAAGCCACGCGCGGCAGCTAGCTGCGAAGCATGCATGCAGGCGGAAAGATTGATCATATGTGCTTGGATTTGACTAGCTGCGCGTGTCATCGATCTTTAATCTTTTGTTATTCGGCGCTTGTTTGAAGCCCTGGTGTCCTGCTGCCGGCCGGCCTAGTTAACAGACGCACGCCGCGCCTCGGTCGAACACTCCCCACAGTCCAGTATGCAGCAGCAGAACGTACGTGCACACATCGTGGCGAGCTCGTCGGATAATTGTTTCATCAGCCAGTGTGAATTTGCTCGGTCTCCAAACTATATAATATTCCGAGTAAAGAGACGGCGTCGCATGCATGATGCATGCCCTCGCAAAACCAAAAAAGAACCGGAGGAAAAAGGAAAAGGGTTTCCGGCCGGCTAGCTAGCGCCTAGCAGGACAGGAGGAAGTACGCATATATTCCAGCTTCGGCTGCAAAAGCGCACCTGCGTTTTTTGACTCCTCCCCGTCGTCGTAAAGCGGCCATCATTCTGATCGAAGAGGCCGGCCGCCTGCATTCCTGCCGCCCCTTCTAGTAGTACCACGCACCCGCACTGCATGCAACGACACTGGGACAACACTGGCCGCGGCCGCGGCCCGCGGGCACGCGCGCAGAATGCACGCCAACAGCACGGCGACGACGCTTGGACAACACTGGCGACGCCACGCGCGCGCGGAATGCACACAAACACCAGCCGAGCGCGCGAGCGAGGCCGGCAATATAGTCATTTTGACCGGCCGCTTCCTCGAGGCTTTTCCTCTACGCGGTGGGCACTCGTCCTCTCGCCTTCTTACTTTTCTCCGTTTCTCCCCTGCTCCCCTGCGCGCCATGCTGGCTGCTGCATGCTTGCATTGCAGGCGAGTTAGACGCATCCCTGCATCCATGCATGAAACCATGCACGTACACAGATCCTAGCTAGGATGGCTTGGTGTACGTACTACGATCTATGCATGCGGCGTCAATGCATGTTCCTGAGATCAGACGTTAAGCACGTTCGTTCGTCGGGACTCAGGGGATCGAATCACTGAACCCCGCTAGCTAGCTCTCCATATGTGCACGCAGCACAGCGACCTGCAGCGAGCATACGAGCATATACCGATGCGCGCATGCGTGCGTGGGCGTGTTGTTCGTGGGTCACGCATCAACGGATACGATGCAACACTGAATGGATGCATCCTCCCTCTTGCCTGAATATTGCTGCGAAGTGACATGGCCCTGCATCTGAATCTCCACTAGCCCGTGCCTTTTGCTTTGCATCTGTAACGTTTGTCTCCGAGCATATTCGCCACTAGCTATGTACGGGGCCCGTTGGTTTGGTGACTTGCCAGAAAATTCTTCTCCTTTTACAGTTCGGCCCTATACTGTTGTCCATTGCTATCTAGCTCATCTGTTCTGTAAAATTCAACACACTGAATGTATCTGATGCTCGCTCCACCCATGTAGTAGCATGCATGTGGCTTCTGCCGTGTGCTATACGCAGAAGAATGTATTGGCCTGATGCATGTGGCTTCTCTCTATTTCTCTCTTGAGCAATGTATGTACGGGATGAAAACACTGCAAAATGCAGAGAATACTACTCCAGCAGCTGGTAGTATTACATGACAGGTGCTCTCTCCAATGATAACAGCATGATTTGAACCAACAGTAATAAACAAATCGCCTGCTTTATTTTCTATCATGGGGTGAACCCTTTTCTACACACACCAAACAGTACTGTGTGAACCTTTAGGAAAGCAAGCTAGCTAGCTAAGGAAGCGAGACAGCGTGTTCATCTGAGCATGCATGAATCAGCTAGCCCTACTATGTGCAGTCCGGATTTTAGCTGAAAGAGAAGAGAGAGATGAATACAGAGAAAAGGGAGCAGGTGAATCTTCCGTCCCACCCAATGCAAGTGAGTGTGACAGGCGTATGCAGAGCCTTTTCTAGCCCTAATCTTACTTAAAAAATCCTAATCTCACTTAGCTTAGTCACACTTACTGATAAAGCTTATGGCTAGGCAGGCTAGCTAGCTAGTTTACACCGCACTGAACAGTGCATGCTCGCTTATGTTCTCTGTGGCTAGACAAGGCTTATGATTAATTACTTATTGATAGCTCCATCCATCTAGGCAGTTTATTTTGTCGAGAGACATCGGCAAGAGTGTTAGTTCCAACTGGCTGGTTTGGTGTTGAATATATGATCCACTAGCAATGCTACAGTTTTGTAATAATCCTTCTAGATGATCAAGTTGGGTTGCTAATGTGAGGTGAAAATAGCATTATATTAGTTACATGGTTTCGTTTCACCGACAAAATGGTCACTTTTGCCTACAACTTCATGCATGATATTTTTTCGGGGTTAAAGTTTAGACCCCACTTTACCCTCATTTTAGTCTTTAGAAAACCAAACAGGTGAGCTAAAATAGGAATGCTAAATTTTAGCCCTCTTCTTTCCTTTACTCCAAAGGATGCTAAAAAGAGATAAATAAGTTTTTTATACACCCATATGCTAAAGTTTAGCCCATGCATCTAAAGAGCAAAAGATGCTAAAATTTAGCCCTCCCTTTGAGTAGCTAAAGGGATAAAGTTTAGCCAAGGAAAAGGACATAGGCTAAATAGAGCATTCCTAACCCTCCACATCACTAGTGTCTATAAAATTTATTAGCCTGCCACATAAGTAAAAATCTAATGTGGCATGTAATTTAATAAAGATAGAGAAGAAAAATTGAAGAAACCATGTCTTCCTTAATAAACCAGTTCGTCATGATATCCAAAACAGAGATAAAAACTGATTGAACGAAAGGAAGAGAAAAAGAACAGAAAGTAGTGTAAAAAAATTATTGTATGTGCATACTAATAAATTGAGGTTGGGAGTATAGTTTCTAAAGGTGATTTTATATGACAAGATAAGACATTCTCTAAGAAACTATGGATTTACACTGCCCTAAATTTTCATGAGGTAATCCGGCGATCATTTTCCATTAACCACGCAATAAATTGATCATGTAACTACATGTGTTGCAAATGCAGTCAAACAGTGAAACAAAGCCAATTCGACCCCTCGTTCCTTTCCAGGTATGGTCTAGTTTTTCGCACGCACTACGTGTATGGAAAACATTGAAGAATGTATCGTACGAATATTGCAGTGTTTTTTCCTCGCTGGCCGGCTCCGAGGTGCCTCGGAGTCCGTGTAGGTGCGTTTCGCGTTCCCCCACAAACATGCCTGCCTCCTGTCATATACTACTCCTGCTTTGTTTAATGTTTAGCCCAATAAATCTGCACACACTCACGGCAACATTCCATTTAAAACTCTGAACTTGTTCCATCCTGTCCCCTCATTATACATTTAGCATATACTAATGCTAGTGTGAATCCTGCTGGTAGTATATCTACCTGTGCATATGTATGGTAGCTCATGAAATGCCAACTATCACACACACACAGAACGGTAGAATTGATGCAGATTTAGCTCTACAGATTAGTAGTCCCGCGTAATGAATGCGCTCGAACGAAGACGTCTCTGCACACTGACTGTGTACAGTACTACAGTGTATAGGACTGTACAAAATACACACATGGCTCGCTAGTTTGTTCGGCTCGTTACTGGATCGACTTGGATCGCCTCGTTTCCTTAACAAGCTAGCTCGAGCTGCTGTTTTAGCTCATTTCCTTAACGAGCAAGCTCAAGCTAGATCCTGAGTCAAACAAATTAATCTGCCTTACCTTCATGGCCACAACCCACTGCAACCTACTCTGAATTCCTGATGGTTAGTACTCAAAGTACTGATCGGTAGTTTATGGATCATGCATCTAGATTAAACTTCAGAACTAGCTAGGTAGTTGTACAAAACCAGAATACAATAATTTAATTATAGTGTTTTCATACAGTGGCCTGCAGAAAATACAGATTTTGGATTTTCTCCGTGTTACTGATAATTTGCTTGTTTCGAGTTAGTTTAATAATGTGTATTCAATTACTGATATACAATTTAGTTATTTTTGATTTGCCTCACGAGTTAAACGAGTCTGCCCGAACTATAGCTAATGAGTTGAGCTATCAAACGAGCCGAGTCGAGCCGAGCCGAGCAAGCCGAGTTGGCACGTTAGCTTAACGAGCCAACGAGCCAGATTGATTTCTAGAACTACACCTACTCGTGTATGGACCAAATTAAAGACAAGACCATAATGCACATAGTATGTCGACCATGTAGCCATGTACTGTGCAATGGTACAATACAATGAATTTTGCGGTTTTCTCGGAAAGGTGTACACTTTGTCAGGCTCCTTTATTTGTAATTGTATCAAATTTATCCCTCGCCCTCTCTCTTTACGCCATTTCTCTCTCTCACACACACTTCTAGTTATGTGAGTATATAAAGACACCACTCTAGCTTTTCTCTATTGTCTTCTTCTCTACTTCTCACCCTTACACAGAACTTGCAAAGTTGCCTCCTTTCGTCTCAATGGAAGCGCCTCACCTTCTTCTTGCTCCTCTTTCTGACCCAACGGAGCTCACCGGTGCAGCTGCTACCGCTGCTGCTGTTGCTGCCTGCAGGCTAGCATTTGGGGATCCAAGAGAGGATGAGCTGATGAAGGGAGATGATGAGCCTCACAGATAGGAGAAAGTCGGAGAGCATCTTGCATTTGAGCTCTCTCACTGCAGGCGACCTCCTTCTGCTCCGCGAGCTAGCTAGCTAGCTAGCTAGCTGTGTGGAGCATTTGGAAAACGCACGGGCGGTGTGAGCGTGTGGGGAATTGAGGCGTCGTGGTCCGAGATATATAAATATCTCTAGGTATCTTAATTAGCGTGTTTAGTTTTCTAGATTAATTATTCTCCTCATGTTTTGGCTTCTGCTTCTTTTCTGCTCTATTATTTTGTGTATTGAGAGGCTGTAAGTGACGCATTCTTGGTTTGGAGCTAGCTAGCATGTTTGTGATGCCAGACATCTCTTGACACGGCCTTCTTGAGTAACATAGTATGAAGGGTTGGAGAAATCAAGCCTTAAGCCTGGAATGCATCAGTTACACTTTGTAATGCATATGTAATCTTATCATTCCTTTTTCTGTTTCGTCATCTGTCTCTGCTAGCTTATTGTGTTCAGTGTTCTACTAGTATTGTTAATTACTTCGTAGGAACTGAAGCTGTATCTGTATCTGTATATGCCTACTTTTATCTTTGAAGTTTGAACTCACTGAATAATATTCAGACCATCTTTTCTGTCAATTATGCTTTTGCAACCAGTGTGATGTACTGTATCGTCTTGCAGGGTCGTAGCCTCGCTGCAGGTAATTGAATATATAAGTTTGTGTATATATATATCTCGGAAATTTATTAATTATTGGTTGCAACCTGAAGCTAAGCCTGAATTTATGTGCGCCATAAACATCACATCAACTAATAGAGCTTCCTCGATGAGATCGAACAGTACGTACGTGCTATATATTCCATATCCCCACAAGGGCACTCACTCATCAGATGAGATGAAGGCTACCTCAGATGGCCGCGTGCATGTTTAATGCGCCTGTTTAATTACGCCTCAATCAATTAGCAGTAGGGACATACATTCTTCTTCCAAACCGGCTAGATGCATGCAGGGAGAACAAGAGGAATTGAAGCTGTGGTGGTACCACACACTGAGGCCAGTAGGCCAGCAGGCCACGGCAAGCAGAGAGAGGAGCGAGACTGCATCACACACTGATCGAGGCCACTGCTGCAGCCTGCAAGTGGACGAGCGAGAGAGATATCCATTCCCCATCCCATCCTCACACACCTACCGGCTACCGTGTTCTAGATCGTCAGGAGACCGGCAGGCCGGCCGGCCTTGAATGCATTTCGCATTTCCACAATCTTCTGCCCCCTTGTGTGGCTGCCTGGCTGGTGATGCAGTGACCCTGATCTGCTTGGTTGCTTGCTACCTGCATGCATGCAGTGAAGTGGACTCTTGACCTCGATCTTGTGCTTGCTGCATGCCGGCCTGCGACGAGAGCGCCAGAGCCCAGAGTACGTACGTGGTGGTTGGCCTTCGTCTCCCATTTTGCATCTTGCAATTTGCATTGCGTTGCAGCAACAGAATTATAGAACGAGGGTTGGCTAGCTGAGATAGTAGTAGTACGTAGTACTGTCTGAGCTGCACAGTGGTGGTCAGATCACAGATGGTCGCTCGGCCTGCACCACAATTCAAAACCTGGCTGGTTAATGCTTGGGGCAGGGAATATTCAGCGGCTGTGCAGGAGCCTAATGCATGCAACCACTGTGCCTCATTAAATGGGGCCTCCTCCTTTTATACCCTTTGCTTTTAATAGGAGTGGCAGCACTCACTGCACCACTGCTGCATAGTCCATGCTACTGCCCATTCCATATAAACAAGCTGCTGCTGCTGCTGAGATGCATGCAGTGAGATAGCTAGAGGTACAGGCGGAGAGGAGCTAGCCTAGCCATGGCACATTGGCACAAGCAGAGCATACTACTGGTCTACTACTACAAGCATGTCCCCACTACTCTGAAGCAGGCTGCATGCTGCAAGCCTGCAACATCTAGATTGCCTCTTCCATTGGACTCTCGTAGAGAGCTGGCCGGCCCTCATTTCGATTGCTCCCGGATACTTAGTTTCTTAATTGATGTCTTATTTTGTCATATTAATAAGATATTATATCTAGAAATTATATTCTTAAACCTTAATTTCTTAGTATGTATCTACAATAAATATTGTATATTATTTTTTTCTCTTTTTCTCGTCAAATCACTTACATTCATGTCTTGTATATGATGAAAACATGATGTTTTGCTTAAGACATACTTCTTTCGGTACACAAAAACAAATCATTTTGGATATGATTTCATGTATCACTGAACAATTACTTAGAGTATTTTTCTATATTTGCACTTATTAAATATAGTGCATGAGTAAATATAGCATGAAAAACAAGAAAGAAATAGTACTACTTGAGGGTTATAGTTGTCCAAAATGCATAATAAAATGTAAAACGACTTGTTTTAGCAAACTCTTGATACAAGCCTAAGACAACTTGTTTTGTGTACCGGAGGGAGTAGTTTCTTCAAGTTTTATTCTTTCTTCTTTAACTCCATTGCCACATCATGCATATTATTTTCTACATGACAATCTAATAAATAACTAAGATGCTGTATCATACTCGTGTGTATGTGGAAGATCGAAAATAGCCCGAGAGAGCAATAATGTGCCTAATTAATGGGTAGTAATAGTCATGAAGAGGGTTTTAATCTGTCATATCCGTGTGAATCCACATTTGTAGCTTTGTGTGAGCAAGTACACATGTAATATACTTCAATTCTCTCCCAGCTAGCTACTGCTAGAGAGCTTCTGGCATTAATGCATGCCATGCATAGAACAGCAGCGAGCGATTAGCAGGGGCATGCACGAGGCTGCATTGCATGCATTCAGCGGCCACAAGAGATAGCGTTTTGTTGCTAGTGCCTTGTCCATTTCGTCATTGAACAGTGAGCTGTAGCTAGACTGAAGTAGGCTACACGTACGGCCGACAATCCAGCTATATTGTGAGACGTGAGTTGTGAGCTGTGATGGTGGCCACATCTACGTACCTGCACGCGTACGTGCCAGTAAGGCAGTAGTAACATTAACAACACAGCGCAAATAGTCTTCCCACACTGTAACGACACAGCTGCATGCCCTGCTGTGCTCACTGTAAATGGATGGAGGATTTAGTACCCAGTTTGGATGTTTGAATGTTACTTTGGAGTATTAAATGTAGACTATTTATAAAATTCAGTCATAATCAGAGGATTATTCACGAGACGAATCTAACGAGCCTAATTACATCATGATTTGACAATGTAATGCTACAGTATATATTTTCTAATCATAGATTGATAATTAGGTTTAATAAACTTGTCTCGCGAATAATCTTTTGATTTTGTAATTATTTTTATATTTTGTTCACATTTAGTCCTTCAAATGTGACCCGGCGGCCGGTTATATATGTCACTGCAACGAGACGCGGAGATCAACTACTAGCTACATTTCCATCTCTGATGCCGTCTATATACCAGTCCACTTCTCCAGTACTGTAAGATCTGGCAGTGCAAAAAAACTCTATGTTGTCTGTTATATGTTACGATACGACATTTACTTCCTTATCATTTATTTCTTAAGGTGTAATGTTTAAATTAATCTAGATCATTAATTTTAGTTTGGATTAAAAATAAACTAAAACTCCAAATCTCCTCAGAACTCCATTGTTAAACGTGCTCAGACGGGAGTAGTATCAGGATGAGTGACCTCCTGAGAAGTTCTCGTTTACATCCCGACACACCCATGGCCTTCAAACAAGGTCGGGCCCATATGGCCTATTTCAAAAAAAAAAAAACTAAAACTAAGAATACTTCCTAAGGAGCGAGTAGAAAGGAGAACGGGGTGTCTAGAAGAAAAATCAGCACATAAAATTAGAAAGGAAGGAGGCACACTACACATTGGACAAAAATCAGCGCTGATAATTGAAAAATTGCTGAAAAAATGGAACCATGCACTGTTATTATGGAGACCACATTTACCTACCGCTTAAAACAAAAATATATAACTATTTTTTTAAAAAAAAATAAAAAAATAAAAAATTAACGGTTAATAATATCTGTAATATATCGTCAAACTTGTCGTATATAGCTGTTCTGTACTAGTACCATATATGAAGTAATCGGCTTCTGCAGCTAGCTATATATATACTTGCTGAACCAGAAACTTACATGAAGGTTCGAATATTTCGAGGAGAACGTCCCTCGTACGAGAGAACAAAAGACCTAAAATTGTTTTTACTGCTATAAGATATATAGAGAGTTTTATACGAGTTTGACTAAATTAATAGGTGTTTGGTTGCTGCTACAAACTATTGCAATATTTTCTCTGGTCCCACGTATATTAATGATTTAAAAAATGTAGCACAAGATTTTCTTAAACTTACCAAAGTGTGATAAAGAATTTGATAACCTCACCTTAAATAAATTTGACAATTTCTATTGACAAATAATAGCTAACAACCAAACGTGCCAAATGTTGACGAGATGTTTGTACATGCATGTCACGGGCCGGATTGCATCAACGGAGACACTCGACGTACTCGACTATGATTACGAGGTTAGCCGATGGATCGACGCCGGGCGGGCGGGCGGGCGGCAGGCGCATATGCGGAGTACGCAAGCTCATCCCCTTCCGCTACATGACATACCACGCGCACTCCGGCGGATCTGCGCTTGTCTTGTCGCGCGCGCAACACGACGCGAGGACACCACGGCCTCATCAATACATGCTGGGCGGCTGCCCCATCCATGATCCATCCATCCAGCCCCACCAGCTGCATGCTGATTTCTCTCTTGTTTTTTTCCCCTCACTTCTATCTTGCATGCATGATGCATCTATCTGCCTCGAAAATATTTTGTTTTTAAATAGAGTTAATAAATTTGCGACGTACTCCCTCCGGTGTACAAATATTAGTCGTTTAGACAAAATTACACATACCAAGGTGATATTAAATAAAGTTACAAGGGTTGTCTCAATTGGTTATGGAGCCTATATTTAGGGGGTGTTTGGTTCCACCTTGCTAAACTTTAGGGACTAAAGTTTAGTCCCTTTTAGTCCCTAAATTGCCAAACAAGGGGACTAAAGTGGGACTAAACTTTAGTGACTAAAGTTTAGCCTTTAGTCCCAAAGAACTTGCTAAAGGGGACTAAAAGTACTACTTACCTCTCATCCCTCACTCTCTTTTAGTACTTTAGTCCTTAGAACCAAACAGCAATGGACTAAAGTTTAGTCCTATAAAAAAAAGGAGACTAAAGTTTAGTTTAGTCCCTAAAGGAACCAAACAGACCCTTAGTGGTGCTACCCAAGTTCAACTCCCAATGCCCACATCTCATTTGGCAGCAATGCTTCGATTAACGAGATGACTAATATTTGTACACTCTCAATAAGAACCGAAACGACTATTATTTGTACACCGGAGGGAGTACGTGAGTAAAACGGTAAAGTATTTTTTATTGGTGAAAAAATAATATGCGAACTATATTAAAAGAATAAAAAATGCTTTGCGGATGGATCGGGGTAAGCAATGAGCGAGCTATAAATAACGTTTTTTCCACCATAAATTTGAAAGACTATAAATTAGATATTTTTGAGACTAAGTAAAAAAATGTAGCGCTTTTTATAGCGTAAAAAGTGCCCCGAATATAGGAACTTTAGACTTTCTTACTCATTATTTTTAATCTCACACTCGTCACTACTGTATTAGAGCAACCTCAATGTATATGGATGGGTTGGTCCATATAGATAAATTAAAAATAACTATTGTAGTATTTAGTTGTTAAAATCTGCGTAATAATAAATAGCTGGTGTTGGGGGAAAATATTTCATCTTCCAAAAATCAAGGATACTTCCATATTAATACAAGCAGAAGAAACGAAGTCAGAAACTTTGATCTCCCAAGATTCTAAAAGCATCAAGGTTCTGTTGTATTCAGAGTCTTGTACAGCGGAGACCTCCATCAAGGCTTTGACGTGACGAAGCCTCCCGAAGCCTCTTCACCCGAAGGGGTGCTGATCTTCTATCCTCTTAAATTAGTTTTTTACTCTTTTACCCATACGAAGAATATTAAACAGTATCTTCTTAGTCAGTTAAATTTGAGGGTAAAGAAGTCTTTTTTCCTTTGTATTCGATCTATAAATACCTCTCTTCACTCTGTAAAGGGTATCGAATACTCAAATATTCAATATACTTCGAACTATCCCAGGCTATTATCCATATTCGGAGACTTGAAATAGTTTACTTTAACAAGCACTTCGTTTGTTACACACTTAGTTTCTTAAACATGTTAGCGTAATCTTTTACGCCAACAGCTAGCTAAACCAAATAGGTGGGACCCATAAGCAAATAAAACAAGCAAGAGTAAATGTGAGAGAAGAAAAGAAGAAGAGAATTTTTTTTATTCCTCATGAGTAGTCCATAGCACTATAGATAGCTGAATCTATTATCTTATCTTTCTATAGATTAGTTCCATGATCCTTATAAATAGCCGAACTTATTTCTTTATTCCTACGTACTATTTATTTTGCAGAAACACGGTGGACTGCCCTTACGATCTTTTGCACATATCTTATTAGGCTATTCACAGTGAAGATTTTATGGTATTAGTTACCATGACACATTAGGTTTTTTGCTGACATGATATTAAATTAATGAGGGAAGAGAAGGAAGCAGTGTCATCTCCATGACATGGTGCTAACCCGTTTCCAAGACGGATGAAACAAAATAAAACGCCCACTGTGAGCCAAATCGTTTCATCGGAAAAAGGGTATTTAATTCAGTTGCAAAACATTTAATTACACGGGTTAGTCTAGGAAATTGTAAAATGAAACTCTCCACTGATAGAGAGTATTTCATTCAGTTATAAAGCTGACGTGGACTTATAAAAAACAGTGTTATGATACCCACCATTGTAAATAGCTTTAGTATATTTATTCGGGACTAAAAGACTATAGAGAGACGGAGGGGCTAATAATATTTTAGCCGCTGGGCTTGATTTAATTTACAGCTTACTGATTTATATCACAGCACGGTACACTGTGTAACGGAGCTAGCGGAAAGATAGCTGACACAGTATTGCGACCTGTGTGCATGCGCATGCAGATCGGAAGGGGACACCAGATACGATGCATGATGCCTTATAATTTTGAGCAAAATGATTGTGACCTTACATAACCGATGGATCACACGTGGTTGTGTGTGCGTGTGCGCGCGTTTTCCGTGTTACTACACACGTACGTACGTACTTCTGCTACTTTCATTTTGTCGAGAAAGTAGTCGTGTACTACCTAATCGATTTTACTGCGATGAACATGCATGCTATGATATGCATGTCCGGGAGGAGCCGAGCAATGCTGGGCTATTTCGCTGCCACCGATCGAGATCCGGATTCCCGCGGCCGGGTACAAAAGCTACGGTGTGTAGCAGCAGCGCACATGCATATATGCGTGTGTAAATTTTACTAGCTCGGAAAATGCACGCATGTATATCTTACCTTCCAGGTCTCGTACGTACGTGTGTTTCTCAATGTTAGAAATGGTAGCGCTACTAATTTATCAGTGTTCATGATGCATGCATGTGATAGTTGTACGTGGATGAAATGTGTGTAGTGCAGCTAGCTCAGCTCCTCACATTATGTGTGTAGTAACTGGTATCGTGACGCCATTAATTGAAGAATGGGTTGGTGAAGACAAGCTAGCGCCATTTCAACGACATCGCGCTCTAGCTGACAGCACAATCTTTTCTAGCTTGCACGCTGCTGGAGTGCAGCAGTTGCTAGCTAGCTGCTCGATGATCATAGGGTACCCTCGATCGATCGAGCTACCGACCGGTAATGGCTACGGGCTACTGGAGACAAATCGCAAACTAGCTCTGCGTGTAGGCTGGAAGAATTAAACACAAAGGAGGAGACCCATCACAGATAATTCACAGATGCTACACGTACCGGTGTGTGCATGGCAGGAAGGCAGCACGTACAGATGCTACAGAAAGAAGGTGCGCGTGCTGCGTGCAGCTAGCTTGTTGCCTCAAGCAAGCAAGCTATAGTTTTATTCAGTACTCCTCCGGTACACAAAAATAAGTTGTTTTGGATATGATTTCGCATATCAAGGAGCAATTAATTAGTATGTACTTTCCATGTTTGCCCCTATTAAATATAGTGTATGAGAAAACATAGCACAAAAAACAAGAAAAAAAGTATTACTACTTGAGGGGTATAGTTGTCTAAAATGCACAACAAAATGTAAAACGACTTGTTTTAGCACACTCTTGATGTAAGCCTAAAACGACTTGTTTTGTGTACTGGAGGGAGTACTACTGTAGTAGAGTACGACTACTCTACTAGTAGCAAGGATCTTACAGCTAGAGATCATCGTGTACGGTATTTTGGAGCTAGACTGATAGGTCGTCGAACGAGACGCACATTTAGTGAGATACTGAGATGTAGTATCATGCATGGATGGATTGCTGGATGCTGGAGCCTGGATGAAGCAAGACGAAGACGATCCATGCATGCATGTGTCGGCGCGCATGCAGGGCGTGATGGCCGCGTAGGCTGGAGCCCTAGATGCATGTAGGTTCCTCTCTCGAGATGTGTTTTTTCAGAGATCGAGATCTGTTTCTAACGAAGAACTAGTCGAGAATATTCAAGCTAGGGAGATAAGAAAATAACTTTTCGTAAACAATCACTCTCCACTGTGCTTAAAGCTTTAAATCTCTGCCAAACAAACCCTTTCACCGCACACCGTTAATAAAACCTGTTAATTACCAATCCAGTAGTCAAAGTCTTTAGATTAAATGTTACTTGTTACTGTTGTTGGTGACTAATAGCCTACTACTAATCTAAACATCTAGTTACGGTTGTCTGAACACCGTAGGTAAGCGGCCTAGCCAATGGTTTATAGATCTTAAAATTCATATTCATATTAAGGTTAAAGTGAAGCACTTAAATTAAAGATAGTTAGACCACGTTCCATAACTCTAATTTATTTTCCTGAAGTGCTCCTCGAGAAAGTGTTTGAGCTGAAGTTGGAGCTGAGCTTTATCTACCAGAGTAATACCGTGTTCCACGCACGCACTGTTCACGTGTAACTATACTACGCTTTCTCCCGTGCCTTTTGCTGCTGCCTGGCGCGCTGGGGCTTAGCAAGCAGCTTGGTTAATGCGCGCACGCGGTGGTTGCAGTTGCACGCGCCCATTCGGAGCAGGAGGGCGCGCATGCATGCATGCATGCTCCTGGCGACCGTGTCTGCACATGCATGTGTGGTCGATCTCTGAAGAGGGACTTGTTGGTGTAGCAATAGCATATGGTGTGTTGCATGCTGGGATCATCAGTATACGGGACTGTGCATAGGTATTATTAGGGGTGCCTATACATTGCTGCCCTTGACGTACTTCGCTGGGCCGGTACAGCGGTCACGCGACAAGCCAAGGCAATGTTGAACAAGCCTACTGTAGAGTTAGTGTATGTGTTTCACGTACCACATTAGCTTGTACAGACGTACCGTCGTCCAACCCATCTGACATGCATGCCAACCAAATCATATACTCGATCCATCATGTCATATCTACAGAAGTATATGGGAATAATAAACACGCCTTCCAAAAAAAATGGAGAGTAATCTGATTTTGGTTAGGTTGACCTCTGTTCGTGTTATAACACAGGCAAGTCGATCGGTGTTGACTACGTGAAAAGCAAATTAACTGGTGTAACGTGTAATCTATTGCAGAACTTGCATTTCCTTGCAAACGAGCAGAGATTTCAAGTAGCTAGTGTTTTCCTTAAAAGATAGTACCAGTAGTATATGGTTTTCTATTGTATACAGTGCACTGCTCTCAGCTTTTGCCAAGATTTTTTTTGTCTGAATGAGTACTGGGTAGCTACAGAAGCTATTTCTGCATTGTAAAATGAGAGGTCTGAACTATGATGGGAGGAAGCAAGTCTAGTCCACAACTAACAGCGGCAGCAGGTGTCCATCTGAATTGCGTGTAGGATATGTAGGATGTCTGGTCGCCAAGCTTCAGACCTGCCGTCAGGCACCGCTTCTTTAGACGACCACTGTTATTTTTGTTCAGACTTCAGAGGCCTCTTCAGTGAGAGCTGTGAAGCCAATATAATGGAACAAGTCATCAAACAACACTGTTCAAACGCGTTGAAAATGGTAAGAACAAACACACGTAACCGCTGTTTTGGTAATGCCAGGGCCACTGAATCTAGCTAAATGAAATGCGGAAATACGGATGAGGCCTGATGAATGATTATATATAATAAACAGGGATGAATTAAATATTATATATATTATAAACATAACAAAGAAGCAATACCACATGGATTTTTTGAACAAATCATTTAATAATCCGTAGCGATAATCCGAGAATTAGCTAAAAAGAATGCAGGGTTTTCACTTCAAGTTTTAAGTTCTCTACGTTACAGCAGCGGCGCCCGGAATACAATTGATCAGCATAAGGCCGTTGAAACAACATGACAGCAGAACAAATGAATCAAACACTGGAGAACACAAAGCAGCCATGGGCAGCAATGACCTGAGAAGCTTTGAACGGGAGCCCAACGATGATTTCAAGCGGACCCAAACTCAGCCATCCACTTTTCGTGCTTCTCTATATCAGCGGGCGAAACACTCTTTTGAACCTTGGCAAGAGCTTCCTCAAAGTCACACATGGCCACTGGGTCCTTTGAGATCTCATCTTTTGACATGTTCTTAATCTCATCACGGGTCTTACCGGCAATCTTCCGTCTCATACCATTCATTGAAGCATCACGGCAAACATTTGTAAGGTCGTCGCCACTATATCCTTCTGTCCTCCGGGCAACTTCATCTATGTCCACATCAGTAGCAACCTGTTGATGTAAAAGAGGCATTAATAAACAACAAAACATATGGAACAGTAATTTATCGCCAAAACAGATGATGGAGTATTGGGCAGTGGACGATGTATAGTCTCATGTACAACTCAGTAGTAAGCTTAAATATTCAAAGAACAAAAGTTAGGGCCAACAACATATATAGGCTTCGATGCAGGGATGCAACTTATGATCAAAAGTAGTAATTTATGGAGGCTACATATGCATGGCATCACGCAAGAATATGCATGCACGGCAAAAACAATTCATAGAGGTTAGAGATATAACAGCCTGTAACGCACAACAGTTATGGTGTGTGCACGAACTGCATTGTTTAATTTGAGCAGTAATCAGAAACACATTGAAGAAATAAACAAAAATATCTCAAGGATGAAATTTACCACACAGAAAAAGATGAGCAACATATTACCTCAACAGTTTTAAGATTAATATTGATGAGTGCCTTTCTGCTTTCAAAATTTGGAAGTGGAATGTAAATACGCTTCTCCAACCTCCGTCTGAGTCAATTAAGGTTGCAAGAGTTAAGAGGTCATACATGGACACCATATGGCGCAGAAAGTAGTGAAAACAAATATGTGCTAACTGTAGTTACATGGAGCTAGAACATTGACTGAGAAAGAAATAGCTAGGAGAAGTCCAATAACAAAAGCAATTGTGACAGCCAATTATACCAATGGGTTTAAGCGATGTTGACTAATAACAAATGACTAGCCCCAAAAAGTATCAATATGCTTGTTAATAATAATAAATGGTTACTTATAAAATATGAAGTCCACACCTAATTTCAGATATATAAACCTCTCGTCATTAAAACAAGTGATGATGTGCAAGTTTTATTGACTTAGATCAGACTAAAATTGTGTTCCTTCCAGGAGCTTGCATTTAGGACAAGGGCTTTGGGGCCTATCGATGAGTAAAAATATTTCCACTCTTAAATATTAAACCCATAAGCACAGTGACATGAAAAATTAAGCAGGACCCATTCCGCGATTATTTACATAAAATTTGAGGAAATAAGCATGATGTAGTGCTAAATACAATTGAGTGTAGTTTACTTGAATTACAATGAGAATTTCCAAATATTCCGTAGACTCAATAAATCACTGGAGCAAATATGACTGGAAAGGGTGTGCCAACCTCAGTGCTTCATCAATATCCCATGGAAAGTTGGTAGCTGCCAGAACCATAACTATTTTTGGTTGACCATCTTCCGTGGTAGAGCTATTGTTTACACCATCTATTTGAACTAGAAGTTCAGACTTCACCCTCCTTGATGATTCATGCTCACCAGAAGCTCTGAACATTGGGTAAAAAACTTAGTAAATGCATTAACTTATATATTAGGTAATAGACTAATAGCATTTTCTAAATGTTTAGCATAGACAATTTTCTATGATGATCACAGCTTTAGGAAATTCTAGTGAGACCTGTACTTGATTTTATTGGTGTTTTTATTTTAAAAAAAATATATAGAAGCACATATATGTTGCTTCACTTGCACGAAAATGGCAATAGAATGTATTTGTGAGTATGCTACAAAGTGTTCAGAGAATTTTGATTGTATTTGGAGGCAATAGCAAGATTGAACATCCATGGACAAATAGTGTTCACATACCCACGAGATGTGCACAGGGAGTCGATTTCATCAATGAAGATTGTGCTTGGAGCATAGAACCTTGCAAGATCAAATAAACAACGGACCATGCGCTCACTCTCCCCACGCCATTTAGAAGCCAATGTTGCAGAAGAAACATTGAAGAATGTTGTGCCACATTCTGTAGCTACTGCCTTAGCTAACAGGGTCTTTCCAGTACCAGGTGGACCAAACATTAGAACCCCTTTCCAAGGTCGGCGAATACCCTGGCCAGAAATAGAATCCATATGGATAGGATAAGGATCAAAACTGAACAAGTTCACAAGCTAGAATAAAATAATAAATTAATATCTTCAAAACCAGAAGTCCAGACTGGTGGTGTGGTGGTATAGGTGCATGGTGATTTGAATGGCGTGTACTAGTCACAATAAAAAGCTTATTGTGTGTGCATGTCCAACTGAATTTCAAGCTACCAAATAAAGGTAGCAAGAAACATCACATGCCAGATCATGTCCACGGCCATGCATTGGCTAGCATCAAGAATAAATTGCAGTCAAGGTTGTGGAACCCAATAGAATACTGTAGTTAAAATCATTACCTGAAAATACTCAGGCATCCAGAGAGGAAGGACAACTGCTTCCTCAAGGAGTCTTTTGGCCTCACTAAGTCCTGCGACATCATCCCATCTTACACCTGGGGTAGAATCCAGAACATCCCTTTCAAGCATAGCAGCCAAGTCCATATCAGGTCCTTCATACTGTCCCTTTTTGGTCTTGCCTTCTTCAGCATCGCTGCTCTGTTAGGAAATAATTAAAAATGTCACGGTCTAGCAAAAGGATGAGACAAGATAGGCAACTTGAACACCGTATAAAAGTGTTCTGTATCACCTATCTATCATCTAGCAAAAGGATGAGACAAGATAGTCAAAGTATTGCACATAGTATCTAAATGAAGATTTCAATACCCTGATTAGGAATATAACGATAAACAGATAAACTCTTGGTTATCCTGTTTCAGTAGAAAATTAATTTCAAGACGGTTGGCATTTTTAATACCATACAAATACACTAGCAGTCTAGCACAGTATGGAACTAAGGATAGATGACCATGGTAATGCTCCTATAGTGAAGTTACATCTCTGGGACAGAAAAAGGCCCATGCTCTCTCAGGACAACAACACCAAAGGGAGTAAGGGACAACTCAGGTTCACATATTTTAAGGATGTATGCGATTAACAAAGAAAGATAAGTTGGACTAAGTTGCATCAAGTGATTGACTCGTCAGTCATCACCATCTATACTACTTTAAAAGAAGATAGTGGTGGTAAGTCGGCCACCACCACTTTTCTCATTGACACATGAACCTAGAGGCAGAAATAATAAGCACAACACAACAACCCATAAACGTGGACCCAAATGCAAATTAATGGAAATTATTCTATCATGTTTTAAGGTATTTATATTATTTATATGATGTTCTTTTAATGTTGTGATTTTTTTCTAGTTGCAACGCACGGGCACTCAACTAGTGTCACAAAAATTGTTAACTCTGCTTTGTATACACCATGGGGTATGCTCTGACTAAACCTACAGCCAAATTCTGCCATATAAATGCATAAAAATACTGATTATAAAAAGAAGCATCAAGCTTGTATTCTAGATGATGTTGTGATCGTGAAGATATTATTTTTCACTAGGTACATAAATTAATGACTCCAAAAGAAAAAACAAACAGTAAAACTGTTATTGAAGTTGTGGTTTGATGTATTGCCTACAACGATGCAGTTATAGGAGGAAACTACGAACTGTAACACAACATATTTTCTCAAATAAAGAATGAAAGAAACAGTACTTGACAGAAATTACCGCTGAATCAGCCTTGCTTGAACTTGACTTGCCTTTCCTCCCACCAGTGCTAGACGCAGCTGTTGATCTTGCCGCAGAGTTTCCTTTACTTCCGTTAGGTTTTGCACCACGACTAGGTGTTCCAGTCTTTGATGGACCCCGTGCCCAAGCTCCATCTTGGGAGGATTTTCTTGTACTAGATTGACCTCGCGTTGATCTTCGGTTTGGGGCATCTCTTGGTGGTGCCCACACATCGGGGTCATCAAAGGGTGCTGGTGATGATGTTGGATACTCATCCAATGGTTGGAAAACAAAAGATTTATTAGAGCGAATAGGAGGTGATGAGGACCGCCTTGTGCCAGGAGATTCTTTAAAGGCCTTTAATTGGGCATCAAGCTGTTTCACGATTTCTACTTCATCACAAATAGCTTTCTTACAGTTTATCCATTTTGTGCGAATCAGAGCATCATCCAAAGTAGTTAGATGCCTGCAACATCAAGTCTTATCTATCATAACAAGGAGCAATATAGGGGAAATGCATATTTTTAGGCTTTTAAGTATGTTCACAAGTTATCATATTCAACTATCTTTTCTTTGACATAATTCTTTAAAATTATCTAACAAAGGATGCGTGAGCACTCTATTCTAGTGAAAACACCACTTACTATCTTGAAAGCATCAACATCCATAATGTGTGATAATGCAAATATGGTTAGTGTTCCCGCAGAAAACACATATGTTTTTTTTCTGAACGAAGTTCAAAGATGTCTTAATATCCAGAACACCCGACATCCTGACTTTACATTATTACATACATTGCCTAATGATCTCTAGCACCCAATCATAAATCCCAGTTACTGTGTCACTTTGGGAATTTCTAAATCACATCGTACTAAACCCAATCAAACCACTCGATTTTACCGAGCCAGTAGCCAGAATAACCTAACCAGGGAGAACAGCCGGTATTTTTCCCAACCCAGAATAGCGACATACTTAACAACATAACCAACGCCAACCCTTTCCGCAGAGAAAAAAAATACTGGAATGCACTACGCCGCAGCAGTGAACTGTGGTTCACCCTCGCACAAATCCACACCCGTGCGGGGTGCGGCCAAGCTCACAGATCCGCACGGGGGGCGGGGCAGACGCCGCGAATCGCACGAAATCGGGACGCCGCACACGCCTAGCCGCGGCCGAATCGAGAGGGAGAAGGGTGGCAGGGATGCCAGATTCACGTGGGGGAGCTCACTTGTTGATCTGGGCGATGGCGCCGTCGAAGAAGATGATGGAGGTGTCGTAGAGGCCCTCGAGCGCGTAGTCCCGCGCGAGCTTGACGTGGTCCTGTAGCCCCGCGAGTGCGCTCGCCATCGGGGCTAGGGTTCCGGCGATGCGCGACGGGGAAGGCGTGCCACGGTGCCAGGCTGGGAGCCGCCGTCACCGTGTAAACAGAGACGGTGTGCGGTGGTTTCGCTCGCCTGATTCGATTTTTTTGTGTGCGCGCGGCACCAGCGCGAGCGGTGACACTGACCCTCGAGCAGCCGTTGTCAGTGTGATTGGGCCCACTGTCATTCTCAGTCCCACCACTCAGCCCCATCTGCTGGTCAGCCCCATCCTATCTTGGATTGGGGATATGTAATTTGGATAGTACTGTAACTTTTTTAACTAGGTCTTCTTATTATTTGTTTAATCAGTGGAATTATCGTATATATTTTTATTTAGTTAAAAGGAACGAGATAATATGTCGTGTGATACCATGTGTGATCTCACGTGTAAGTGGGACGAGTTTGTATCGAATCTGCAAGGTGATTGACATCACGTTTCGTGGATGTGTTTTGTTGGCCAGATTTTTAGTGAGTTGACGATTTAACTACAATTGTATGAGACGTTTGTGTTACTACCATAATGTACATCAACTCCAAGAAATATTGGTCTTGCTAACGATTAATTTTATTCTTACAAGCAATCAAAGAACAAGTAAGATCGAGATAAAGGAGCAATTAATATTGGAAAGATGAGCAAAAAGATAGTTGGGTTATGAAACGAGAAACCAGCGATCTAATCGATCACAGGTTTGCACGAAAAAATAGCATTGGCTAAATTTTAATCTAATCAAAACTCATTTACAATTGAGGTTTTTAGGAGTATTTATATCCCGAGGATGGCACCTAATACATAGAAACTTATTACATATGGAAACTATTGATTATTTTCTAAATAAACTCTGGCTAGAAAAAAAAAACATAATTAATATGCCGATTTTGATATCTTGCTGAGATATTTTGGTAGAGAATATATTATTTACAGTCTTGATATTCCTAGCTTTCCGACAAGTATCTAAACTTTCTAATTGGCCAAGGGATTCTAAAGTTAGCTTTTAATTCCATCTGTGTGGTTTTAATGCGGCTTGTTTGTTCTATTTCTTTTCTTGTTCTTGTTTGTCATGATAAAGCGTACTTGAAGTCTTTTCAAATCTTGAGTTAGTCCTAATCAATTTTCATGATAATACATGAGTTTCATATGTATGTATCTCTTGTTTTTATCCATGTAAGTATTTCTGAAATCGAAAATGAACACATCTCGTGGTGTAACATCTATGATTCAAATATATAAAAATAAATTTAACGTAGAAAATATGCACATTAATTTGTTTGTTCACAGTCATGGTTCTATCCCAACTAGTGATACCTTCATCGGAAGAAATATTTCCCTCTAGCCTCTAGGGATTATATTGTCCAATCCAAACACCTCAAAAGTAAACCGCTCTATCCGTTACGGATATCCTTCAATCAAACACAATATTGGTTATCGGTTTTGTGTTATTTGACATCAACAATACCATTTGAGCTCTTTTGAAATAATTTCAGTACCAAGTTATATAATAAAATAAAATATTTTTTCAATACAAAATCAGATAAAACTAAACACTCTTAATTGACCATAATTCTAAATTCATGATTTTTAATTAACCATAATTATAAATTCATGATTTTTAATTAACCATAATTATAAATTCATGATTTTTAAAAAGATGGTATGTTCAAATTTTCACTTTACCTGTTTTTTGTCAATCGACTCATAGAATAGGTGAAATTTGTTTCATTTTATAGCTTATTATGTTCTAGATGCATGCTACCCAGCCAAACCACTCAGTCCTCCGACCATCTCGCTTGTGGTTGCTCTTTTACTAGAAAAGTTTGGGTGCAACTACTGAGGCTAAGGCATTTATCCGGAATCTTCAGCTTGATTCCGGCTAGAGGGTACAAAGAATGGTGGGTATCTTCTTACAAAAGCCTAGTGGTGCTGGAGTCGCTTGGGCGCCTGGGTAGCTGGTATAGCGGTCTTTCCTGGGAGTTTTTGCTGTTCTTTGCTGTTTTTTATTTATTTTGGCTGTGTTTAATTAAGTGGTGTATTTTACTGTGTATAGTTGTGTTGTATTCAACTGTGATCTTTTTCTTCTTCTTAATGGAATCACAGCGGCTCTCCCACTAGCATTCAAAAAAAAAGTAACCAATAAGCATTGGACCTGCACGTTGCTATGAACTCATTTCTGCCAGACAAGTAAATAAATTACACTGACATTTGTGTCTCTATCTGCACTTCTGCAGATGTATCACGTGTCACTTCTTAGTTCTTTCAGCCTCTACTTTGCCTCGAGGAAATTAAGCTTAGCGTCCGATTATTTTAGTTTCCAGTAGCTAGAGATTCTCGATAGCTACTCTAACTAGCCGGTGTTTTTTAGCTTCTAAATTTTAGTTTATTTTCAGATTCTGCGATTACTGATTTTCACAAACCAAATCTAAAATATAAACCGTTTATTTTAGTTTCAGATTTCAAAAATAGCTACAAATGTCAAAAGCTGAAACAAACATGCTAATATATTCATAGGAAACTTAGTGCCCCTTGTCTTGACAGTAACTTAACTTTTGCTCCCTTGTATTGACAGTAACCTGAAATTTTGCATTTTGCTAAGTGCATGGGTTGTGTTTCCACTGCTCTTTTTCTGCAGGAGTAGTTGTCTTCCCCTGTAGAAAAGAAAGAAAGAAACAAACAAACGTTTGTCCATCTGATATGTATCAGCATGTGGTTGACATAAACCACCTAGAATGTAGGAACAAACAATATGCTAAACAGTTCGTCTCTACCCTGTCCATTAACATGTACATGTACACTTCCATCAAGAATGTTACCATTAAAAATAGCTATTAACCAGTGAGAATGTTACCATTAAGCTAACAATAGCTATTAACCGATGACTGAATGAGTAGATAGTGGAAAAAGGAAAAAAAAAATTCCGTTGCCGGGACTCGAACCCGGGTCGCTCGGGTGAGAGCCAAGTATCCTAACCAGCTAGACTACAACGATGCCGTGAGAAGGCTGAATAATAGTAATAATAATATATCCAATGTAATGAGTGGACCAAACAGAGAGCGATCAGTACACTAAAATTCGTCAACGCGGCGTCCGATCACAAACACGCAATACGAGAAAGATTGAACTCCGGTTTCCTTATAAATAGATAGCAGGATCTGATGTACATCGAATTTACACGTACAGAAACTTGTTTGGGCCATGAGAAACAAGAGGCCATTGGTGCTTGCTTGGAATATGTGGTCTTAGATAAGATAGAGCAGAGATCCCAAGCTACACCACGGGGCCAGAAAATCCATTCCAGCTGCATGCATGTACATTGAGGATTCATCTTCCCCACATCGGACTCCTCTCTTCGTCTATGTCAATGACCAGCAAGTGCTCCTGCTTCGAACCGCTTGGCCCCTCTTTATATAGCGTGGGCAAGTACGCGTGGTATGCTGGTAGGTAGCGTGATACGAAATCCATAACCTGCACGAATTAACAGACGCATGTTAGACTAGCTGATCAAAAGTATTAGAAAGAGCATCCAAGACAATAAGTGGATATATGCATATAAGATTCAGCGAAGAGCATGAAATGGTTTACTGATAAACTAGAAAGCAGATAACTTCTTGCTCAACTCTCTTTTTTTTTTTGAAAAGCACTTCTTGCTCAACTCTCACTCAGAGTTTCAGTTGAAGTGATGCACTGAGTAGTAAGTACTTTTGCAGCCATGACATATTTTGCCAAACTATGCTGATGTGAGGTACGCACTATTCAGTATCCAGTTTGGCCACACACAACTCACAACTAGATTCAGGGAGAGCTATTCTATATGGTGGTAATTTGTATATGTAAGTAAGGCCGCAAAACTAAAGCGCGCTACTTTACTTGACAGTCAGTAGCAGTAAGGCATTACAAATTATCTAACTAGGAAGGCAAGAAAGGATGTAAACAAACCTCCTCATCAGACATTCCTGGTTTTCCATCTGCTCTCATAGCTATCTCTGCCTGCAAATCCGAATAGCAGCATCAGAAAACTGCAATTCATGGTTTCTTGTGCATTTTCTGTTTTTGACACCATTGGTTTAGTCAGATAAATCTGATAAGGACCTGTAGTCTCCATTGGTACACGCAGTTAGGTTCCTTTATTTTTATGACAATCCATGACTCGATGAATCTGTCCCATGCATCATAATATGCCTCAAGGTTCTTATTAACCACCTCAAGCTGAAGATGAAAAAAAGCAAGTCATATTAAAGTAAAAAAAGCAAAGAAATCAGATAATGTGATAATATCAGAAACCCGCCTGAGGATCCACTGCTTTCACAACATCATTTGCAAGAGGTTTAAATCCAAGCATCCATCCTTCAAAAAGAACAACCTATGACAGAAAAACAGATATACAAAAAGTTGAAAAATAAGCATTTTTCATCTCAAAATGTTATACAGGTAAACATGAAATTACCTCTAGGGGTCCTTCAACCTCTGGCCATGCTGAAGGATCATCTCGATCACCTCTTCCACCGAAAGCAGACTACAAGAACATATGAAAAGTATCATGCAGCTACTCAAATTATAAACACCAGCTAGACCATGATAACTGCAATCTTTTACCTTGTTATACCGTGGAAGCTTCATCTTCATACCTAAACATTTTGTAACTTCAGTAACAAACTATAATACAAATAAAACTGGGTTGCAGATAATTTCAATAATTTCCCAAAAGAATGATAAAAAGGAACACCGTACCTACGTGCAAGGATGTTCAAACTTCAAACAGAAAAACAATTGGTTTGAAGAGGATACATCATACATGTACTTGTTCAAAACCAGTACCTTCTTTAGTTAGCTTAATCAGCGATTCGAGTGTTTCAACGGAGAACGGGAGATCGTGGCTTCCAGCATTTCCACGAAACTGTAAAATGTTGGTCATTTACTTACAGTGTGTCGGACAATACTTGAACCAAAACAGTGTATAATGGATTTGGGGGCGGTCTTGTACCTCCAAAAGAGCATTTCCAGGATTGCTTTCTCTCAATTTAGCCTGGACATTTTCAATAATCGTTTTAAAACAGAATCGATAGCTGCATTACATTTGAAGCTTCATACCTGTTCTGCTGCCGTCAAATAAAAGTCATCAATAGATAACGTGGCCGAATTCCTGAGGCACAGAAAAGTTTTCTCTCTTGAATTTCATTGATACAGGTAAACAAAACATAACATGACTAGTATGACATGAAGGACTCACCTACCGGAAATCCGAAAAAGATAATCAAGTGCGAAAACAAGAGTTGTCTTCCCACTGCCTTGGGGAGCGCTGACCCCAATCTACAGCACACAAAGACTATCCATTTACAAACGTGAACTAAAAATTGAAGAAAATGACTTGTTCATTCTTGTAACTTGATATTCATTGTTCCCATTTCGGTAAAACGATCTCCTTGTGTGATAAGTTTGATCCATCGAGCACTAGATTTGCCTTCTGCTAGTCTGTGTCTTTTTGATTAAAGCATAATGCAGTCATGCAGATGAATATGTTCCCTTGTGCCCAGCTGGTGGAACATGCAGTGAGAGATTTGGATGCTATCGAGCACTAGCGGACAACGAAAATCTACATGGCAGATTCGTCAGCTTCTGTGGGAAATGTTTCGTGTGCATACCACTAATGGCGGGATCTCGTCGCCCTCGTTGTACTTGGCCCTGTGCTCCGTGACCTGGTCCTCGCACCAGAGGAAGACGGGGATGTAGAAGTGGTATATCCTGGCCTTCTCGGCCTGCGAGAGGTTGAGCTCGTTGAGGCGGAACAGCCGGGCAACCTGCGCCCCGCAGAGCAGCCACCGGTCGATGGACTCGGCGATCTTCTCCTTGGTGTAGCCGATCCTGTCCACGAGCGGGCCGCTGCAGATGAACTCGTACAGGTCCTGGAAGGAGGAGATGAGCGCCGCCGGCGACGACGCGGGGGCCGAGCGCGGCGGCCAGGCCGCCGCCTGCCCGTGATCCGGGCATGACAGGAAAGCTGGCGCAAAGAAACATGGTGATTAGTGAGCATGGCTGGAGGAATCGTAATTTGCCTCTCTTGATCCTATCGTCGGCGAAGGAAGAGTACCATCCATGCAGTCGCAACCACCTGTAAAATCGACCGTCTAACTAGCAAAAAGGCCAAATCTTTGGAGGAGGACTTGAGTGTGCAAGAATTATATAAGTCATCAAACATTGTTCCTAGTTCCTACGACGCAAAATGATAAAAAAATGGTTCGTTGAGCTTGAGTGTGCAAGAATTATATAAGTCATCAAACATTGTTCCTAGTTCCTACGACGCAAAATGATAAAAAAAATGGTTCGTTGAGTCATGCGCACGCAGGTCGGCAGGTGTAGATTTGCACCCCTCACCATGGCACCGTGCAACGGTGCAAGAGTTCTTACCCGCCTCGAGGTGGTTGCGGTATGCACAGAAAAAGCCAACAATCCCAGAAGCAATAAACAAATGAATCCGCCGGCGTGCAAAGCGCACAACGCACAGGCCAGCACGAGCACCGAGCACGACATGAAACACGAAACGGTAGGAAAAAAACAGCGAAAACCACAGCGGCGCGCTAGCTTTTTCTATGCTGCCCGAGTGGGAGTGGTTATATAACCTTTTCTGGATGGAGTGGTGGCGGTCACGGTGAGTGAGCAAGCCACCGCCGACTTGGGATGGTAAGGCTTGGCTCGGAGGAGCGCCGGGGCCGAGGACGGAGAGGACACGACCGCGGTGGCGGCGGCGGCGGCGTGGAGGCGGAGCGGCGTCATCTCTCTCTGTGTCTCCCGGATCGACGTGCGCGGGCGGGACTGCGGGGGAGACGTGGGGTGGAGGGGGCGGAGGGGATTTTTCAGGATTGGGCGCGGAGTGCAGGGAGCCTCTCGATGCCGCGGTCGCTTTCTCGCGTCGACGCCCTCAAAATCCCGAGCCGCGCGGCGCCCCTTCCCACTTCCCGGGTGCACCGCGCACGTACGCAGGTAAACGCAGCCGATGTTTTTTTCGACTGTTCAACGACACGTTGCCTTCTGGCTTCTGCCATTCTGTGCCTGTGGGAGTGGGACCGTGTGAGGCTGTGCACACGCGCACGGCGCACCGCTGTAGTCCGACTTTGTTGGCAAAGGTCGTTGGGCTCCTAGGACACTTTTGTTTTAGCTTCTGCAGGTTGGTTGCGGCTGCTTTTAAATTTTGAAGTTGAAACAAATTGCAGAATTTATAAATGAATTAGAATCCAAAAACTGAAAACACCAATTTCATCACATTCACATCAACTAGATGTTTTTACTAATTAGCTACACATACTAGTTAGAAACTGTTTGGAGACGAGAGGGAGTACAATTTGACGGGTCTCGGTGTAGTGGTTAGCTCCATGAGTAGGGAGCTAGCCCTACTCAGATTCGATTCACCTCTTCAAATTTACCGTGCTTTTCTTCCCCAACTTCAACAAAAAAAGAGTAAGTACAATTTATTTAATATCAGAATTATTATAATATAGCTTAACGGAGATTATAACTAGTTGACTTGTAATAATTTGAAAAAAATAACACATGAGTTATTTCACAATTTATATTATTGCTAACATATATTATTATATTTAGATGAAAAAAGATTAAAATACTGTTGAAATTAAGTTTGAAGGTTAAGATGATAATACATTGTTTTTTATAAAAATATCATATATATTTTAGTCTTGTTCTAATTATAAGTTAAAAAAATAAGTTCTACCACCTTATTACATAGGCATAATCTAAATTACAAACTATAATAAGTTAATATAATAAACTAACTGTTTGTTTATAATTTAAACTAATAAATTAGTTTATTATTGAGCAACGGATACACAAGCTTATATATGTTTGCCTCGTTATATATGACTCTGCCTTAATGTCTTATTTTTTGCATGCTCGAAAATTATTGAGAGTCTTGCTAAAATATTATTTCAAACAATGGATTTCTCTCGTTTGCCATTCAGACCCATTTTCATTGACTCGGGTGACTCTACATGTTATTCCTCAGAAATAACATTATAATCAAAGTGCACATCTTATAAGTGGCAAATTGGTAATTTTTCCAAAATTATTAAAGATCTATTTAGGCATATCGTGTCCAAATCTACTATGACATAAACATTGATCAATGTCAAAATCATGGAATATAGGGGATTACCATAAACTAAAATCGTTGTGTTGTCCGTGACGAATTGTACGCTTGGCGGGACAATAGAACAAAAGTGTCGCCAACACATTTAACTCCACAAAGCCACGTTGGACAAACCTCATCATCACAACGAGTGCGACCACACAAAATTTCTCCCCTCCGTTTTAGTTTTTGTAATATACATACAATTCAATTCGTAAGAGATTATTTTTAATTTGTTATTAAAAATAAATTTATCTGATTCTCAGTGGCTCTGCACGTGGTTCCTTGAGACCATAAGTCAGTGAGAAAAGCCAATAACAAATATGAAACTTTCGACAGTAGTTTTCATTTGCTACTAAGGCCATTATTATCTGTATAGGGTTTATCTCAAATGCTCAATTGCTCATTTCATCCAAAAGAGAGAATTACATCAATGGTTTAAAGATTTGAAAAGTCATATTTTATTAGCCACTTATCTATCTAAAAAAATACAATTCCCGTACGTTTTTATACGGTCTTCGACGAGTAGAATTTGTACCATCATTTTTCTTCATGATATATCATCATCACTGACTATGAAATTAATATTAAAAAGTATTTTCATATATTCAACTATATCACATGGACGATAGAAATCATACTTTAACTTAATTATTAGTTAAAACTTAAAATTATAAACTAATTTTTAAATGTATTCATGTCTTATATTTTTTTACGGAAAAGCATCAGTTAGTACAATGTCAACCGGCAAAAAAATACCAACCACATAAAATACTCTATTTTCCATCTCGGGCCTTTTATGAAGATCTTTTGTGAAAAAAATTCACACCTTGATACATTAAATAAACTTATATAAACTTCATAATTTCATGAAGACATTTTAACGATTTTACGGTGAAATATGATGCAAAATAAAACTTATTTTGATAGATCTCAGTGTAAAAATAAATAAAAGTATGTTTTAAATCCGCTGTAAAATACCTTGTGGGCCGTTTCCTTCCGACGGCCCGGTCAGGAGCCCAGCTCTGCCACACACACACACACACACATTTCCTCTACTCGCCGGCGCGCCGCGATCTGCCGCAAGGCAGCGACCCACCGGCGACCACTCGCCGTCACCCACCCCGCGCAGGGAAGGGCGGAGCAGCTTCGCTTGCCTCCTTTCCGTGGCAGCCCTCTCCCGCTCCGCCTCCGACTGGCCCCGCTGCAGCCGCTCGCCTTGCACACCCCGCATCCTCGCCGGAGCAGCATCCCCTCCCCGGCTGCCCCCTCCGCCCAGTGGGAACCGCTGCTGACTTCTGAGTCCTGCCGCCACCGCTCTCCATCTGCACCCCTCCTCGCCGAAGCTCGGTGGATCCATCTCCGTGGCAGTTGATGGGATCCTGCTCCGCGCGGCGAGGTTAGATAGGATCCGCGCCGTTCCAGGAGAATCCTCCCTCCCAAGACCTCAACTTTAGTTACTGCCATGGCGTCGTCAGCTACGGCGGAGGCAAAGCCGAAGCCGCGCCTCATCGTCCGCCTTGGGGTATTTCTCGCGTCTCACCACATCCTCTTCAGGTTCGCTCTCATCTCTTCCTCCTAGTCCAACATTTGATTCTTTTTTTCTACTTCTCCTTTTATTGCTTCACTGATGCATTCTTCACCATCTGTGACCAGCGCTTTGTGCTGCTCAGCTGGCATTATCGCGCTACTCTTCCTCCCTTCACTTGCCAAGAACACATACCTCTCGGAGAATGCTCTTATACCTGGTAAGCGCCGTCCTCTATTTTTATATATCGTAATTCAGTGTTGGTTTATCTTTCTTCGTGGTCATCACTACCAAGTAATTTCTTTTTCCAATTTAGGATCTGCAAATCCATTGTTTTCTACTGAAGATGTCCTAGTAGCAAACAAATTTGTGAAGGGAATTGAAGCTGCAACTGGGGGATCAGGAGATGGAACGTACGTTTTTATGTATAGAGCTCCCTTGTTTCATATGCGGCAGATTCCTTCATAGACAGCGGGCTTTAACACACATTTGCATCTCGCACATGTTGTTTGGTTGTTGTGTGATGTCATGTTTCGAGTTTACTGTTAAGGGGCTTGCTATGTTGAAATTCACCCTTACTACTGCATTATAGTTATGCACTTATACTAGCGAGCATGCATGTTCCACTTAATTCAAAATACAAAACAATTTTTTCATTAGTAATGATAATATAAAAGTCAAAGATATACAAAGTTCAGTTTTTTATGAAATTATAATGTAGATACACACAGCCACACCATTCATGCATGGGAGTGGACTCCCCACCTGTCATGTGGGGCCGCGTGTATACACGACGGCGCCGTGCGCGAGATGTGCGCCGGGCAGCAGAAAGGGAGGCGCACAGGCCCAGGAAGGGGGCCGCGGCTGAGTTTGAAATTAGATAAGGATTGTTAGTTTCTAGTTTGAATAAATCTGGTTGTTAGTTTCGATTTCAAATAAATCTGTTAAGGGTAGTTCTTATCCCTAGTTAGTTAGTAACTTAGTCCTTAAGTCTAGGAAGGGTGGTTGGCCGAGAGGCTATATATATCCCTTGTAAGACAGATTATGAGAATAAGAAGTATTTTGGCAATCTATCTCCCACAACCTCTCTTCTCCAAGCCGCCGGCCAGGGATCTAATCCCCGCCGTCGAAGGGCAGCAGCGTGGGGGTATAACCCTGCTGCAGCTACGGACCGAGACTACGATCTTCGTAGTCGGGGTCCGGCTACCCTGGGCATCAACGCCCTTGACAACCTGGTATCAAGGTCACAACGATCCTCCTCTTCCGCCAACAGCAACCCCACCTCCACCGCATCACAGCCACATCAGCCTTCTCCACCAAACAGCCCCTCACCAATGGCCGAACCATCCAACGCCGACTTGGCTAGACTACTCGAAGTACTCACCGGCACGATCACGACGCTGCAAGCAGATGTGGCCGAGCTCAAGAAAAACAAGGATCCATCCTCCTCATCCTCCAGTTCCGGCGACACCACAGATGGCAAGCAACACACTGATCGACCACCACGATTCCAGAAACTGGACTTCCCCCGCTTTGATGGCAAAACAGACCCCTTGCTGTTCATCAACAAATGTGAATCTTACTTCACACAGCAGCGCACGATGACGGAAGAACGGGTGTGGATGGCATCCTATCATCTAGAGGAAGTCACACAATTGTGGTACATCCAGCTCCAAGAGGATGAAGGCACGCCCACATGGGCGCATTTCAAGGATCGCATCATGCTAAGGTTTGGGCCTCCTCTTCGTTCGGCTCCATTGTTTGAACTCACCGAATGTAGGCGAACAGGATCCGTGGAGGAATATGCCAACAGGTTCCAGGCCCTCCTACCACGTGCGGGACGTCTCACCGAGGCGTAACGAGTCCAGCTCTTCACCGGCGGCCTTCTTCCACCACTGAGCCACGCCGTCCGGATCCATAATCCCGAGACGTTGGCCGCTGCCATGAGCCTCGCTCGTCAGGTGGAGCTAATGGAGATGGACAGGCCGCAACAGGCACCGGCCAGGACCGCATCACGGGCACTGCTTCCCAACCCGCCCCCGCGCCCCGCGGCGATCGCCGGCCCGACCTCCTCCGCACTGCCGGTTCCGCCTCTGCCGACGCCACAAACGCCCCCACCGGCGTCATCAGCCCCCCAGGTCAGGAACGGGGCCAATCAGGCGAAACGGCTCTCGACGGATGAACAGGCAGAAAGGCGACGTCTTGGCCTCTGCTATAACTGCAACGAACCATACTCCAGGGGTCACAACTGGGTCTGCCGCCGGCTCTTCTATATCGACGGCATCGAGCTCGCCCCCACAGAAGATGAAGCAGATCAGGACGCACCCGTGTTCTCGCTCAGAGCCGTCGCCGGTATGCCCATTTGTGATACAATGCAGGTGAACATGACCGTGGGCGCAGCATCCCTCACGGCCCTCCTGGACACGGGGTCTACCCATAACTTCATTGGGGAAGCAGCAGCGAACCGCACGGGCCTTCAAGCACAAGGTGGCGCGCGCCTCACGGCCACAGTGGCCAACGGCGAGCGGATCTCTTGCGCCGGCGTACTCCGACAGACCCGAATCTCCATAGGCGGCGAGGAGTTCTGCGTCGACCTCTACATCATGCCTCTCGCCGGCTACGACTTGGTCCTAGGCACTCAATGGATGGTGACCTTGGGACCAATCGTCTGGGACTTCACCAAGCGAACCATGGCGTTCAACCGCCAAGGTCGGCCGGTCAGCTGGGATGACGTAACCGCACGACGGACCCCGCTCATGGCAGCCACCGTCTCCCCGCAGGACCTCCTCAATGAGCTGCTATCGGCGTTTGGGGGCCTATTTGCTGAACCAACCGGCTTGCCACCACAGCGCGCCCGCGACCACAACATCGTCCTCAAACCGGGCGCCCTGCCAGTGGCGGTCAGGCCGTACAGGTACCCGGCCGCTCATAAAGACGAGTTGGAACGACAGTGTGCCACCATGATCAACCAAGGCATCGTCCGACGCAGCGACTCCGCATTCTCGTCACCAGTCCTCCTAGTCAAGAAGGCGGATGGATCATGGCGTTTCTGCGTCGATTACAGGGCGCTCAACGCGCTCACGGTGAAGGATGCCTTCCCCATTCCCGTCGTCGAAGAACTCCTGGACGAGCTCCATGGCGCATGCTTCTTCACTAAACTGGACCTGCGCTCGGGCTACCACCAGGTCCGTATGCGTCCCGGCGACATCCACAAGACGGCGTTCCAGACACATGACGGCCTCTACGAGTTCTTGGTTATGGCTTTTGGGTTGTGCAATGCCCCTGCCACATTCCAGGCATTGATGAACGACGTCCTCCGCCCGTTCCTTCGCCGCTTCGTACTTGTGTTTTTTGATGATATTCTGATCTACAGCAACACATGGGCGGACCATTTGCGCCACGTACGCGCCGTCTTCGACGTGATGCAACAACACAACCTCTTCCTCAAACGCGCTAAGTGCGCATTCGCAGCATCATCGGTCGCGTACCTGGGGCACGTCGTCTCGGCTGCGGGCGTCGCCATGGACCCAACCAAGGTTCAAGCCGTCAAAGATTGGCCGCGTCCGCGGTCGGCTCGAGCAGTGCGAGGCTTCCTCGGCTTGGCAGGCTACTACAGGAAGTTCGTACACAACTACGGGACCATCGCTGCCCCGCTCACTGCTCTCCTGCGAAAAGAAGGGTTCTCGTGGTCACCAGAGGCAACAGCCGCGTTTGCCGCTCTCAAGGACGCGGTGACATCGGCCCCAGTACTCGCCTTGCCGAACTTCACCAAGCTATTCATGGTCGAATGCGACGCGTCATCTCATGGCTTCGGGGCCGTGCTGGTCCAGGACAGCCACCTGATTGCTTACTTCAGCAGGCCGGTAGCGCCGCGACACCGCGCGCTCGCCGCCTATGAGCGCGAGCTGATCGGCCTAGTCCACGCCGTCCGTCATTGGCGGCCATATTTATGGGGGCGCCACTTCATCGTCAAGACCGATCACTACAGTCTAAAGTACCTGCTCGACCAGCGTCTGTCCACCATTCCGCAGCATCACTGGGTCGGCAAGCTCTTGGGGTTCGACTTCGCCGTAGAATTCAAGCCGGGGCACTCCAATGCCGTGGCAGATGCTCTCTCTAGACGGGACACACCAGAGGACAGCATGATATTGGCGCTATCTGCCCCGCGTTTTGATTTCATAGATCGGCTTCGTCAGGCACATACCACCGACCCGGCCTTGCGCGCACTGCAAGAAGAAGTCAGGGCAGGTACCAGACCGCGACCATGGGCACTCGCAGATGGGCTGGTCCAATACAGTGGCCGGCTGTACATCCCCCCAACATCACCATTGCTGCAGGAGGTCCTGGTGGCCGTCCACGAAGAGGGACATGAAGGGGTCCAACGAACGCTGCACCGCCTCCGCCGCGACTTCCACTCCCCCAACATGAGGCGCGCAGTACAAGACCTAGTTCGAGCATGTGACGTGTGCCAGCGCAATAAGTCTGAACATCTACACCCAGCAGGCCTGCTACTTCCCTTGCTCGTGCCACAAGGGGTGTGGACAGACATCGCCATGGATTTCGTCGAAGCACTACCACGCGTCAGGGGCAAGTCGGTAATCCTGACAGTGGTCGACCGATTCAGCAAGTATTGTCACTTCATTCCTCTTGCACACCCGTACTCGGCGGAAAGTGTGGCGCAGGCATTCTTTGCTGAAATTGTCAGATTGCATGGTATTCCGCAGTCTATAGTATCCGACCGCGACACAGTGTTCACCTCCAACTTCTGGCGCGAGTTAATGCGCTTGAGTGGCACAAAGCTCCAGATGTCGTCTGCCTTCCATCCCCAATCAGATGGGCAGTCTGAATCGGCTAACAGAGTAATTATTATGTATTTGAGATGCTTGACAGGTGATCGACCACGCGACTGGCTCCGCTGGCTCCCTTGGGCAGAATACGTCTTCAACACAGCATTCCAGTCATCACTGCGCGAGACGCCATTCCGCGTCGTCTACGGACGTGAACCACCGTCCATTCGATCATACGATCCAGGCGAAACACGCGTGGCAGCAGTGGCCAAGACCATGGAAGAGCGCACGGAGTTCTTGGAGGACATCCGTATAAGACTGGAGCAGGCCCAAGCAGTGCAGAAGCGCCACTACGATCGGGTTCACCGGCCGGCCAACTTTCAAGTGGGTGACTGGGTTCTTCTCCGCCTCCGGCAGCGCCTACCTGCGTCCCTTCCTCAGGCTCCGTCCAGCAAGCTCAAGCCCAAGTTCTATGGACCCTACCGCATCATTGAATGCATCAACAACGCTGCTGTCCGGCTCGCCTTACCACAGCAAGCACGACTACATGACGTCTTCCACGTCGGCCTCCTGAAGAAATTCCACGGCGACCCCCCGCAGGTGCCACCGGCCCTTCCGGCAGTCCGCCATGGCGCAGTCATCCAGGAACCGGACCGGGCTGTCAAGGCGCGCCTGGCGCGTGGTGTCCGGCAGGTTCTTATTCAATGGAAGGGCGCGGCACCAGCTTCGGCCACTTGGGAGGATGTCGACTCTATCCGCAGACAGTTCCCACTCTTCCAGCTCGAGGACGAGCTGCCTCTCGAGGAGGGGAGAGATGTCATGTGGGGCCGCGTGTATACACGACGGCGCCGTGCGCGAGATGTGCGCCGGGCAGCAGAAAGGGAGGCGCACAAGGCCCAGGAAGGGGGCCGCGGCTGAGTTTGAAATTAGATAAGGATTGTTAGTTTCTAGTTTGAATAAATCTGGTTGTTAGTTTCGATTTCAAATAAATCTGTTAAGGGTAGTTCTTATCCCTAGTTAGTTAGTAACTTAGTCTTAAGTCTAGGAAGGGTGGTTGGCCGAGAGGCTATATATATCCCTTGTAAGACAGATTATGAGAATAAGAAGTATTTTGGCAATCTATCTCCCACAACCTCTCTTCTCCAAGCCGCCGGCCAGGGATCTAATCCCCGCCATCGAAGGGCACCAGCGTGGGGGTATAACCCTGCTGCAGCTACGGACCGAGACTACGATCTTCGTAGTCGGGGTCCGGCTACCCTGGGCATCAACGCCCTTGACACCACCACACAAGTAGAATTGTGCAGGCTAAAAATTTTCAATCTCAGAGTACAGTCATGTCCTTTCTAACTGAGGCACACTCATGTAAATATAACTTCTATGTTTTGTTCTGAAGTATTAATATTTCAGATGATACTGGGAACATGGAGTAAGTGATCATAAATGCCAATGAGTGAGGGAACAACAAGTATATTCCTAGGATTTCCAGCATGTTTTTATCTTATTTTCTCTGATGTCCAATTTACATGCAATGTTATAGGGATATGCCAGAATTCATAGCACAACAGATGACAAATCTGGGCGCAGAAGTGTATTACCATGAGTTCCTCCCTCAGAGCAAACATTTTCATCCTCTGAAGTTCTTCACTTCAACGGCAAGTAGTATGGCAGTCAAACCTAATGGAACCTATGCCAACTTTGGAATAAACACAATTGGCATTATACGAGCTCCTCGTGGTGATGGCAAAGAAGCAATTGTCCTCGTTACTCCGTACAATTCTCAGAGAGTTCAATCAAATGAATTACTATCACTGGCCCTTGGATTCTCTGTCTTCTCTCTCTTAAGTCGAGCTACCTGGCTATCAAAGGATATTGTCTGGCTATCTGCAGACTCACAATTTGGAGAGTATGCTGCAGTCTCTGCATGGTTAAACCAGTATCATAATCCTATGTTTCTGAGTCACCCAGTGATTTTAGATACCAAGATGTATGGTGCAAATAAAATTATATATGGCCCTGATGGCACTACAGAAAAGGCAGATCATATGTCTTTCAAACGTGCTGGAACGATGGCTGCTGCGCTCATATTTAAAGTTGGGGAAACCAGGAAATATGGTGATAGAGATAGTGTCACAATGTATGCAGAGGCATCTAATGGCCAAATGCCAAACTTGGACCTTCTGAATGTGGTGCATTATTTAGCTGTTCATAGACAAGGTTTTCGTGTGAATATTGAGACATTTAGTTCCTTGTTGAGTTCTTCATGGCTTAAGGTTATTGCTGAAGTATTTCAAAATCTTGGGAGTGTGTTGAGAAAAATAAATCCTGACTGGAAACTTGATGTGACTGTTCCTGATTATGTGGAGGGTACTGCAAACCTTGCAAATTCTATGTATAACCAGGTATTGAAAAATACAGTTTCCATTTTTTTCACGTATAAAAGTATAACATTCTTCAATTGTGTTAAAACCTTCTTGTTGGTTTGGCGACTACAGGCTCTTGGAGTCCCCACAGGTTCTCATGGTGCTTTCCGTGACTATCAAGTCGATGCAGTTTCTTTAGAATATTCACCAGCATTTCATCTCAGAAACGAGAATGCTAAATCTTCATTTCTTCTCAGGGGTGGAAGGTAAATTCCTGTTGTGTATTCGCTGTATTGTTGGCATGTTAAATAGTTAGTTAGAGGGCACATTTAAGGCAGTCAAAAGTTTCTTATTGTCAGATACAATATAACTGAATATATCCTTAAGGTTTTATACACCCTAGCCTATACTATTCATCTGTATGCATTTTTTTCTCTAATGACCAAAGATATTTAGCTTCACCCTTGTTTATTTAATTGCTTTGTCTTTGCGATGCTCAATTGCTTATATTGAAAATATAGCAGTAATGGGTATTAAACTATTAAAGTGCAAGTTTGATGCTCAAGCTGTACACCCTCAGGTGACAAATAGCAGATTATAAAACTATTTTGTAACTGTCTTGTCCTGTTGGGCATATAGATTCTTGTGCAAAATTATATCGGCGAGGGATCTGATTGCATGCCAGAACCTTATAACAGGAAAAAAAAAGCTCGGTTGGTCTTTATCTCAGTATGTGTGCCCTCTAGATAATTTGGTAATTCCATCGCTGCAACAATTGCTAGTGGCATCAGCATATTGTGTTCTTATTCAATGACAGTACATATAATTTAAATATATCAAGAAAAAAGTGGCCGCAATAAGGAAATGATACAATGGCTTGAATCCAAAGTTTGCCAAAATACTCATGGTTTGCAAATAACATGTCATACCTGGATCGATCTGTCATTATCATTTTGCCGCAACACAATGGTATTTTGGTAAAGTGTGATTTAGACCATGTTATATTGATAGTTTCCCATTAACTGATGCATGTTTGACGAAACATAACAAAGTAGCAGGATCATAAAACTGCTGATAATCTTACTGTGTTAATGAGCTTTACTTTCTTTGTTAGAAAAATATGTCTCCTATGTTTTATGGAGCAGATGCTTAGCACATCGTTTTTGTTGATTTCACATTCTTACCACATGCTTTTGTTAACATGTTTGAGAATGCCTTTTGTTCAGGTTAACTGAAGGAGTGGTGCGCTCTGTAAACAACCTGCTAGAGAAGTTCCATCAATCATTTTTCCTGTATTTCCTTGCAGCTCCAAGCAAGTTCATTTCAGTTGGTGTATATATGATTCCATTTGCACTGCTTCTGGCACCCCTCCCAGTAGTTGCTTCTGCTCTTGCTGATGATAGTAAAGCCAAGGGGAAATCGGTGGATGACTGTAAAACTCGGGGTGATGCTGACGATCTGCAAATCAGGGGTGGATCATGGAAATGGCTTAAATCGGCAAGAGTTCTGCTTGTTATCCAAATTTGGGCAGTACTTGTTTCATTACTTCCATACTACATTAGTCAAATCCCCAGTGCTATGGCAATACAATATGCAGTGATCTGGGCTGTGCTCTCCATCATTATACTGATCGCCCTGTACGCGATGTTTGGCTCGCCATACTGTGCTGGTGTTGAATGGAAGCTTCTAAAAGCCACGATGATCACTTCCATCACCATAGGACTGGGGCTGATGTCAATCATAAATTTTGCTACTGCTCAGCTTGGGGCTCTGATATTGATCCCAATGTGCTTGTTCTCTCTACCGCTGAAGGTGCAGCTTGAGATGAAGCTCCTACCCCGGACAGTTTTGTTGGCCTCAAACATACTTCTCACAGTGCTGGGTTTCCCTCCTGCTGCATTTCTGATCATGAAAGGGCTATCCAAAGGGTCGTGGACACTAGACATCGGAGAATTCTGGTCGTGGATGGAGTTCTTGTGGGAATGGAGCAGCGCGACATATCTGTATTTATTCCTGGTTCATCTTCCCTGCTGGCTGCTGTGCATCCATGTGTTGTTGCATCCATGCCATCCACCGGAATCAAAGGTGAAGCAGGAATAGCGCTTGTTTTTTTGCTCTCTCGTGTTGCTTTGAGGTCTAGAGAACACTGTAACTGATACATCAGGTGACATCTTGATAGATTAGCAACCTAGCTTTGTATGCTGAGAACCAATCACATGAAACCATCGGTGTTGTGAAAGGGATGTGAGTTAGCTGGCACTAAATCTCTTCAGAATTCTATTGTTAAGTGTGCTTAGGTGGAAATAGTATTAGGATGGGTGACCTCCTGGAAAATTCTCGTTCACATCCCGACACACTCACGGCCTTTAAACAAGGTCGGACCCATACCCATATGGCCTATTTCAAAAAAAAACAAAAAAACATCGGTGTATGCTGCATTCGTAAACCTGGCACAGTACATAAAAGTACTCTGTTCGCATCGAAGAAGCTCCGGTATGTGTGCAGGTGTTTAGATGATGAGAGATTACACACCTGAAGGGCGTACCAAGGGCTAGACATGTTCACGTTGTAAACTCGGAATATATTTTTTATTCAAAATTTTAAATTTGATACTCAAAACTTTAAATTTGATATGCGGATTTTTAGAATTTGCAAAACTAGTCGTACGACGATCTAGGTTGATTGGTCTTAAATCGGTAGATCATTTACAGATCTAGTCTTATTCATCTAAATCGATAGGTTTTGGTTTCTGTCGGTCTTAAATCGATAGATGGTTTGTTGATCTATGCTGAACGACATATCAATTATAGAAGTATATTTTTGTAAATTCTGAAATTTTAAATTTAAAATAAAAATATATTATTTAAAAAATTCTTCAATCTCACTTCGTGGGCGGAACCCATTACAGGCCATGCAAAGCCCAGACTGATCACCTTATCCTTAAATGCGCTGCCAATCAACATGGGCTCTTTTGAATATTGTAATCTCATCGATCTTACCTTTTTTTTTTCTGGGCAGCTCTTACCTGCAGAGAAGGGGGCTTGGAGTGTTTGACGTGCATCAGCCTAGCGCGACGGAACTCTCCTCCGGTTTTTTTAACATACGTTATTTTTTTAAATATAAGTTGTTTTAAATTTTTAGATACCTTCTCATCTTTTTATATATTTTTTAAACTATCAAATAAATGTTATCACTTTTATTAATAAAAAATATATATATTAAAATCAGAATAAATAAGAAACCGTTAATATTTGGGGTTAATTTTTTTTGTGCCATTACAATTTTTGCGGTTTGCCAATATGTCATCGATGTGTCACTGATAGATGGGGGCCGCCACAGTCACTGACAATGGCATATAAGCAATTTCTGAAAATTATAATGGCACGTGAGTAATTTTCTCTAATATCTGAGTCCGAATAGCGCTCTCAGCTAAGCAGGAGCCATTCTCCCAGTCGTGACGTGAATGGTCAACGCTTGTCTACAGAGTCATGAGTGTGGTAGCAGGGCCCGGTCGACGCTTTCGATCGGTCGGCGCGGCGGGGGAACGCGTCCCTTGGGCGACGCAGCGGCCGCGGCGCTGAGCTCTCCAGCCACCGGAGCGGCCGCGGCCCGCGTGTTTGGCCGTACGTCTACCGATTCGGAGATCGAGCGCGGGCGTGCGAGATTGTTAGTGCGGTGGTGGTGACGCCCGCGGCGAGATCGTCGATGGCGATGGATGGACGGAATCGATCGGCTTAAAGCTCGTTCTCGTGGGCGCCTGCAGGAATCCGGATCATCCCTTGGGGGCGCCGTCTCTTTATCGTCCGTGTGGCGTCGTGGCGATCGAGACTATGATTAGCTAAGCGAGCACATCGGCCGGTCGCGACGTGCATCATCCGTCCCAACGGAAGAAGAGTACAAGACTAGGAAAGAGCTAGCGTACGTGATGATGAATGCGCAGGCGGCTCAACCCTCCCATGCTCTTAATTTACCTAGCCATTGTAACTTAAACAAATGTGCCCCTCGGATCTGACTTACCTGTGGATTTTAATTAGTTTTTATCGGTTTTTCGTGCGACTGATTTCTTACCTGGAGAGATCTCGCCGTGTTATATTCCGTCGCAGTCATTGTTCATCAAATCTATGAAAAATATACCCCTATGAGATCATTTGTAATCGACTATGTAGAAAGAAGACGGCTTCTGAATGAAAGACTCTGTATCGTTAGATTCACGTTGAACAGCACAAATCGATTAGGCCTGCCATTGGGTATCCTTACCCATTATCCAAACCCATACCCATAAGGAATGGGGAGGGTATGGGTAAAAATTATTTTACCCATTTTGAGTGGAGAGGGTATGGATATTATCCAATTAGAATTGGGGAGGGGAGGGTATGGATAAATAAACCAATTATGTTTTATTTACAATACTATGTTTTACCCATTAACCAATGGATATGGGGAATTTTGGGTAATAGAGAATTGGGGAGGGTAAGATTGGGTAAGGCTTAATATGGGTAAGCATGGGTATATCCATACCCTCCCAAATGGCATGACTACAAATCGATGACTCATAATACATGTGGTTCTATTCATTATGTTTTTTAATGTGGTAAGACAGAGTGACTGAAGCGTTTAATCTGGGACGTCCATTTTTGACCGGGTGGCAACAAAAACTCTGCGTGCTAATGCAGGCCACTGCAGAGGATCCAATTCTAGCTATCGACATGCTTGTATGGGTTAGGGAATCAGAAATTGGAGGCACATATCTCTCAAAGATTTCATCTTATCTGTATATTATCTGTATAATTATTTCTTGTCAGGATTTCTAGGCTATGCCTGTACAGAGATCGAACTGTGTGGCGCCGAGTCTCTTTCTCTGCTAGCTCGGACGACACTTGGTGTTTGGCTTTACGACGATCGACAACCCTCTCAGAAGGCTCAGTTCGTTTGTCAGAATTGCACTTGAGATCGGAGCTCAAAGTGTCGGTTCAGTCGTAAACCCTACTCCTCCCAGAACGTGACGCCATCTCTGATCTTGAAGTCGATTTATTTGGAATCAAATCAATCAATCAATCAATCATGAATCATGTGTTGAAGTTATTAGGTAACATGCACGGTGTCGCCTTGTTTTTAATTTGGTAATTACCACATAAATGAAGGCTCACTGTGTACCAAATTATACAGGTTGAAATGATGTAAAACATATACTCGGGAGGACTCTAGTTCTAATTTCTTTGTCTTAATGAAGTTAAAGTCAAACCAAACATTTTTCTGAGGAGTGGATTCCGTTGAAAGTGCTTCAGAAGAATAAACTAGAGTGGTGGAGCAGGGTCTAACCAGCTTCAAGTGCTCTACTACAGTTTCAGCGTGAATTTCAGGATCTAGAGCTGTACGAAACAGTTCCTCGGTAGATAGATACTCCATATGTTTAAAATTATCTAACTTAGATTAATCTTATAGAGGAATATATCAACAACTTATAAGAAAAATATATTTTTTAAATTTTGTCGAGTTAGAAAAATTTTGCTTATGAGATAAGAGTAAGAATTTATTTATGTATCCGGTGACATATCTTGAAGTGGACACTGAGAGCATCACATCGTATCGTCTATCCATTGGAGATGTCGTTCTCGCCTTGGTTATGTCAAGATCAAAAATATCCTCGTCGCGCCTGGTCCACTGTTGTATATATCGTCGCGAATATACGTGAAACTTTTTCGTTCGAGACGAAGTCAGCTTGTCTAGATAACCATTAATCAAAATATCCGGCACACGTATGGCACGGAGAATCGGAGGCCATATATAACTAAAGATATCCTTCGTGATCAACTCTGTAAATTTGAAGCATGGGAGATTTAATTTTCCTGCGTATATGGATCCTGCAAATAGTTATCATGCATGCTATGCACTCGTGAAAACTGTAGTTTCATGGATCGAGTAGCAGATATGATTGTGAGTGTATATACATCACCGATTCACTGAAACAGGCGATTAGTTCATCTAGAGAATGTAGCAAAAAAAAACATAATCGATCAGTCGTGCAGATGATGGCACGCATACGTCCGGGAGAAGGTATGAACAATTGAGCACCATGCAACCGTATGTGCGTCAGCGCGTGGAAATTGAAAGCGGTGTGAGCTGAGCTGCAATGGAAAAGAAGGTGAGCAGCTCAAGCAATCTGAATTGAGTCTGGAAGTGGAAAAGCAGCCTCATCCGCCTTCTGGATTTCTGCCCTGCCGATCGCCACGCACACCGGATCAATCGCAGCACACCGGAAAATTAAACATCCCGTCCTGCGTGCTCGCTGGCTCATGCATGCATGGTCCTCCATGCACGCGAGCTGGGTGAGCGGCGGCGAGACTACGCTGAGATGCATGCACAGAGATCCAAAAGAAAAGGCCGTGTGTACTGTGTTGTGTGCTTCCCACCTAAGCTATCCTGCTCATAATTAAAGAAACTCCGACGACGGAGACGGAGACGGAGACGGCGGCGGCGACGCCATTTCTGAAGCTTCTTTTAGGCAGAAACTAAACGACGCCGCAGCCGCCGCCGTTGAAATGCCTGGACGTGCGATGAGGCAATCCGGCGACGTACGTCACGTCGAAGGAAGACGAAGAAAAGAGACCGGCCGGCCGGCGACGGACGGCGAGTGCTGGATGACCGGACCGGACCGGACCTGACAACGCTTGCATGCATGGCCAGCACTTGGCACGACGGCCGGGCGGGCCGTAGGAAAATGTAGGCCAGCGCAGAGCAAACTCAACTTGGACTTGTTATTCTGAGCTTCGATCGAGTGACATGTGAGGCTAGCAGCTAGCTCCGAACCAGCTGCATGATCCGTTGTATAATTTGGTGGTTTCGTGGTCGATTTGCCGTTTTGCATCGACTTAAGTATACAGGCCATTTTCATATTCAGCTTCTGTTTCTTGTTCCACATGAGGCAAGTCGAGGCCGCGAGGGAACAATTAAAAAAAGCAGAGCATAAAGAGAACATAGACTTGCCTGTTTGCTCATTAATCTGGAGAAGAAAAAGAGGATCCAGGGTATCTCACTGCATGCTAAGTCTGACTTGCCTTTGTTAATATTGTAATGTATGTAGCAGTTGATGAGATCCTAGGCTGTTTCCTCCTCTAAACTTCTATTTTTTTCCTCTCAAGTTGTATGTCATGAGGTTGGGAGGTGCTGCCTTTTTATTTTAGTCTGAAACCATACATTGTTTGCTTCAGTCTTGCTGGCTGGTTGGACCTTGCCTGCCTCCAAAGGATGCAGAATTGCAGACCCTACCTAAACTGTACATTAAAGAATCCAATAGAATGCCATTTCACATAATCATTCAAGATAGAATCTCAGGTATTTTTTCTTATAATTTATCATCTGGTTGACAGTTAGCATAAGAAATCATTCTCAAGCAAAGGCTCAGAAACTGAATGCATATTTTACACACTGATGAGAACTGCAAACTTGCTCTATAGATTTTAAAAAGGCTTTTGTTTCTTTCATCCTGTCAATCCAGTGAACGCAGCAGCAGCAGCAGCCACATGCATGACTAATACTAGTCTTCCAATACAAAGAGTACGACGACTTTGCACCTTAATTGAGATTAGCTTCACATCATGCGACAGATCAGCTATGTATGATGTCAACAATTTCGATTCTTTCCTACATAATTTCCGAGAGACTATACTGCCATTAACCGAGATATACATGTACGGGGAGAAATCTCGCAAGCTATAATTGCCGTCTTATGTCTTAATCAAGGCATGGGAAGGACCGGAACACAAGTCTGAACTCTGAAGTCTGAACCATTGGGAAAACGAAAGAAAACGGCAGACAGCAATGGCATTCATGCCTGACAAGCAAACTTTCTGCTCTTTCTGAAGATTGAAGAACAAAAAACAAGCAGGCAAACCTCAACTTTTTTTGTTAATCTGGTCCAAGTGAATCTCCCAGATGGTCTAGCAAGTTAGGCAGTAGCCTTTGGCTTGCAGCTGTTAGCTGGCTGCCTATATGATCAGTGATCTGCAGGTTCCACACACAGGTTATCACGGTTCCTTAGCTTTCTTGATTAATTCCTGAGAGATGGAATCCATAAAATCTGTGCCCAGAAATCCAGGAGTGGTTGCTGTTTCACCAGGAAACGATACATGGAGAGGATTATCTTCATGTTACTGTCAGTTGGTCCACTCCCTTATTATCAAGATCAGCTGCATCACATCTCAGCAACCGATAAACCCATCCTACCTATCCGCCTTTGACCAATCGAATGGTGGCAAAACAAAGCAAGCGCATGTAGGTACAGGGATGATTAGTGTAGGTACTCAACTGGAATCTTGCTACTCCAATGGAAGTAGATCGCACAGAGGACATGGGGAGAAAATGAACAGTGTCTCTCTGCTCCAGTTCTTACACGAGAATTGAATTGTTTTATGTGAGATCTCTGCCTCCAATCGAAGGCGGTCAAGGCGAGGGTGAAGGATGCATTTTTCTTCGAGATTCTTTCCCAAGTGCACGTTTCTTTAGGGCTCAAAGATAGATAGCAAGACGAGTTTTCAAGTGCCAAGTGGGTTGATAGACATCAGCATCGGAGCATCAGTGAAGAAAAAAACGAAGTAAAATATTCGCGAGGTACAAAAAGAAGATCCAGACTTGCAAGGCAAGGACTGAATAGAGTAGTGCTGGTGCAAAAATCTTACAGCTATCATGGCGATCACTCGGCCATACAACAAATTACTAATCATCTTTAATCTGAAGAACTGATGCTAGGACTAATTTTCCGAACTATGCAGCTAAAAAATGTTACTCTCCTGTAGGGAAATAACTCCTCTAAATATCGAGGAGTTTCAACTGCTATCTACAATCATCTGATTTGAACCACCCAATCGAGATTCGACGGTGCCTAGATTTAGTCACAACGGCTCACTACGTATGAAACCTCACTCTCACACCGTCGGATCTCAACCGCACGGCTTGGATCAGGCGACCTCGACTACAGATATCTCATTTCCCCCGATAGATGTCTTGTGCTTTAGGATCTCTTTGTTTCAGCTTGTAGCAAATGCAAATACTTCTACAATCTAAAATTAAAATAAACAATCTATATTATGGATCTAAATTGTAAAAATCGATAGCTCAAAATCTGAAAATAAACAAGAATACAAAAGTTGTGAAACAACTGCTTCTTATCGGCTAAATATTTAGGCCTTGTTTGATTTCTTTAGGAACTAAACTTTAGTCTCTCCTTATTCACTTGACTAAATTTTAGTCCATACATGTTTTGTTCTAGGGACTAAAGGTTATTAAAACAGCTGAAAAATGACCAAACTACCTTTAATAAATGTCCACATATAGTCTTATTCCCACCTCAAGAAGCATTAACGAGGGGTAAACCATGTCAATAATCTCTTTTAATCCCTTTTAGCAACCTCACGAGGATTAAATGGATAAACTTTAAAGACTAAACCCTTTTAATCACCATGTTTAGCAATTTAGGGACTGAAAGACACTAAACTTGCAATGCGGAACCAAACACCCCCTTTCCAACCAATACTGAAAATCTTCGGAAAGCAACATATCATTAGCTTTGCGTGGTGCATGGTGTCGGGAATAGCTAGGGTTCCACGCGCGCCTGGGAGCCTGAGACGGCACACGAGGAGGTGAGTTAAATGAAGCATCGGCTCGTAGACGAGCTCCGTATCACGGGATTCAAAGCACTAAAATTCGCATCACTTTATTAGGGGTCGCTCTCTGGGGAGGCATTTCCAATCCCTCGCGTTGTTGTTTTCCTCCACCTACTCCTGTTGTAGGGTCGGTGCACGAACAGGAGGGGGCATGGCATGCATGGACCACGCTTGCTTAGCGTAGAGAGGTCCCGTTTCATGGTTTTTGACATTAATTTTGTGCGAAAAAATATTGTTTCACAGTAGCCCGGAGTAACAAAAGTTGCAACTAGCTAGATATATACTTCTGGATGTTTCAAGAGAGTGTATGTAGTAAAATAAACTAGGGAACTGTAACTTATAATTGTTTATTACCGAATATGCCTACTAATTCGATCTGCTACGGGATCGGAGGACTAAATCTTATCTTTATTAAGAATGTTTTCATGCTAAAATAATTGGATTTTTTTATCTCATGCATACCGTATAGTTTAATACTGTTTGCGCTTTTTTGGTATACTTGTGTGCATGCAGCATGATAATTGAGCTCAGGAGCCACGTACATGTGTGTACACGTAATATGTCAAATGAAAAAACACCATTTATTTATATATAGGACGTGAGATCCAGCAGTTAGTTCTTCCCAAAAATAATTTCATGTTGTTAGAGCATCTCCAAAAAAATGATCAAATGCCGCTCTAAGCTAAATTTTAGCTATTGAACTCAAAAAACAATCTCCAACAGAATAGACAACTGGCTGACCCTAAACTGAGATCTCCAGTGTACTAATAGTTGTCGTTCTGGCCTTATTGCTAGAGTGGAGAATTAGTAGTCGTTTTACACTCCCAATGAAGCATTTATACCATGAGAACGAAACCCGAGGCAAAAAAAACTCACATGAGTGGCTGGCAGGAATCGAATCCCGCACCGCTTCACTTGAGAATCGGGCTAGTAACCAATTGAGATGGTAAAGTTTGCTGTACAAGTAGGACAATGAGTCATACTTAATATCTCCTTGGTATGCGAGATCTTGTCCAAAAAGACAACTATTAGTACACCGGAGGGAGTAGTATTGTAGCAATGTAGCACAGCGCCATGCAGAAAAAAGCACCGCGCCAAGCCGCCGATGCAGTGTCAGCGGCAGAAGGAAAAAAGTGAAAGAAAGAAAAAGGGAAAGAGGAAGAAAGAAGAAAAGATGAAGAAAAAAGAAATAAAAATAAAAATAAGATGTTTTTTAATTTATAAAATTTGAAAACTTTATAATTTGGGTATTTTTAAATTCTAAGATTAGGATTTGGGATTTCAAATAGAAATCAAACCTTTTAAAATATTTTGGGATTTTAAAAGGAAGAGTAAATTTTATCAGAGAGTTAAAAATAGAGAGTCTGTTGGAGTTAGAAACAGATATGGAGAAGAATTTTTTTAAAGATTTGACTAAATGGATAAATAGAGAGTGAAAAATAGATAAATTTTTGAAAATGTTCTTACTCACCATTTCTGTGGTACGTACGTCCTCCTCAGGCTCTTGTGGCCAGAAATGAAGATTCTAGATAGCTGATCGGCAGACGACGACATGGTATCTCGCCTGGCTAGCTCGAGATTCTCCACACACCTCAAAACGAGAAGCAGTGACAGTGACAGAGCAACAACCAAATACATACATCGATCTGACAACGTGCAGTGCAGTGCAGTGCAGTGGCTGGTGCGCATTCATCGATGTTTACCAACCGGATCATGATTTCGAAACTGTTCTTTTTTGAAGCCTCCGAATCAAATCAAACCAGATCAATCCTTTGTTTATGTCTAAATTGGACACCATGGCTGTTTGGCTCCCTGAGCCTCCCTCACTTCGGACGTTCGGATACTAATTAAAAAAATTAAATATAAGTTAATTATAAAACTAATTATATAATTCTTAGAGACGAATCTATTAAACCTAATTAATCTATCATTAGCACATTTTCACTGTAGCACCACATTGTCGAATCATAAACTAATTAGGTTTAATAAATTCGTCTCGCGAATTAGTCTAAGGGTTCTGCAATTTTATTTTTTAATTAGCTCACGTTTAGTCATTCTTATTAGTATTAGAACATTCGATGTGACATGTATTAAATTTTAAGCTAAGGGAGTCAAACGAGGTCTAGGGCCTATTTTTTTCAGCTCCTGACAGCTGTAGCTACTTCCAGAATCTGTTACAAAAATAAACGGTCTAGATTCTGAACTCAGATTGTAATAGTCAATAGTTGTAGAATCTAAAAATGAACTAGAATCTAGAAGCTGGAAAACATCAATTAATCAGACTAGCTAGTTACCGAGAATCTCTAGTTGCTAGAAACTGAAACAAACATGCCCCTAAAAGGCTAGCTAGCCGGTGCACACAGCTTGTACTCGCATCCATTATTTAAATCCCACTCAGTTTTTTATGTGTGCAATGAAAGTGTGAAACTCATCTGGACTTCACATAGATTTCATGCCATTGTATTTCTATCTATGCATGCATGAGTTTGTCCTTTTTAGTGGGGCCCTGAGCTTGCTAGCAGTGAACGGTTTGGTGTTTCCTTCTTGGCGGTAGGTGGGATACCTCAAAAACAAACCTCTTCAATATTTTCAACAAGAAACCGATTTAACTCCAAGCCAGCATATATATATATATATACGTGTGAGTTGTAGACCACCTAACCTATGATTGAGGCAGCCAGGTAGCCCCAGTGGTTGCAATGCTGAAACTGAAATCAAACCAACCTTTAATTTGTCCACCCATCTCTAGTCTAATTTGGTGGCAAACATGAGTTACACATGAAAGTACAGTGGCGGCAACGAGTAACAACTACTCCACTTCCCTTTATTTAAAGGGTTAATTTTTTTCGTGCCATTACAATTTTTGCGGTTTGCCAATATGCCGTCGATGTGTCACTGACAGAAGGGAGCCGCCACAGTCATTGACAGTGACATATAAGCAATTTCTGAAAATTATAATGGCATGTGAGTAATTTTCCCTTATTTAAAGCCTCAATTGTCCGGAATCTATTTAGTACGGCTCCAACTATAATATTTATATTAGTTTTGAGTTTGTATAGTACGATAAAAGAGTTTAAACTTTTATTTTTAGTTTAAAATAAAAACTAAATTATTTAACTAAATACTTTCAATCTGTCTGTGCATAGCTCTAGGTTCAGGATTTGGAGCTAGGTTGAATCAGCTCTAAAAAATTCTGAAGCTGGAGCTATACTCAAGGGGGCTTTATATATAAAGAGAAGAATTAAAATGGTCATTAACGTCGTAGTTACTTTTGGATTTTTAGAAGTTTTTTGTGAAAATTACTTGATTCATACAAAATCGTACAAAATTCTTATGCACACGAAATGCGCCTAATATTTCTCTCTCTCTCTCTCTATCTAGTTTTAAATAGATGTTTTTACTTAAGAAACGGTCAAGAAAGAACCAAAATGTCCTCTTGCACTTTTAGAAACAAGACTTTGTCGCTAACAACTCGCATAAAAAATCAGCTAGGCAATTCCGTGTTCGCTTTTGGCCAGCCCATCCGGGGGTGCCCTCTGCAAAACGGGCAAGCAGGACGAGAGCACACCACGTGCTCCTCACGAGATCCTCGTCACCTTCAATCTGTAATTCAATGGACAACAGTCGTTGGGGTTATCGCAAAATAACAGAATGAGGGAGGTGTGAGGTGTTTTCTGCAAAATAATCTGATGGAGCTGTTGTCCGTTGGATTACAGATTGAAGGTGGAGATCTCACATGTGCACCATGTGCACGACCAGCCGATGTGCATAGGATATTTCCCTTTCTCGTATCACATCCTCGTTATTTTGCTTTCAATTAAAGCTGAGTTTGTATTAATTTTTTCCAGAAAAAATCACGTGGCTGCTTAAAAAAAATCAAAATCACGTAGCCTTCTTAAAAAACATAAAAAAAACAAAACCATCGGCATTTCACGCACAAATTCCTATTTATTTTACGTAAGTATATATATACATGGGTCTATTGGTATAGATCCGTACTGTAAGAATTACTTGTTTATTATACACAAAGAAATCGATGTTTTTTAAATTTTGAATTCAGCTTTATTTTTAAAATCTACAACTACTAAAGTTCACCTGTATATTTCGCTAAAACATGCATACGATTTTACTATAAACGAGGGCGTGATAAACACGTCTGCTTATATAAGCAGGTAAGCCCCCCCGGGGCCCGCTGCAAGGTTTCTTTCTTTTTGTCACCGATTTCGATTCGCAGAGACGCAATGATTGGTCCCTCAGGAGCATGTGGAGCGATGCGATTGGACATTCTGACTTTCAGTGAGTGGGGTCCACAGGGAAATATAATTAATTTAATATGAAATGGAATATTAGGTGACGTTGTGTTTGTTTAGTTTAGTCCCGTCGTATGTTTAGACAATATTTTAAAATATTAAATATAGATTATTTATAAATTTCATTAATAATCAGTGGATTACGTACGAGACGAATCTAATTACGCCACGATTTGATAATATGATATTACAGTAAATATTTGTTAATCATGAATTAATTGGGCTTAATAAATTTATCTCGCAAATAATCTTATGATTATGCAATTATTTTTATAATTAGTTCACGTTTAATACTTTAAATTGATGTCCAAACATTCGATGTGACATGAACTAAACTTTAGTCCATAAAACCAAACACCTCCTTAGACTAAATAGTTAAATGGTGTATATATATAACCAAATATAAAAAAATTGTTGAGCAAATTCCATTTCCACGCGTAAGGAGAACCAGTGACCAGCAGCGAAGATGGATGTATTAACCGTGTGCCCCATCGTTACTCCGACCTTGGAGCTAAAAACAATTCGGAGGCCTCTCCCATTTGGCTAACGGGATGCCCATGATGCCACGTGAAATCTAGACCCGCGGCTAAAAAAAATTCTGAAATAAGTTTTTTCTAGTATACGTGAAATAAGTTTTAAAATAGAAATACATTATAAAATTTGTTGTCTAGTTCTACCCTCGCCTCGGAAAGCGGCAAACTTTGGAATCACTCCCGGCTGAGAGAATTGCTTGATAAGCATGGCGATCCGTCGCGTGGCGTGGTCAACTCCGCCTTTTTCTTCCCCAGAATACTAACGCGTCGCGTCGGCACTCGGCATGGGCCACGGCGGTGGGCGGTGGCGAGGCAGGCGGAGGGCGGAGCACGGGCATGGCGACGCTGGCGCGCGGCCATGTTACTTACTACTACGTGTGGGACCCCCCGTTCCCTGACTGTGGGCCAGTGGGGTCCACGCCAGTGTCATATACGACGACTTTATGTTACATGTCCCAATGATACCTACCTTGGAGGCTTGGACAAATCACTGCAGCTACGACGGGGGCATGTTAATCTGGAGAAATTAATCTAGCAGTTCATGTATGTTGTGTTTCAAGTAAATTACCAGAGAGGTTTTATCCTTGGATCTTTGTATAGAAAGTGGACTAGTAAGAGAGGAAACATGATGGAATTCACACACGTGGTGAGTAAATCTTCTTACAGTAGGCGTGTGGACAAATTTCTACGCTTTCATCGAATATTTGACTTGGGACATCTTTAATTCCACTTGTTTCTTTTTATTTTACCGGTGCTGATCTTGGGTTACAGTTTGGTAGGATAAGCTAGTTTGGAAAGAGGATTAATCCATTAACCTAGGGATGATGGACAAGATCATGATCTTTATGATTATAGTAGCTATGCCACAACCCTTTTTTCCATTGTTTCTCAGACTTCACTTGCCAAGATGCTTGAACAAGTGGTGTCGTGACACGTTGACATGAAGTATTCATATCGTCTTCATCTCCGTATTGACCACCTTACCTTGAATCTATATAATAAAACTTGTCCAGATCCATATCAAAATCAAACCTGATGGTGAAAACTACCATTTGACTTTCACCAATTTATGGGTGGATATGGATGGGATTGCTATAACATAATCATTCAGTCTCGTAGAAAAATTATTTTTATTAGTTTATGATGAATTAACAGGGTGGACAAACAATTTAGATAGATTAAAGTAATAACTATGTTTCTGAGGCTATTCACAGTGATGGGTTTCGAAACACTAGTTTCTAGAAGGTCACATTAATTTTGCAATTGAATGAAATACTCTTTCTCAATGGGAGTTCCATTTCACTATTTTATAGGCTAATCAGTGTAATTAAATGAAATTAATTCTCATGAAATACCCTCTTTCTAATGAAACGATTTAGCTCACAATGAGTGTTTCATTTCGTTTCATCCGTCTTAGAAATGGGTTAGCATAAAAAAATCTGATGGGTTATGGTAATTAAATCCTATAAAACTTCTATTGTGAATAGCCTGACCATAGTGCATGGCCTTTGGGGATTAAACGTGTGGCCGTAGCATTTTATCAGGGTCATGTATATCGGGTTGGTGACGGAACACGTGCAGAAGAAGCTTTCCCCAGAAAGCACCTCTCCCGCCTGGCACAAGGGGCCCACCCACCGTCACTGCTCCCGGGCCAGCCCGTCCGCTTGTGCACACTGGCCGCAGCCACGAGCGCGCGCGCGGTTTCCGAAGCCGCCTCGCCCCTCCCCTTCCCTCTCCGCGACGCCGCCGCGTCCGGTTAAAAAAAACGCCGCAGAGGGAGTGATTATTTCCGATTATTAGGGATTTTAATTACGAACGGATAAGGAGATTAGAAGCCGCCGGCGTGATTATCTCATAAGCGGCTGTGACTCCCCGCGTCGTCGCCGCGGCCGGCGGCCGCGGCGCACCGGCCGTCGGATCGGGGCGTCGCCGTGGGGCCAGGCGACACGGGCGGCTGTCGCTTGCTCTCGGCAGGGGAGGGGAGCAGGGTGGGCCACCCCATGTCGCGGTCGCGGCTGACCTGGCGGTGGGCTCGTCGTCGCAGCGTCCATTTATCTCGCGACGGATAGTAGCGGGTAGAGATTAGGAAACTACTTAACTTACGTAAGATTGCAAAATTGTAACTGCTTTCTTCGCGGATCAAAAGATTCTTTCGTTGGGGTCCTCGCTTGTTAAGGTTCATCTCCTTTACGACTAATATTTTTTATATCTCGGTTACCCATATCTGCTAGGAAGGATATTTTTTTTGCATGTACTACGAGAAAAATATCAGATGCAAATCTGGTTTCAATGCCGTCGCGGCGACAGGCGATTGTATCTTCTATTACTCCCTCCAGTACACAAAAACAAGTCGTTTTAGGCTTCTATCAAGATGTTGTTAAAACAAGTCGTTTTGCATTTTATTGTGCATTTTGGACAACTATACCCCTCAAGTAGTACTACTTTTTTCTTGTTTTTCGTGCTATGTTTACTCTTACACTATATTTAATAGGGGCAAACATGGAAAGTGCACACTAATTAATTGCTCCTTGGTATGTGAAATCATGTCCAAAACGACTTGTTTTTGTGTACCGGAGGGAGTAACAAACATAATTAATTATAGCATATTTAGATGTAGATAAAATTACGGCTAGCGTCGGTTGAAGCTTTGGACCCGAAATTCTGATCTTGTCGGGGACCCGTACGAAAATACGGAAGAGATACAGATACCGTCGCATACGCAATAAGCCAACAAATATTAAAAAACAAAACTGGAGAAAAAAAACCGGGGCGAAAATATAGTGGGTGTGTGGGGACTACGCAACTCGCGAGAGGAGAGAGGAGGGTGGGTTGGCACGGCGAGCTCTGCCCCCTCCTCTCTCTATAAATGCAGGTGCGCCCAGAGCCCTAGACGCCGCTATACTCGGAGGAGAGACGGGAAGGCAGGCCCCGCGAGAGAGAGGCGGCGTCAAATTCCTTCGTCAATCGTCAGCCTCGTCGTCCGCCGCCGCCGCCGCCGCCGGTTTAGAGGCCGCCGAGGGAGAGGGGAGAGGCACGTCGCGCTCTGCCCGTGGGAGGGGCGGTTCGGACGGGAGCCGCGAGGCGGAGGGGGATTGGGGCGCGGCGTCAGCGTTGGTCCCATCTCTCCGGGCGTAGGGAGGCTACACGGGCGAGAGGTATCCGTTCGCCCGCACCCTCCACATCCTCCTCACAACTTGCTAGGGTCGGGCGGCGCTTTTCTAATCTAAAAACAAGTCGCTCGGCTAGTCGGCTTGGGTTTGGTTTGGTTTGGTTTGGTTGGACTGTCCCGTACTCCCGTGTGGTTGGTGCCGTCGGCGTAGAGTGCTCCGCGCTTATTTTTTTCGTTCGATTTGATGGTGCTTGCTTGATTCTGCGTTCGTGCGTGCCGTCGTGTGGGGGCGGAGGAATCTGCGCCGCCGTGCGGGGTTGGTAGATCTGTTCATCCTCGCGTGTGTGGCCGCTGTCCTGTGCATGTTTTTTTTCCTGCTCTGCGAGTGCTGTATTCTCTTGAAGCAGTGTGGCACGAGCTTCTCCCCTGTTGCTTTTGGTGGTGACATGGTGGAAAGGGAGAGCGTTCAGCATTCTGTTCATTTTTTCTACTTTTTTTCTCCTCTGAATTGTGTATTTTGGGATTTTGCTCGTCCCGTGTAGATCGGTTAAAGTTTGACCAGTCGTGGAGTTCGGTCTAAATGCTCGCCGTTTAATGATTGCATGACAGGTAACAGAGAAGAGTGAGTCGTGAGGTGGAGCCATGTCGACGGCGCAAGGGATGGCCTACAAGCTCCGCGCCGACGCGGCGCCCACGGGCGCTGGCCGCAGGGCGCGGCGTAGCCAATCCTCCGTTGCGGCGCCTTACCGCGCGGCTAGGCTGGTACAGGGCGGGGTGTCCATCGAGGGCGGTTTCATCGGCGGATGCCAGCTCAGCGAGGAGCGCGTCGCGCCGCGTCCGCCCCGCGCCGCCCCGCGCGACGCTGAGCCGGTCAGGCCGCTTTCGAAACTCCCTGAGAGCAGCATTGGGCTGTACGATCCGTCGCACGAGCGCGACTCGTGCGGTGTTGGATTCGTCGCCGAGCTGTCGGGCGATTACAACCGCGCGACGGTAAGTTCTAATGAACTAAGTACAGCGCTGCACTGCAGCTACTCCCTTTGCGGCATCAAACTGATTTCACCTCTTCTCCAGGTCAATGATGCCCTCGAGATGCTTGAGAGAATGGCGCATCGTGGCGCCTGCGGCTGTGAGAAGAACACTGGTGATGGTGCTGGCATCCTTGTGGCTCTGCCGCATAACTTTTTCAAAGAGGCGAGTTTCTTCTCAACAAAATTTTGAAGCAAAGGAAGTTTTGTCTAACAGTTATTCATCTTAGCTGTTGCCATTGTACCCCTGCAGGTGACAAAGGATGCCGGGTTTCAACTACCACCGCCAGGTGAGTACGCTGTCGGTATGGTCTTCCTGCCGATCGATGAGAAGCGTCGCGAGAGGAGCAAAGCTGAGTTTCAAAAGGTTGGTTATTTATTGCTTCTTTTTCCCGTCAATATGCCGTGATGTCATACTCAATGTTTTTTACTTTCCATTCATGCAGGTAGCGGAATCGTTGGGACACGTAGTACTTGGGTGGCGCCAGGTTCTCACTGACAACTCAGATTTAGGTGAATCTGCGCTCCAGACAGAGCCTGTTATTGAGCAGGTTTTCCTCACCAAAAGTTCGAGTTCTAAGGCTGATTTCGAGCAGCAGGTCATTCCACGAGTTTAATATTTTAATTTATGAATACACATGTGATGGATTGTCTCCTTAACTCTTTTCCAATGAATTCTCACAGTTGTTCATCCTGAGGAGGCTCTCGATTGTGTCTATCCGTGCAGCTCTGAATCTCCGCCGTGGAGGAAAGAGGGACTTCTACATGTGTTCTCTATCCTCAAGGTGCTTCTTTAAGTCGAAGGGTGACAAGCAGGATGATTCCCAAATCCCAATGAAGCTCTTTTTTTTTCATTTTTGGAAGAGAAGATCAGCAACAATTTTTCTAATTGAAATAGGACTGATGGAAAAAGACATGAATTTTCTCTTAATGATTGAAACCTGTAATCTAACAAGATTCTAATTGTGTCCTGTTCATGCGAGTAACTCAATATTCACTTTCTTGTGATCTTTCCAGGACTATTGTTTACAAGGGCCAGCTTATGCCATCTCAACTTAAGGGGTACTACTATGCAGATCTAGGTCATGAAAACTTCACGAGTTATATGGCTCTGGTAAATACAATACCTTGATACTCTTATACAAAAAGTCATGATCATAGTCGGCGGATGGAAACCAATTATAGCAAGGCGGTTGTAAGATCAAGACACTCCTGTGCAGGCATCAAACTTTGAATTGTCTTACCGTCAATGCTCTATTCGTATGCTATTTCAGTCCTGGTTCATGATGCCTTTAAGTGAAGTATTAGAAATCTCTATTAGTTGATGCCCGATAACCATGTTGCAGAGTCCAGCTGCAGTTCTGCTATGGCCGACTGCTATGCCGACTCTTCAGGATGTGACCTCCAATTAGGTGGTGGGAAGAAATTGTGTTTGGTTTGAGGTAGCTTAGGGCTCCCAACTGTTTTGCATGAAAATTATATGCAACTAATACCTTTTTTCAGTGCGTTGGTGCTTCATTTACAAGTTCAGTTCAACATTGTATAACTGCATGTGTTGAGTATAATATGATTACTAAATGTCATGCATCCAAACAGGTCCACTCAAGGTTCTCCACGAACACCTTCCCCAGCTGGGACCGTGCACAGCCTATGCGTGTGTTAGGTCATAATGGAGAGATCAATACCCTCAAAGGGAACAAGAATTGGTAATCTTGCTAAATCTTTTTATCCCCCCCCCCCCCCCCACAATGTATGTTTCTTGGTTGATGCAATCATCTGTACATGTTTATGTCATTTTGATTTTAATGATGCTTGGTTTTATAATTCCTTCTGTGCATGGCAGGATGAAAGCACGCGAAGGTCTTTTAAAATGTGAGAAGCTTGGCCTATCAAAGGAACAATTTTCAAAAATTCTACCTATTGTGGATGCTACTTCGTCCGATTCAGGTAGGATCTGACTGTTTCATGCAATGAAACATCAAGTACACTTCGAAAATGGAGACTTTCCTTATTTTTGGTCATCTGTTAATTCAAAAGAATCATTTCAATTCTAGGTGCCTTTGATGGTATTCTTGAGCTTCTTATCCGTGGTGGAAGAAGCTTGCCAGAAGCTGTGATGATGATGATACCTGAGGCATGGCAGAACGATGTGAACATGGATCCTGAGAAGAAAGCTCTCTATGAGTTCTTGTCAGCCCTTATGGAGCCTTGGGATGGACCTGCTCTAATATCTTGTAAGATGATATAGTCATTTTCCTTTCCTGATCACACACGTCCCATGGATTACATGAGCTTACTTTTCTTTCACCTGTAGTTACTGATGGCCGCTACCTTGGAGCCACCCTAGATCGCAATGGGTTGAGGCCTGGTCGATTTTATGTGACTCACAGTGGACGTGTAGTCATGGGTAGTGAAGTTGGTGTTGTTGATATTCCTCCCACAGATGTGTTGAGAAAGGGTAGACTAAACCCTGGAATGATGCTGTTGGTTGATTTTGAGAACCACACTGTAGTGGATGATGAAGAGTTGAAGGCACAATACTCTAAAGCTCACCCATATGGGGAATGGCTAAAGAGACAAAAGATATCCCTCAAAGACATTGTAGAATCTGTGCCAGAAACTGATAGAGTTGCCCCAAGCATTTCTGGTTCTCTTACAGTACGTCTTTACGCTTCATGATTTTATTTTTCATTTGGGTACAATTTCGATTGGGTTATTTCTGAAAGTCGCTTACGCTACAATGGTTTGTTTTCACAATTTGGTGCAGCAAAAGAATGGGAAGACGGAACATGTAGGTGTCAATGAATTTTTGACTCCACTAAAAGCTTTTGGGTAAGCAATGGCTCAACTTTGTTGATTATCTTTGCTGTTTTGATTTTTATCGTCTAACTTTCCAACCTATTTTACTCCAGATACACAGTAGAAGCCCTAGAAATGTTGCTTCTCCCAATGGCTAAAGATGGCATGGAAGCTCTTGGGTCCATGGGCAATGATGCACCCTTGGCAGTCATGTCAAACAGAGAGAAGTTGACTTTTGAGTACTTCAAGCAGATGTTTGCGCAAGTTACAAACCCACCAATCGACCCAATTAGGGAGAAAATTGTTACATCAATGGAGTGCATGATTGGGCCGGAAGGTGATTTGTTAGAAACAACTGAAAAGCAATGCAATCGCCTTGCACTTGAGGGTCCTCTATTGTCTATTGATGAAATGGAGGCTATTAAGAAGATGAATTACCGTGGTTGGCAAAGCAAGGTGCTTGACATAACTTATCCAAAGAAGTCTGGAAGGAAGGGCTTGGAAGAAACTTTGGACAGGATTTGCACAGAAGCTCGAGAAGCTATAAGGAAGGGCTACACTATTTTAGTTCTCTCAGATAGAGGTCAGTAATATAAGCACTATATAGTAGTTTTCACTTGTGCTATCCTGGCAGGTTATTTTCACTTCTTGTGCTTATGTAAACTTACATGCATGAGTCAAACACATTCAACAAATCCTATTATCATTAAGATGTAGCTCCAGGAATATAATATCACAATATAATAACTTGACTACAATCATAATTATTATGTTACTAGATGTAGCCTTTTATTCACAAGATAGTTATAACATTTATTGACCTCATGCAATTCCATTTCTATGGCACTTCTACATTTGACCCTTTTCGATGTTGATGCAGGATTTTCTTCTGAACGTGTTGCGGTCAGTTCACTCTTAGCAGTTGGTGCAGTACATCAACATCTTGTAGCAAATCTTGAGCGGACACGTATAGGTTTGCTGGTGGAGTCCGCTGAACCTCGTGAAGTGCACCATTTCTGTACCCTTGTTGGATTTGGTGCTGATGCTATATGCCCTTATTTGGCTGTCGAAGCAATTTGCTGTTTGCAGAATGATGGGAAGATTCCTCCTAATGCTGATGGGAAACCCTACTCAAAGGAAGAACTTGTCAAGAAATATTTCTATGCTTCCAACTATGGAATGATGAAAGTTCTTGCAAAGATGGGAATATCTACCCTTGCATCTTACAAAGGTGCACAGATTTTTGAAGCTCTTGGCCTCTCGTCTGAAGTGATCCGTAAGTGTTTTGAAGGTACACCTAGCCGAATTGAAGGTGCCACTTTTGAAATGCTGGCACGAGATGCTTTACGTCTTCATGAGTTGGCATTCCCATCAAGAACACCTCCACCAGGAAGTGCAGATGCAAAGGCCCTTCCCAATCCCGGTGACTACCACTGGAGGAAAAATGGTGAAGTCCACCTCAATGACCCCCTCGCAATGGCAAAATTACAAGAAGCTGCTAGAGTGAACAGCCGGGCAGCATACAAAGAATATTCTAGGCGAATTCAGGAACTGAACAAAGCCTGCAATCTACGTGGTATGCTGAAATTTAAAGATACCACTGACAAGATTTCTTTGGATGAGGTTGAACCTGCAAGTGAGATTGTTAAACGCTTTTGTACTGGAGCCATGAGTTATGGATCTATCTCGTTGGAAGCACATACTGCCCTTGCTATGGCCATGAACAAACTTGGAGGGAAATCTAATACAGGTACACAGCAATACTATGCAGCATTTGTCTCTTTGCAGCAACCATTTGCACATCAGCTCTAAGAGCACTTCATGAAATAACCTTTTAAAATATTAAGCCAAATTTTCAGTCCTTATTTTGGGCATAATAATGCCTATAAATGGACTGATTTTGATGCTATCAAATAAAATAAGTATTTGTTCATTTCACTTGAAGAAACTTCTGAGCATTTTACTAATACTTTTTATCTTCTATTGGAGTGGACCGTTAACTTCCGAAAGGAAATTATCCCAACATTTAGCAGGATTGAGTCTCTTTTTTCGCTTGCCGACTGAAAATTATACAATATCTGCAAACTGCTAAACGAAATTTTCTGTTGCTTCAAGCAGCACACATGCACTATTCCTTTCTATTTTTACTCTTTTCAATCTATTTGAGTTTTATTATATGTTTAACTACTTTCTTGTCTAAGATATTTCTAGATCTTTGGATTAATTTTGTTTATTTCCAGTTCTAAAATATCTACTTTTACCCATTTTCTATTTTGAATAAAGTCTACAACTTACGAGTACCACCGTATGCACCAACTCTAATACATCTCTGTAGGTGAGGGAGGGGAGCAGCCTTCTCGTATGGAACCACTTCCCAATGGTTCAATGAATCCAAAAAGAAGTGCAATCAAGCAAGTTGCCAGTGGACGATTTGGGGTTTCTAGCTATTATCTGACCAATGCGGATGAACTACAGATCAAAATGGCTCAGGTACCTGTCAACACTGTGTACTACAGAATCATTAAAATGATTGCAGTTATCTGAAAGCATCTGTTTTCAATGTGCCTTACTGCAGAAATTTACCTTTTCTATCTTTATTTATGTAGGGTGCCAAGCCTGGTGAAGGTGGCGAGCTTCCAGGCCACAAGGTTATTGGTGACATTGCTGTCACAAGACATTCTACAGCTGGTGTTGGGCTCATTAGCCCACCTCCTCACCATGATATATATTCTATTGAGGATCTTGCACAACTTATCCATGACCTTAAGGTACATTAATGTGGTACTGCATTGCTTGAAACCAAACAATTTGTCTTATTGTATAGTTCTTCATACTAGATTGATTTCTTGGATATTTTACTAAACTTAGAAGTTAATGATTATAGCTCAGTTGCCATTCAAAGAGCACATGTGTGCAATTTGGAAATTTTGCTTGCTGGTATGATGACATTCTTATCTGTCTATACTCTGCAGAATTCAAATCCTAGTGCTCGAATAAGCGTCAAACTAGTTTCTGAGGCTGGTGTAGGAGTTGTTGCCAGTGGTGTTGTTAAAGGACATGCAGACCATGTCCTTATCTCTGGCCATGATGGAGGCACTGGAGCTTCAAGGTGGACAGGTATTAAGAATGCTGGGCTTCCATGGGAACTTGGATTGGCTGAGACACATCAAACTCTAGTGGCAAATGGGCTTCGTGGCCGAGCTGTTCTGCAAACAGATGGACAGTTAAAAACTGGCAAAGATGTAGCTGTTGCTTGCTTACTTGGTGCAGAGGAATTTGGTTTCAGTACTGCTCCATTGATCACACTTGGTTGCATCATGATGCGGAAATGTCACACCAACACATGCCCTGTCGGTATAGCTACTCAAGACCCAGTGCTCCGAGAAAAGTTTGCCGGAGAACCAGAGCATGTTATCAACTTTTTCTTCATGCTTGCTGAGGAGCTAAGAGAAATCATGTCCCAGCTTGGCTTCCGCACGATTAATGAAATGGTTGGCCACTCTGATATGCTTGAGGTTGATCCAGAAGTAGTGAAGAGCAACGAGAAGCTTGAGAACATTGATCTCTCTCTGATTTTAAAACCAGCTGCAGAGATACGTCCTGGGGCTGCTCAGTACTGTGTTGAAAAGCAAGATCATGGTCTTGACATGGCTTTGGATAACAAACTCATAACTTTATCAAAAGCTGCACTTGAAAAGGAAGTTCGTGTTTTCATTGAGACCCCAATCCAGAACACTAATCGAGCAGTAGGTACTATGCTTAGTCATGAAGTCACTAAACGTTATCACTTGAAAGGATTACCTGCTGGTACGATTCATGTGAAGCTTTCTGGAAGTGCTGGTCAAAGTCTTGGTGCCTTTCTCTGTCCTGGAATCACCCTTGAGCTTGAAGGAGACAGCAATGATTATGTTGGTAAAGGATTGTCTGGAGGTAAAATTGTTGTGTACCCACCAAAAAATAGTTCATTTATTCCAGAAGACAATATTGTCATTGGTAATGTGGCTCTATATGGTGCAACCAAAGGAGAGGCATATTTCAATGGTATGGCAGCAGAAAGGTTTTGTGTTCGCAATTCAGGTGCTGAAGCTGTTGTTGAAGGAATTGGTGATCATGGATGTGAATACATGACAGGTGGTACTGTGGTAATCCTAGGTAAAACTGGAAGAAACTTTGCTGCTGGGATGAGTGGAGGCATTGCTTATGTTTATGATATTGATGGGAAATTTAGTGTGCGCTGTAACAATGAGTTAGTTGATCTCTATCATGTGGAAGAAGAGGATGACATTACCACATTGAAAATGATGATAGAGCAACATCGACTCAACACTGGGAGTGTTTTGGCTAAAGATATACTATCCGATTTTGATGATCTTCTTCCAAAATTTGTAAAGGTATTCCCAAGAGACTACAAGAGGATTTTGGAAAATATGAAGGCTGAAAAGGCTGCTGCTAAGCATGCAAAGGAACCGAAGATCTCTAATGGTGTTTCTGTAACAACTAAGGTAAGAGATAATCTGAAGACAAGTCTATTTCATTCTTCCAACGCATCATTACATTGTTGCAGTGGAGCATAGCTTCAAAAATATAAAATCGAACACAAATGCTCTTTTGAATGTACTCTATTATGTTACCCATGAAAGACAACAATGATTTATGATGCTGTCACACTGCAATTTGTTTGGCTTAATTAAACAGTATAATTTACAGAAAGTGCAACCTGAGCAATCAGCAAGCCGGCCAACACGTGTCTCCAATGCCAAAAAATACCGAGGTTTCATATCATATGAGCGTGAGGGCATTTCTTATCGGGATCCGAACGAGCGCGTAAAAGACTGGAAGGAAGTTGCAATTGAATCAGTGCCAGGGCCACTATTGAACACACAGTCTGCTCGTTGTATGGATTGTGGCACTCCCTTCTGCCATCAGGTGATATTCAACTCTATTCCTTTTTATCAATATAGTTATTGGTTGATATCTTAGGTTAAGGTCTATTTTTTAATATATCTTCTGCTGGATTCCAGGACGACTGAGTAAGTTTTGACAAGAAGTTTCCACAATTGATAATACTTTTGTGATAACTTGTTTGTATATATATTATTTGCAGTTAACTTGTCCAAACTGCTGCTGGCTTGTTTGCTTTGTTTTTATTCAAAATTTGTTAATAAACTACCCATACCTTAATCATGACGTGTGGCAGTATTTCTCTGCCATGAGTACATATTAAATTTTTTACTTGGGTTAATAGCTTCCGTGCCACCGTTATTTTCCGAAACGCAAAAAATACCATTACTATTAACCCTAAAATTTACTGTCGTATGGTTTTATCTATTGAAATGTTATGATTTTTCATGACACTTGTAATTTTCTTTGATACTTTTGCAGGAAAGCTCAGGTGCGGGCTGTCCTCTTGGAAATAAGATTCCAGAGTTCAATGAACTAGTTCACCAGAATAGATGGCGTGAAGCACTGGATCGTTTGCTAGAGACAAATAACTTCCCTGAATTTACGGGAAGAGTATGTCCTGCTCCATGCGAGGGATCCTGCGTTCTTGGCATTATTGAAAATCCAGTATCTATCAAAAGCATAGAATGTGCGATTATAGACAAAGGTTTTGAAGAGGGATGGATGGTACCACGGCCTCCGCTTCAAAGAACAGGGTATATTTTTTAAGATAATCAATTTTTGTGCCTGATTTCCACCACCTTTTTTGGTGTCATTGCATTAATGGGGTAACATCTGAGTCACTTGTACATGAATGCTTTATTTTGCAGAAAGAAAGTTGCCATCATTGGAAGTGGTCCTGCTGGTTTGGCTGCTGCAGATCAACTAAACAAAATGGGCCATTTTGTTACTGTGTTTGAACGTGCGGATCGTATTGGTGGCCTGATGATGTATGGAGTGCCAAACATGAAGACAGACAAGATTGGCATTGTACAACGTCGTGTCAATTTAATGGCTGAGGAAGGCATTACATTTGTGGTGAATGCTCATGTAGGCAGCGATCCATTGTACTCAATTGAGCGCCTTCATTCTGAGAATGATGCAGTCATTTTGGCCTGTGGAGCTACTAAACCAAGGTAAACAGATTTAAAATGTTGAATTGATGATTTCTATGTATCTTGGCCTGTTCATTTGAGTTTACACATTATTAACAGCATGAGTAAATCACGTGTTTATATTATGAGTTATGGCATTAAGTGGAATTTCATTCAACAGGGATCTTGGTATTCCTGGACGCGAACTATCAGGAGTCCATTTTGCTATGGAGTTTCTCCATGCAAATACCAAAAGTTTACTTGACAGCAACTTGGAGGATGGTAAGTACATATCTGCCAAGGGGAAGAAGGTGGTGGTTATTGGTGGTGGTGACACAGGCACAGATTGCATTGGTACATCTATTCGGCATGGTTGCACCAACATTGTAAATCTTGAACTTCTTACTAAACCACCAAGCAAGAGAGCAGCTGACAACCCATGGCCACAGGTACACATATCATTCCATTATTGGGATGATTTAGCTGGCTAAGATATCATACAAAATATGGCACATCTCCTTACCCATATCTGAATTACTTCTATCATTTCCCATTTTGGAATATCTTCTTATGTGTTCCATTATTACTTGTAGTGGCCTAGAATCTTCCGTGTTGACTATGGTCACCAGGAAGCATCCAGCAAGTTTGGAAATGATCCAAGAACTTACGAAGTCTTGACCAAGCGTTTTATTGGTGAAAATGGAAAAGTGAAGGCCCTTGAGGTAGTCCGGGTGAAGTGGGAGAAAGTTGATGGGAGATTCCAGTTGAAAGAAATCGAAGGTTCAGAAGAGATCATTGAGGCTGATCTTGTCCTACTAGCTATGGGATTCCTAGGTCCCGAAGCGGTTAGTTTTCCCCGTTGAAATCTACTATACTGTGTTATTATGTTGGGAGGTAGGGTTTGTAAGAAATCTCCATTAAATAACAAGCTGTTTCACTTTTCTGCAGACTATTCCTGAGAAACTGGGTATGGAGAAAGACAACAGGTCTAACTTCAAAGCTCAATTTGGAAACTTTGCAACAAGTGTGGATGGCATTTTTGCTGCTGGGGACTGCAGACGTGGACAATCACTTGTCGTTTGGGCCATTACTGAGGGGCGGCAAGCTGCGGCAGCTGTAGACAAGTACTTGTCAAGGAATGAACAAGATGCCGCGGAGAACATCACTCCCTCGGGCGCAGGTTTTGTGCAGCCTGTTGCCGCATAATAAGCAAATTTTCGGTACCAATGCAATCATAAATTAGGTTCATTGTTTCTATCGTCGATCACAGCAAGTTGTCTCTAAAAGATAGCCGGGCTCAATTTGGGAAGAGGAGAGCCCTTCTATATTTTGATAGATACATTATTGTCAATTTTGGCGCTTACCGTTTGTTCCTTTTCCAGCTAAAATGTTTTGCATAGCGAAATGCCGTTTTGTAATCTGAATAATGTACAGTCATTTTGGTTTATTTGATAGATGTAAATTCGCCGATCCATCTTGCCATATAATTTCTCAGTATTTGTGTGGGGGGTGTGAAAATGGCCAATCGTTGAGAATGTCAAACTTTTGTTGCACTCGAATTTGATTTTTTATTAATAGTGTTTGGAATGTTGAACATGTGCATGCAAAGGTTGCATAACAACAATTTCAACTGGGATGTATTTCTTTTCGACAAATGGGCGTAGTTGCAACATGTCTCGGATGAATAGTGTATTGTGTCGATCCTGCTCGTCGTAGGTTCCGGGCATTTAATTTGAAATTTCCGTACATTGAATTCTTGATCAGCGTTCGATGGACAAACTCACGGTAGAACCACCCGTTTAACACTTGAGATCATCTCAACGATTAGTAGAAGAAGCCAGCATATGTGTGTTAGCAGAAACCTGGAATGGAACCAACTATCTAGCATTTGCTCAGAAAAAGTTCCATTATCAAAAAGAAAAAAAAAATCACAAAACTCAGGCTCCAGTAAAGGCCACCTCTGCACAATAATAGATGGGGTCAATTAAAACACAGCATATTTAGCACATTAACATCCATTACGATTTAGAAGACTGCACATTTACCCTCTTTTAAGAGTCATCGGTGGATATTTGATTAGATTAGCAGCGAACTGCGGACAAACGTAAGCAATCTCGAGCGAATGCTGCAGCCGAGACCTCTTCGGCCCTCGGCCTCGAGACATCCGCACAAATACAGGTCACCAGTCCCCACAACTAGGTGGTGAAACTGAAGTATATTTTACTGTTTCGTTATGAAATATGAAGCCTGAAGACGTTTACGTACCAATAGAATTACATTCCTATCTGAACTGAGGCCCCAAATGATACGCCGTTGACCGTGCCCGTCTTCTCACACCACCGAGCATGACACGTCCAGCCCCCTCGCTCCGTCGACCGCGAGAGCCCTGGTCTATACGCTCGGCCAGGGCGCCAGGCCCTCTCCGGCTCCACCTCCCGCGCGCGCGCGCGCGTCCTCTTACCCCTTTGAACAGGTCATCTACTCACACCCTTTCGCCGCGCACGGCGCACGCTATAAATCAAAGCGCGCGCAAGCCGGCCAATCCAGGCAGAGCACGAGCACGGAGCACCGCGCCACCTCAATAACCACGGGCCGGCCGGCCGCCACGCCACAGCGCCACTAGTCCACTGCGCGAGCAAGCGCGCGGCTAGCTTGCTTGCTACGAGGAGGCACAGCACAGACATGGGCAACGCCGCGACGCGCGTGTGCGGCCGGTACGAGGCCGCGCCGGCGACGGGCGGGAGGAGGAGGAGGTGCTGCAAGGACGCGGAGGCAGCCACCGCGCCGGCAGCAGCCAGGCGCGCGGCGACCACGGTAGCGCGCACGCGGCGGCCGGAGGAGAAGGTGTCGGCGCGGGACGAGGCGGAGCACTCGGCCGCCACGGTCTTGACGGTAAAGGTGGTGATGAAGAAGAAGGACGCGGAGAGGCTGGTTGCGCGCCTGAACGAGCAGAACGCGCGGGGGCGGAAGGCCAGGATGGCGGAGATCAAGAACGAGCTCAGGGCGGGCGACGACTGTGGCGCCGCCGCCCCGTCGGCGAGCCCCGCTCGGTTCCAGGACGCGTGGAAGCACAAGCTGGAGCCGATCCAGGAGAACTAGCCTGCTTGCTAGTTGCTGCTACCACAGTGTATGTATCCTAGCACGTACTGCACCTTAGATTCTCTCGATTTAAAGTGCCCGATTTTTGTTTGATCACCCGACCATGTGCGACATATGTACGTAGTGGAAAGTGGTGGGCACGTACATACTTGTTACAAACGATATACCAAGTATTCCTGAAGGCTGAATCGTCAATTACCAACTCGTTTGAATACTTGTAAAATCAGATCACATCATCAAAGCAAGGGAACGGAGCTCAGCTGCTAGAGAAACAAGCTGCAGCGCATGCCGACATTGCACGATTAGTTAATTAGCTTCGAGCTATCGCTCATGCCTCGGCGCGCGCGCGCGGCCGTCCTCCGAGGAGAAAGCCAACCCAGCGGCCACGCTATCTTTGTCGTCCTCAGGCCGGAGGCAGGCAGTGCTAGCTAGATCGAGGTGGACGCCGTCGTCACGCTGATCTTACACCGGCTATCTGAGGAATTCGGAAAGCGACGCGACGACGGCCAGTGGCGTAGCCTTTTTAATGCGGTCAGTTTCAACTCACGGCGAGCAGGTCATGTGGTCACAGCGCAGCTAGCGCTGCATATTACCAGTCCACTCCTCCGCTCCGCGCGCGCACAGGCGCGGATTGCCTCTTGCCTTCCTCTGGCGATCATCAGATGTGTAGTCCACTCATTCGGAGATGCATGCAAGGCGACTTTGCTGAGAAAAACTCCACCGTGTGCATCTTTTCTCCATGAAAAACCATTAGAGGACAGAGGAAATATTCTGTGCACATCAGCTAGCCGTGCACATGGTGCACATGTAAGATCTCCACCTTCAATCTGTGATCTAACGGACAACAGCTTCACCCGATCATTTTGCAGAAAACACCTCCCACCTCTCCCATTCTGTTATTTTGCGATAACCCCCAGCTACTATTGTTCGTTGGATTACAGATTGAAGGTGGAGATCTTATATGTGCACCCTAACCGATGTGCACATGATACTTCCTCTGTCCTCTAATGGTTTTTCATTGAGAAAAGATGCACACGGTGGAGTTTTTGATTATAAATGCTAATACATTTTTTACTTTATTTTTATTTTTTTATGAATGTTAAGAAATTAATTTAGAAAGTAAAATGATGTACCAGTCAAACACATGATGCAACGGCCGCCGGTTGAAACACTCACGCCACGCACGCTATATATAAAGCACGCGCGCGCGCGCGCCAAGCAGACCACACGATCGAGAGCACGCACCAGTGCACCACCACTCGCCGCTAGTCTCAGATCGGCTCCACTATAGCTAGCTGCGCGCGCCGCGCTCGGCTAGTAGCCAGCATGGGAAACTTAGCGCCGCGCATGCGCCGCGACGAGGCAACGGCGGCGACGGGAGGCGGCAGGAAGAGGTGCTTATTCAGGAACGCGGAGGCGGACGCGCCGGCGGGGCGCGCGGATACGGTGGTAGCGCGCAAGCGGCGGCCGGCGGGAGAGAAGGTGGCGGAGAGCGCGGTCGTTAAGGTCGTGACGGTGAAGGTGGTGGTGACGAGGAAAGATACGGAGAGGCTGGCCACGCGGCTCAACGAGCAGAGAGCGCGGTGGCGGAAGGCCCGGATGGCGGAGCTCAAGAACGAGCTCAGGGCGGGGGCCGGCGGCGGGCTCGTGGTAAGCCCGGCACGGAGCCGGGATGCTTGGACGATGATGAGGCTGGCGCCGATCCAGGAGAACTAGCTAGTACGTACTACTTAGCACGATCGATGTGCAGCTTAGATTTTGGATGATAATAGTTGCGTGATTTGTATGGTCACCCGGCCATGCATGTACTGTACATGTATGTATTGGAAAGAAGTGGCAACGTACGTCGTCGTACATACTGTGTTACAACTTACAATCGATGTAACCGTGGAACTTTGTTAATCACTAATCAGCACAGGTTTGCCGTGTTAATCGAAACGATCGAGCTGATCGATTATCTTCCAGTTAGTTTAAGGAGAACATCATCAGGGCCCCCACCTACAGCTAACGAACGTGGGATCAATCTTATTATTATTATTCCGGCGCCTGCAGACAAACAGACACAGCTCGTCTCTCCGGATAGAGATCACTCGTCCTACGTGGTGTCGTGGTCTCGCGGCGGAGAACCACCTCGATATCGCCGCGTTGGGCCTTAGAAGCTTCACTCCGACGCTCAAAATCGCGACGACGACATCACGAGTTCACGACGACATCGCCCACTGCACGCGGCCACACGCCCACGCCTAGCTAGCCGTGCACGGCGCGCGCTGCGGGTGTTTCGCTTCGTCGCCGGTCAGCGATGCGCCACCGTTACGTACCGCGCGCGCGTGCCCCGGCCGCACGCCCATGTACTGTGCGGCCGGCCGCGCGCGGGCGCGGCCGTGCTGTGGCAGCTGACCGCCCGCGCCCGCGCGCGGGCCGGGGGGCCGGGGCTCGCCATGGTCACGTCGTTGGCCAGACGAGAGTCCACTGGCCGAAGACGCGCGCGCGCGACTCCCGCGTCGGAATTTCCAATCCCGTGGAAAACCAGAAATCGCACGGCCTTTGGTCAATGGCCATGCAGCCTGCAGGCAAACAAATCTGATAGAGCTAGCCAGGTGACCAGGTCGATTGGATTCGAATCCATCGCCGTGAAAAAAAAAAGAATGGACAACGAGAACACCAGCGAGGAGTACGTTTGTGCTTTTGCCCACTTGAAACAGCAGTTACTTTGGCACCGATCTACTATCCGTAGTTCTTATCCTCCTCACGCCACTATCAGACCGTCACAATTACAGACCGGTTCAAAGTTTATTGTGAGCTAATTAAGAAGGCAACGTGACCCTTATCCACGACCGTGTCTCTTCGACCGTAGTAAAGACTAAAGAGAAACAAAACAAGAGAGACTACACTGACGCGTGTCGTGGTGACTATTCAACCTGGTACTGTACTGCATCAAATTCACCTTTGTCCGGACTTGCAGCAGATCGAGCGATTGGGTGAACATCCCGTGTAAGGTTTCTCGGAAGTTGACTGTTGATGGATGCATGGAGCGAGCCTTATTTTCTTCCTGCCGAGGACTGGAGTTGGAGACATGTTCGATGAATCTCAATTCACCATTTGACGGAGACATGTCCATGTCGATCGAGAGAAGTACTGCACTTGAGGAGGCTAATTAAATTAAATTAAATTACCTGCTGCCGTGCAACTTTCATCAGGCCTTTAATCGTTTAGCTGACGACTTGGCCGATCATGCGGAACGACTTGGACTGGGTGCCTTTTCCAAAAAAAAAAGAAAGAGAAACTTAAATTGGGTACTGAAATATACTAAGATAACAAGAAAGTACTCTATTACCAAATAAATTTACACATCCTCCTTTATGCTCTCAAAATGTTCTCTCCCGGGTATGTGCTAGCTTCACCGTAGCAAATTCCATGATACAGTGATAGCAATTGGCAACTAGTTTTAATGTTCACAATGGACAGAGAAGAATCTAGATGAAGACCGTAGATTCATGCCATGAATTAGTACAAAATCTAACTCACTCTGATGCAAAACCTTCATGAAATCTTATGCGATGCTTTACTCCAAGAGCAACACAGCATTCTTTTAGCAAGAGAACAATACACCTACAAATGCTAAGACTGTCAAAAGGAAAACACCAATATACCTGCGCCAGTGATTTGGAACTTTGCAAGTTGGGAGCAGCAGCTTGACTCAGCAACCAGCATCCCTTCTTTTGTTTTATTAAAAGTTACAATTTAACAGCACTAGGAACTAAAAGTGAAATTACAAAACGAGCGCTTGAAGTGGAAGTGCATCCAGTAGTAGCAAAGACAGTATAGCCAAGGACTGACGTGTACATATAGATAGGTCATAACCCATTAATTTCCAGTGGCAGACCAAAAGCTTATCATCACATTACAACAATTTCAAATATAGAAGGTTGCATTTAGATGTCACAGTAATTGTTGTACTTCTCACTTCCCCCCAACATTGTTCTTTGCGAACAGCTTCTTTGGTAGCTTCTCCACAGGGATTGTTTTCAGAAGGAAAAGTCTGGCAGCACGCTCTTGTAAGGTTCCACCACATTTTAGTCCATGTGTCTGAAGCTCTAGCTTGAGCTTCTCCATGCCAAGTGCCTAAAGGATAACAACAAAGTCAATCATGTTAGTGATACAGGCTAGAGCACAGCAAAATTAACAAGTTCGTGAATCAAAGATGGCAATCAGTTAAGATAAAAACAATCATATGCACACCATGTCACCATTGACACCACATTAGAAAATTTAATTAAACAAAAACTAGAATAATCTATATCTTGTTATGTATGCAACGCATCATAGTGATGGTATATTAGGGTTCGGGAAAAATGATTACATGGCATAACATGTTAAAGGAATTTTACATTCAGAACAAAATGCAGGGATTTAGCCATTTAGGACGATAGGAATATAGGATTTTAGGGAAATAGATCATATGTGTTGAGATGGCTACTGCAGCAAATTACTTTGTCTTTGTGCCTTTCGAACTTCACCTACTGATAGTTCATTAATATTTGCATAGGAATATAGGATCATATTCAGTGCTTCATGTAAAGACAAGCTACCAAAATATAAGCTGAGCCAGTTTTTCTGAGCATAGTACTTGTGTGTAGTTGATACTTCCAAACTCTTATGAACTCAAGAATGCTATTTAGATCAGCTGAAAATATAATCCATGTATAATTCCCTTATTAATTATTTAATTTCCTAATTGGAAATGTGTTGTCAATATGACAGTGTAAGTCTGTAATTCTGTATGCTAAATTGTTAACTACTCTATGCTATATTACCACCAATTGGGAATAGCAGTTGAATTAATACCAACTTCCCCATATTCTTAACCATGTGCAGGGAAATTCTTAATCTCCAAAGAAAGTGTGTTCTTTGTTTGGGACAAAACTATAGCCCAAGCAGCTACAAGTTTGACGCATATTGCATAATAATTTTGTAACTACGATGACAGCATCCTAATCGGTACATGTTTAGTGCACAATTATTATGTAAGATGCTGTCAAGGGCAGTAAGCCCGAGGGGAGGAGGACCTCGGCTACGTAGATCGTAGCCGCTGTCCGTGGTGGCCGGCCCGGGTTATACCCCCGTTGCCGCCGTATCTCGTCGGTGGGTTATACCCCCAGCCGCCGGTTTAGGTAGAGAGAGAGGTAGATGGGAAATATTTCTTCTTCTTATTCATCAATGCCTGATTACAGCTTATTTATAGCCTTGAGCCTAACCGAAAAAGCTAACCAACTCCACTAATTAAGTGCTAACAGAATAGCTAACAAACTCCATTACTTAAGGGCTAATCTTTGACTAATAGATATAGATCTTATCCCTTCTGCCGGCCCTATCCTGTGCGCGCCACAGCCCTTTCATGGGCCCTGCGCACGTCGCGGGCCCTATGGCGCCGGGTATAGACATGTTTGAACATGACATCTCCCTCCCCGTCGAGAGCCAGCTCGTCCTCGAGCTGGAATTGGGGAAACTTGGTGCGGAGAGCTGCGACGTCTTCCCAAGTGGCCGATGCTGCTGACGCGCCCTTCCATTGGATGAGTACTTGGTGCACACCACGGGCCAGGCGGTAGCGCACTGCTTTTTCTGGTTCTGGGCTGATTGCGCCATGATGGAGGAGCGGCAACGGTGGAGGCTCTGATGGCGGAGGCCCGTGGAACTTCTTTAACAGCCCTACATGGAACACGTTGTGGATGCGTGCGCGCGGAGGAAGCTCTAGCCGAACAGCAACTTTGTTGATGATCTCGATGATGCGGTACGGCCCGAAGAAGCGTGGCTTCAGTTTACCGCTCATTGCCTGTGGAAGGGATGATGCCGCGCGTTGACGTAGTCGAAGCAGCACCCATTCGTCGACCTGAAAGGAGATATCGCGGTGCACCCGGTCATAGTGGCGCTTCTGGTATGCTTGTGCCTGCTCCAAGCGATAACGGATGTCAGCAAGGAACTCGGCTCGTTCCTCCATGCTCTTGGCGACGGCTGGTACTCTTGTTTCCCCTGGTTCGTAGGATCTGATGGAGGGGGGATCACGCCCGTAGACCACGCGGAAAGGTGTGTCATGCAGGGATGTTTGATATGCTGTGTTGAAGAGGAACTCGGCCCATGGGAGCCATCTGAGCCAATCGCGTGGTCTGTCCCCTGCCAGACACCGCAGGTACATGAGTATGACGCGGTTGGCTGATTCGGACTGTCCGTCGGACTGGGGGTGGAAGGCCGTCGTCATCTGCAATTTTGTCCCCATCATCCGCATCAACTCCTGCCAGAATGTTGATGTGAACACAGTGTCTCTATCAGAGACCATTGATTGTGGAATGCCGTGGAGGCGAACGATGTCGTTGAAGAAGGCCTGGGCGACTGATTCGGCGGAGTATGGATGTGCCAATGGAATGAAATGGCAGTATTTGCTGAATCTGTCCACTACCGTGAGAATCACCGATTTGCCGCGGACCTTTGGTAGTGCTTCCACAAAGTCCAGTGCTATATCTGTCCACACACCTTGTGGAACCGGTAGTGGAAGTAGGAGGCCAGCCGGGTGTTGGTGCTCGGATTTGTAGCGTTGGCAAACTGCACACTTGCGCACCGTGTCCTGCACCACCTGTTTCATGTTAGGAAAATGGAAATCACGGCGGATTCGATGGAGTGTTCGCTGCACGCCCTCATGTCCGTCTTCGTGTGTGGCCTCCACGATTTCTTGTAGCAGGGGGGAGTCGGCTGGAATGTATAGCCGCCCTGAAAATTGGACCATACCGTCCACCACTGCCCATGGTGCTGTTCGGTTGCCTGTTGTGAGATCTTCGTGGAGAGCAATGAGGCCCGGGTGGTTTAGCTGGGCCTGCCGTAGTTTGTCGATGAAGTCGAACCGCGGAGCAGACAGGGCGAGGATTGCTCCCTCCACGGTATCGCGCCTGGATAGTGCATCGGCGACGGTGTTTGATGCGCCCGGTTTGTACTCGACGGAGAAGTCGAAGCCCAACAATTTGCCCACCCAGTGGTGTTGCGGGATGGTGGCCAATCGTTGGTCTAGCAGGTACTTCAAGCTGTAGTGGTCCGTCTTGACGGCAAAACGGCGTCCCCATAGGTATGGCCGCCAGTGGCGTACTGCTTGTACCAACCCGATGAGCTCGCGCTCGTAGGCTGCCAAGGCTTGATGACGCGGTGCCACCGGCCTGCTGAAGAAGGCAATCGGGTGCCCTTCCTGGATAAGGACGGCCCCAAACCCATGGGACGATGCGTCGCATTCGACGGCAAAGGGCTTGTCGAAGTCCGGCATAGCAAGTACTGGTGCCGAGGTCACCGCCTCCTTGAGGGCGATAAAAGCTGAGTCGGCCTCCGGTCCCCATGTGAAGCCTTCCTTCTTTAGCAACTTGGTGAGTGGCGCGGCGATGGAGCCGTAGTTGTGGATGAATTTGCGGTAGTATCCTGCGAGGCCAAGGAAACCGCGTACCGCCCGTGCCGAGCGAGGCATCGGCCAATCATAAATGGCCTGTACCTTGGCGGGGTCCATGGCCACTCCTGCCTCCGAGATTGTGTGCCCGAGGTAGGCGACGGAGGCGACTCCAAATGCACACTTGGTGCGCTTGACGAAGAGGGCGTGTCGCTGAAGCTCGCTAAGTACCGCGCGGAGGTGGCGTAGGTGATCTGCCCATGACTTGCTGTATATCAAAATATCGTCAAAGAAAACGAGTACAAATCGGCGAAGGAATGGCCGTAATACGTCGTTCATTAGCGCCTGAAAGGTAGCCGGGGCGTTGCAGAGCCCAAACGGCATTACCAGGAATTCATAGAGGCCATCGTGTGTGCGGAAAGCCGTCTTGTGGACATCCTCTGGCCTCATGCGCACCTGGTGGTATCCCGACCTTAAGTCGAGTTTGGTGAAATGTTTGGCGCCATGCAGCTCATCCAAGAGTTCGTCGACGACGGGGATCGGAAATGCGTCCTTGATTGTTACCGCATTGAGGGCGCGGTAGTCGACGCAGAATCTCCACGATCCGTCCGGCTTCTTGACCAACAGGACCGGCGATGAAAAAGCTGAGTCGCTGCGTCGGACAATGCCATTCTTGATCATGGTTGTACACTGTTTCTCCAATTCAGTCTTGTGGGCGGCCGGGTAACGGTACGGCCGAACTGCCACTGGTGCGGTGTCCGGCTTGAGGATGATGCGGTGTGTTCTGCCGCGCTCGGGAGGCAGCCCCGTCGGCTCAGCGAATACCTCGGCGAAGGAAGCCAGCAGATCGTCGAGGAGGGGTTCTGTCCCGGATGTTGCGTGGACGCGTGGTGGTGTTGGTGGCGCGATGCTGTGCCAGCAGACCTGCTGTTCTGCTGCCTTGAACTCCATAGTCCCTGCGGCCATGTTCCAGATGATGTCTCCCAGGGTAGCCAACCAGTGGGTGCCCAACACCAGGTCATAGCCGGCCAAGGGCATGATGTATAGATCCACCGTGAAATGCCGGCCGTCGATGAAGATGGGTGCTTGGCGGAGAACTCCGGGGCAGGTGATCCGTTCACCATTGGCCACGGTCGCCGTTAGTCGAGGTCGCGGAGTGATGGGCAGGCCGGCCTTCTGTGCTGCAGCCTCGCCGATGAAGCAGTGGGTTGAGCCCGTGTCGATGAGGGCGATCAATGTGGCCGCGCCTACCTGTACCTTTAGTTGGATTGTGCCACCCATTGGGATGCCGGCGATGGCGTGGAGTGAGTAGACGGGTGCCTCCTCAGCGGGCTCGTCTCCTTCTAATTCTATGCCTTCAATGTAGAAGATGCGACGGCAGACCCTGTTGTGGCCGCGCGTGTAGGGCTCGTTGCAGTTATAGCATAGCCCAAGGCGGCGCCGTTCTGCCTGCTCCTCCGTCGAGAGGCGCTTGCCTCCGGTTCGTGGCGGTGGCGGTGCTGGTGTTGCCATGGGTTGCGCCTGCACCACTGGTAGCGCCTGGACCGTGGGCGTCGGCTGGGCGGGTGCTGGAAGGACTGTCACGGCCCCTGGCCGAGGTGCTGCCGGTTGGCTTGGCGTGCGTGGTGTAGCCTTGCTGGGGGCGGTGTTGAGGCGGTCAAGCTCCACCAGTTCCAAAGCCCGCGCCAAGCTCATGGCTGCCGCGAGGGATTCAGGCGCGTGAATGCGTACTTGGTGGCTGAGGGGTGGCAGCAAACCGCCGGTGTAGAGCTGCACCCGTTGGTTCTCCTCAAGTCGGCCAGCGCGGGGAAGAAGTGCCTGGAATCTGTTGGAGTATTCTTCAACTGTTCCCGTGCGGCGGCACTCGGTGAGCTCAAACAGAGGAGCGGACCGCAGCACCGGGCCAAAGCGCTGATTCAGGAGCTCCTTGAAGCGACCCCAAGGCGGCGTTCCCTCGTCTTCTTGTAGCTGGATGAACCATAGTTGGGCTACGTCCTCCAAGTTGTACGACGCCATCCACACTTTCTCCTCCGGCATGGTGCGCTGCTGGCGGAAATACGACTCGCACCGATTGATAAAAATCAGTGGATCTGATTTGCCATCGAAGCGCGGAAAATCCATCTTCTGGAACCGTGGGGGGCGGTCCGTGTGGTGCTGACCGTCATGTTGGGCGCTGGAGGTGGTCGAAGAGGCGACCTTTTCCTGCATGCCCGCCATGTCGGTTTGCATTTTTGCTACTGCGGCTGTCAGGGACTGTAACATCTTCATCACTTCTGTCATGGCTGGTTGATCACCATCTCCCATGGTTGCCGGTGTAGAGGTTGCTGTGGACGATGAGGCTTGCGACGGGGACGGTGGCTGGGCTGGCGTGGAAGATGTGGTGGAAGAGGATCGGCGAGACGCTGATACCAGGTTGTCAAGGGCAGTAAGCCCGAGGGGAGGAGGACCTCGGCTACGTAGATCGTAGCCGCTGTCCGTGGTGGCCGGCCCGGGTTATACCCCCGTTGCCGCCGTATCTCGTCGGTGGGTTATACCCCCAGCCGCCGGTTTAGGTAGAGAGAGAGGTAGATGGGAAATATTTCTTCTTCTTATTCATCAATGCCTGATTACAGCTTATTTATAGCCTTGAGCCTAACCGAAAAAGCTAACCAACTCCACTAATTAAGTGCTAACAGAATAGCTAACAAACTCCATTACTTAAGGGCTAATCTTTGACTAATAGATATAGATCTTATCCCTTCTGCCGGCCCTATCCTGTGCGCGCCACAGCCCTTTCATGGGCCCTGCGCACGTCGCGGGCCCTATGGCGCCGGGTATAGACATGTTTGAACATGACAGATGCATACCTCCAATTCTGCAGCTGAACTGTAATTTGTCAGGTCCAGCGGTTCGTCTGAAAGGGGGGATTGGTTTCCATCAGCAGATTCTTCAACAGGTGGCACCTCATGACCATTGAGATGTGATGTGGCTGAAGTGTTATCCTCTGCTTTAACGTCTGATTTCAATACTTCTTCTGAAAGAGCACTAATACCATTCTCAGTTGTGGGTTGTTCCACTATTCCTCCCTCATGCTGCATGGCACCATCTGACACAAAATCGCCACATTCACCTTCTGACCTAGTTGTCAGTTCCATGGATTCCTGAATACAGTTTGCATTCTCCTCTGAATCATTGTGCCTGTACTTCTCACCTGAGGTCTCCTCTGAATCACTGCGTCTGGACTTCTCACCTGAAGTCTCCTCTGAATCACTGCATCTAGACTTCTCACCTGAGGTCTCATGGCGTCTAGACTTCTTACCTGAGGTCTCTCCTTCTGAACGTGACTCGGAAACTGAACCCTGCTCAACCTTCTCATCCTCACTTCTGGATCCATTTGAGGAATTTCCATCATCAAGAATTGTAGATTTTGTATCTGCACCCTCTTCGTCATCCAAGTCAGTGTCACTATCACTCTCATCATCTTCTACCTTCTTCTTGCCCAACCTACAAAACTGAATTGAATCAGGCACTTTACAACACAAAATGAGCCATAGACAGCTGGTCGCTTTTCAGTAAAACATACTTGATAACTTGGCTACATGAAGGCAGTGTAAGACAGCCAAATTTCTTTTCTAACAAATCCCACAACTCACATAAACTAGCTACTTATCAGAATGATCATGCATATTGCAGCAAATCAAGCATGAAACACCTCCAAGTTATCAAACATAAAGCATCTGGAAAGTATCATTTTAACAATTTAATATAAAACGACTATTATGCAGGGTACCAGGCAAGCAAAGGTATAAGACACACTTTTACTCAGCATCTGGACACAACTAAAACGAACAAGTTACTTGATTGAGGGGAAATATCCAGTGCAATCGCTCATTTGGTGCAATCGTGCAATCAAGCAATCTGGTGCATCCAATCAAGCGATCTAGTGCATCCACCTGAAACCTAGTACTTTTTTACTTTTAACCCCTTTCATATGTAACTGTTGGATCGCTTGATTTGATGCACCATGTCGCTTGATTACACGATTGTACCAAATGAGTGATTGCACTGGATATTTCCCCCTTGATAAAATCATTTAAGAATATGAAAGGTTCATTATTTGTTGCAATGGACTGCAATCGAACCATCTTGCAAGTTCTTGTGGTACTCACCAAATCTTAAGCTTCTTGGACTCTTCTCCGGGGCGCTGCTTGGCCACGATCTTCCTCTTCCCAAGAGAGGCACGTACAGACTCCTCAACCGCATTGACGCAGATCTCCGCATCCTTGCGGTATTTCTCGAGGTACTTGTCCACATCGGCCGTCCGCACGCCACCGCGAACCGCTTCCTTGGCCTTCTTCTTGATGAAGTCCTCCGCGAGCTTCTCGAGATGGCGATCCGCTGCCTCAGCCCTCCACTCCTCGAGGCGGCGCTCAGCGTTGACGTGGCGGAGACGGCGGCCACTGATATCTCGGCAGGCGTCGAAGTTGCTGGTTTTCTTCTGGCCGGCCTTGGAGGCGGCACCACGGAGGAGGGAGCCGAACCCGCCCTTGCCTCCGCGGAGGCGGAGGAGAGCGTATGCGGAAGGGAATTGTCCGTCAGTGGAGGAGGCGAGGACGGATGACGGCGAGACGTCGAGGCGGCCGGTGACGAGGCGGAGGGACGCGGTGGGGATGCGGGAGAGCGCGGAGACGGCGTCGAGGAGGGCGGCGCCGGATACGGTGGGCGTCGAGAAGCGAAGGCAGCGAGTGCGCCCATCGACGAGCCTCACCAGCATCTGGTACTGGTTGGCCTCCGACATGGCGCCCGGTGGCGGTGCTCGGAACCCTAGCCTGCCTCCCGCCAACGTCGCCGGGTGGGGTGGGGTGGGGTGGGGGCAATCGGAGGAATATTCTTTTTCTCGAAATTAAAATTCTGTTATACTTGATTAAAAAATTTCCATCACACGATTTTTTAAAATATTTTATCACAAAATTAAAATTCCAGTACCATATTTCTCACCCGTAGTACTTATAACATCACTCTAAAAACTTCTTTCTCTAGGAGATTGCAATTAAAAAATTAGCTACTTTATATGACTCTTAAAATTAAAGAATTACTAAAATTAGTTCTTCCGCTCCTTTTAGGAAACATAGTAAAATTATTCAATTTAGTGATTTTATTAGAAAGAAATATATTTAAAGTGATTTGTATCCTAAAAAATCCTTCAATTTATAGAGTTATTCTCAGAGATGCCCTTATAATATCGATAAGAACTTTTTAAAAATAAATTGGCCTATAAGAAAAAGAATAATTAGATTCATGCCATTATAATTTTGAGATTTTTGAGAAATGTCATTACAATTTCAGCTCAATCTTGTAGTTCTCTGATATTGGACATATTTCGGAATTCTTTAAAATTGTAATGACATATTTTAGAATTCTTTAAATTTATAATGGTATAGTTCAGATTTCTCTAAAATTATACTGGCTAAATATATGAATTATAGTGATATTTTTCTAAAATCATAAAATTATAATGGCTTGGATCGAGCTAACCGAAGAAAAAAAATCAAATTTACAACGGACAGGTTGCAAATTCTGAAGTTTGAAATTAGAATATTATAAATTGGTAGAGACATACTCGCTGTCGTCGTTGTAAAATCGAAGCTGCCGAGTGGAAGAAAATTCGGAAAGTAAAGAGAGAAGCCATGGGGCGACAGGGCGAGAGAATAGGAAGCGCCCTGCTGCCGGCAACAAGGGTGGCAGGTCAGGGTGGACCAGCAGTGGCTCCGCCCGCTCGTCGTCGTTGGCGTGGAGTCCTTCACCGACAGGCTCCCTGCTCAGGCCACCTCCGGTACCCTCTACTCTCCGTCCGATTGGCTTCCCTTTGTGGGCACGCCGTAACTCCATCGCTTCGTTTTCCTTTGGGTAAAATCGAGGGTTTCTGGATGGTACATGATATTTCCCCCATGATATGAGCTGGGAATATGGGGGCATAATCGAAATATTAGGAAGTACTGCAGTTTTCTCAAGTGAAAAGCTATGGGTATTGGTTATGTAGGTTCTGATGAAATGAGTGGTTGGTTGGTTATCGACAAATATTGTGTTTGTTACTGATATCCAAATCTTTGCATGGTTGAGTTGAATAGGTAGTGCAGTTTGTTCGATTTGATGGTACAATGCTTCGTGAAATCACGCTTAGGATTTTCCATGCTTCTGGTGTGCATTGTGTTGCCATTTTTTCCTCCTTCACTGATTTAAGTAGAAAGTTGTTACTACTGAAACTGAATAGTAGTGTTGATAGCTGTGACACATTTTGTTTACGTGGTATTCAAACAGTTGAACTCACATGATACTATTCAGGATAAATTGAACTACCAAATGATTGCCAATTTGTAATAGTCTAATGCTATATACTTGCACTTTTTAACCACAGATGAATCTTAGACCATTTCATCGGGTGCTCAGATCCCCATCTCAACTATTGTAGCTATGCCACTGTGCTGGTCTTCTCTAGATATCATCTTTTATGTGAACTAATACATCATTTGTCTCAGAGAATTGTCTTAAAAAAAGCAATTGTTGACTTTCATTTTCTTCAAAGTTCAAACCCTACTTACTATGTTTCATGGAGATGCAAATTTGTTGGAGCCATTGTTCTTATATATGCAGGTATGCATGCATCCTCTGTTCATGGCAATATTATGGGAGCTAGCAGGATGGATAATTCTTATGTCATGCTATCGGAGCAAAACAGATCTCATGCCCATGGAATTTCCCCACGCCCACCAAGTGCAGCAACACCACATATCGAACCTAACCAACCAACAAGAACAATAGAGGGGTCATACATAGTGCTTCCACATGCTGCTGCTTCCATATACAATTCATCTGTCTCTGAAGGAAGGTCTGCACAGTTGCCACTGGCAAGTATGAATGCAAGAAATAATTTTCACTCTAGTGTGACTGTTAAAACGAGCATTTGAGATTGCTACATCACAAAGTCAAGTACAACATCTTTCTTAAGATGTATCTATATGGTTGAATTTCGGGCATGCATGCATTTGCATTACTGACATTTTTTGTGTTTTTACAATTTATGTACTGTTGCAGTTGTTTCATCAAATTTGTATTTTTTTCCTGCAGTATGTGGGAAACATTAGGGCACTATGCCTGTTAGTGTGACTTGATGTCTCATTGTTATATGCTGATAAATTCTGAGAGGAGCATGGTTTAAATCTGGAATATACTTGCAGGTTGAGCAGACACTCTGTCTGTGTCTGGAGTGTATGAAGATGCTCTCTGATAAGATGCTAAGGAGATTGAAGATGTTGATACTAACATTAAAGCTTATGTGGCTTGTCTTCAAAGTTTGGAGCAGGAATCCTACAACGTCCTCAGTGAAGTTGGTTTTCAGCAGGAGAAACAGAAGGTGACAATCTCCTTTACATATGTATGATCAGCTACTCATCTGATGATTAACGAGCTTAGGAAATGCAGGGGAGCAGGCTGCTTGGGACAAGATAAGAGAATTAGTTTCTTTTGATAAACCAATCATGCACATGGTAATTTTAAATGGAAATTGATTCATTTTTGACTTCGGTCTAAGAGAACTCTTGTCCATTTACACATACTTAAAGTGTAGCAGTTCTTTAAGAAGTTGCCCAGTAGTTCTGTAAAATACCTTTCTCATGTGATAAGAAAATCAATTATGCATTCTTTTGAAATTGTCAATGTTCATTATTTTCTTGGAACTTTTGTGTGTTGTGCCATTTCAGATGGAAGAAGAAGAAAGGAAATGTAAAGCTGCTATTGAAGAAGCTGAAAAGCAATACTCAGAAATTAGTTCTGAAATTAAGGATCTTGATATAAAATCTAAACAATTTGAAGAATTGGAAGAAAGGTCAGTTTGTTTCTATTCACAATAAGATATCACTGACACAAACACAGTGTTTCCATATCGTTGGTTTTATGTGATCTTCAATTATTATTGGTTCATGTTGTTCTCAAAGTTCCAGTTACTTGTCAAGTCAAACAGAGCTGATGCACCATATTTTTGAAACAAGTATTGGCATGAATTCAATATCTTTCAGTTTCAGATGACATCTCACCAGGTATATGCCTACTACAGGTCCTATACATATCTATTCATCAGAATAACAATTCATTATTTTCTCGATGTCATATTTTGATATCTATTGTATTCTTGTTGGGAGCAAATCTTGGATTGTTTTCTGCAAGAATGCACAGACAACCAGATATGCCTTCTGTCCCAGATCTGTCATAGAGCTCAAAGTCTCTATGGTTGATTTTGTGCTCCCATATTTTGTTGGCGTAAATAAATTGTTTTAATAAAAATTATTGTTTATATCTTGTGCATACTGTCTCCATTATCATGCTTTGTGCTGCCTTTTTTGAAAATACTATCATTAGTTTTTCTTTATCTATCTGTATGCTTTCTTATGGCACAACTGTATGCCAACGTTTGTCCCTGATACTTAAAAGTCATTGGCTAATTTTTTTTTCCATTTCATTATTCAGGAAGAAAGAGATGCAGTTTTGGCCAAGATAGAAGTTTCCCAGGTCCATGTTAATAAATGTTCTCAATAATGCATTCTATATTTCACATGATGGAGTGATCAGAACAATAAACACTTTCCATCTAGGATGCCTCTCTAATGTACAGGTAACTATGCAAAATGTTCAGATTCCACATTTGTGCAGGTAGTTATGCAAATTTGCAGATACCACATGAATTCATTATCCTTTGGGCTTCAGTTGAGTTCTATTGTACAAAATGTGCAGATGCTACATCTCATGTTTGATCCTTCATTAGTAATTCCACAAATCCATGATACTATTTTCTTAGGTTGAGTGGGATGAGATAAATGCTGCTTGGGGTCAGGCTGCTCTTCTTTTGCATACCATGGCTCAGTACTTCTCCCCAAAATTTCAGTATCCTTGACAGGTATTGACATTTACTTTATTATGATTTGTCAACTGGTTATTCTTTTGAGAAGGAATTTACAAGCAATCTTTATCTTCATCATCTAGTTATACCATATGTTTCAGTGCATTTTAGTAGTTAATGTAGTTTGTCTATCCCTTGTTCTTTTTATATGGCTATGCGTATTCAAAATATGCCTATGCTCGTTGATGCTCTCTCTGTGAGGCTTGTCCTCTGTTAGGAAGTGTATTATGACTTATTATGTTTTGGTTTACAAGACGGGGCATGGGAAAGACCAGGCATAGATGTACAAGACCAAGAAGGGGGAATGGAAAGTGTTACAGAAAATTGGAAAGAGAGTGATGGGCAATGTGATGAATGATATTATAGCTCTTCTTTTATTGGATTGTACGATAGATGGTTCATAGTTTTTTCTCCTCTTATTCTCGCTGATTATAGTGTTGACAAGTGCATATTCTTTATCATGCGTTGAACTTTTAGTTTAATCGAAGGTATATGCAAAAATGATGACTCTGCTTTGGAGTTCCTGAAATTTATCTATAGATACCGGATCAAGATTCATCCTATGGGTAGCTATCCAAGAGTCACAGACATCAACAATAATACATATGAACTGTAAGCTTCCTGCTTCCCCCCTCCCAACCCATCCAAAGGTTCATAATATATTTATCTGATCTACTAGCACGACCAGATATCTCTCATACAATAGGTGAATTATGCTTATTTTGTCAAGCCTTATTGCTTTGCTGAACATGTGCTATGTTGGTCGGTGCAATTTTGGGAGAGCATAATGAAAACAGAAAATTTATGATTTGCCACCCCTCAATTGTATCACGTTATGATTTGTCACCTTATGTCTCATCGACAATTCCCACATTTCATAGACACATGAGTACCGAATCTTGAAACCCTTCTAAAAAATCATCACAATTCTATTTTCTGACAGTTCACTTTTTACATATTTGTTCTCCTCTCCTTTTGTTGAGCAGTTCAATTATATCATGCTAAGTTAATAAGCTCTGTTGCTAATGTTCAGGTTTGGTCCTGTGAATTTATTTTGGAGCACCCGATATGACAAAGCCATGACATGGTTTCTGACTTGCCTGCAAGAGTTTGCTGAGTTTGCTATAAGTTTGGATAGAGAGAACAATGTACCACCTGAGAAGTCACTGAAGCTCCCATATAAGTAAGATATGTTTCAACTTTCTGGTACAATCTTAGTTTAGAAATTTGGTAAATTTATCATCATATGAATTGAATGATTCATCTTTAGAGCACAATTTCCTTTTGGCCATTGTACTTAAAATAAAATGTTCTCATCACCGGGTATACTTAAGATGGGAAGTGAATTCTACGGTTGTCCCTGTTTTTCTTTTCTTTCGGTTTATACGTTGGTGCACGTACAAGCAAGAGCTTTCATACATAATAAACATTCGGTTGAATCTATCTTATGCACGCAATGCTGCCTGTGCGGCTTATAATTTAAATTACTCCATTCATTTCGCAGGATCGATATTCGATGGTGACAAAGTAGGGAGCCATACAATCTTCTTCTTAAGTTTCAATAAGGTCGAGAACTGGACCAAGGCACTAAAATACACGCTATGCAACTTGAAGTGGGTTCTCTACTTGTTCATCGGCAATACAGGTTTTGCACCACCGTCTGGGTCTTTGTGAGTAGGGCAATCATCTATGAAGCGGGCATTCGATTCGATTGATTTAGTACGTGTCACATCAAATATTTGAACATCAATTTAAAGAATTAAACGTGAATTAATTATAAAAATAATTACAGAATCGGAGGATTATTCGCGAGACGAATTTATTAAGCCTAATTAATCTATGATTAACAAATATTTACTGTAGCACCATATTGTTAAGTCATGACGTAATTAGATTTATTAGATTTGTCTCGTGAATAATCCATCGATTATGAATGAGTTTTATAAATAATCTACGTTTAACACTCTAAAATAGTATCTAAATATTAGATGAAATTAAACTTTTGAACTTTTATAAAGAACCAAACGGAAGTCACGGGCCTTTGAAACTTGAGTCTGTTTGGTTTAGATTTTTGAACCAGCTTCCTGGCTTGGAAGCTAGAATCTGAACCAAACAGCTCTTTTGGTCACCCAGTTTTTCTAAAATCTGCAGATTCTCATAGTACAAATTTAAAAGCTAGTATAATCTAGATTTCATAGCTCACTTGTTCAACTTTGAATGAATATTACCTACAATGATATTAAAACATATCAGTTCATATAAAATTTTAAAAAGTGAAATTTTAGTAAAACATATCATTTTAGTGTAATTTAAAAATATATAATTTTAATATAAACATTATAAAATTTTATGATTATAATGATTTATATGTAAAATTACACATTAATATTGTAACTAAACATCATGAATTACCAAAATATAAATCCGCAAATATTTCAATCAAACAACTTATCAGCTTTTCTACAACTCACACTAATTTTTCCATAGTTTACGGCTAGCAAGAATCTATAGTTCAACCAAACAAATCTACATCGTGATTGTATTGACAGATGACCGGCATTGACTGATTGACGAGACACATTTAGTGTACGGAGGTACGGATTAGTAGATACTTGATACAAGTACAAGTAGCTCTCTTCGTTCTTTCAAGTCGTCGTATGCGGCCAGTCGTGCTGTCATGTTTGAGTGGCAATACAAATTATACAATGGGTACTGAGGTCCTTAAAAGAAGCCGTGTATTTGTGTTGACTTCCTCCTATGAGCACTCTACGAAGAATTTATTTGCTTCCCTTTGTTGATTATGATTTTCCTTTTAGTGCTTCTTCCGTTCCCAATATATAGTTGCTTTTATATTTGGGCAATAGTATTAGAAATATATTAGTACCCTTCATTAATATTTGAGAATAGGTAAGGTATGGAACTCACGGATGAAATAAGTAGTATTGATATAGAATATTATAGGATGTTCTTAGGTAGTATTAATAGGGGTATTATAAGATGTTCTTGGAAAAAAATCATTTTTGAGATTAGAACCCTTCATTAATATTTGAGAATAGATAAGGTATGTAACTCACGGATGGAATTAGTAGTATTGATATAGAATATTATAGGATGTTCTTGGTAGTATTAATAGGGGTATTATAAGATGTTCTTGGAAAAAACATTTTTGAGATTAGAAAATATAATATTTGAAACAAAATTTAAATAGTACCAATAGCTACGTATTGCGAAAAGGGAGTATGCTGTAACGTGAAAACCCATAAGCAAAAGGTGTGGTACATGTCTCCATCTTATCAGGCTTCAATTCATTCACAACACAGGCGCATTCGTATCCGTACCTCCTGTCCCGACACACACGTGCATATACACTCTCTTCGTAAATGACTTCGTAATTTCTCAATAAAAAAGGAGAGTGAGTACGTTAGGGCTCGTCATAAAACATAATTACGAATTAAATTGAGTTTATGGTAATTATTTTAGGGAACAGACAATTAGATTTAATATTATAATCTAAAAATAATTTAATAAATTTTTTAAATAAATTTTTTTTGGAAATCAAACTCAAAATGGTCAATCCCGACTCCTTAAATGAAAAGCCCTGAACCTGCTTTCCTTAGCCTAGTTATTTCAAACGAGTTATGGCCCGGTCCGTCCGGCCTCGCCTCTCGAACCACACATCCAGTCCACCATTTGCTGCTCTATGTGTATCATGTCATGTACCCATATTCCCCACCGCTCGCACGCGGCGACCGTTGAATCTCTATGGGGCGGCGCGACAGCGCCAGAGGAAAAAAGTACTCAGAATAACGTAAAAGCGTTGATAAAGGAACGAAAAGATTAATTTTAGAGATTCTTTGATTTTTAAAGTCATTTAAAATATCTAAAAAAATTTAGCTGTAATTTCAAAAAAAAATTAAAAGAGGGTTGATCAGAGCTTCTCTCAAGTATTTGCTCTAAAGGTTGTGTCTGTTGGACTAGAACCGCTCGTGTCTCTTTACCTCTAATTTTTGTTGTTCTGTACAATCAAATCAATTAATAGATAATTTCATTCTAACGACATGTTGTTCTCTGCATTCTTTAGGCCCTGTTTGGTAACCAAGTGCTAAATTTTAGTCCCTGTCACATCAAATATTTGGATATTAATTAAAATAATTAAAAATGAGTTAATTAAAAAAACTAATTGCAGAATCCCTAGGCTAATTTACAAGACGAATCTATTAAGCCTAATTAATTTATGATTTGACAATGTGCTGCTATAGTAACAATGTGCTAATAATAGATTAATTAGGTTTAATAAATTCGTCTCACGAATTAGCCTAAAAATTATATAATTAGTTTTTTAATCAACTAATGTTTACCTTTTCTAATTAACATCCGATGACATAAACTAACCACCGTCGTCCAAACGGTGCCTTAGTATTTTCAGGCTCCTGGTCCACCGTGGGGTGCCGTGGCCTCCCAATCTGCCATACGCTACGTCCACACACACGGGCGCCGTCTAGTTACAACTTTTAACAGCTCAGGGCTCTTGAAAAAAAAACGGACAAGTACGGTGACCGGAAAAGTATAATCCAGCGACTAATAAACGACAAATTGTCCCGTGACGTTGACATTAACCAATATAATTAGTAGCCCAACCGGTAACTACCCCCGCAAGGGGATCGCATCGCGCGATTTAAATCGCAAGCCTGGCAGCGTGCAGCGCGCACGCGATTTGTTTTCCTTGCTTGGCTGGCCTCCTCCTCCGCGGGTGCCGTGGCGGCGACGGAGATCTCTCTCCCGTGTGAATCGCCTCTCCTGCATTGCATCTGCTAGCTCCCGCTGCGGCGTGCGCGATCGAGGGAGAGGGGAGGCTACGGCGGAATCGATGAGGCACCTCGTGCAGGTGGGGGAAGCCCGGGAGGCGGCGGCGGACGGCGGGGCGCCGTCGGCGGGGCCCGCGTACCGCTGCGCCGCCGGGGGCGGCGCCGCCTCGCCGCCCGTCGTGCCGGGGCTCGAGTGCTGCTGGGACATATTCCGGTATGTCGTCGTTCTCTTCTCGGTTACGCTACCTGCCCAATCCGTCTCTCTAGCTAGATAGATCTGTTGTTTCCTTCGATGGGTGTGAATCTCTCCGCTGAATTCAATTTGGGTGCCAATTGCGGAAGTTCCTCACCGAAATTCCGTATGGATTCGTTGTGTTTGTCTGTAAAACGAGGAGATAATTCATTTTATTGATCCCCTTGTGACATGCTCGCTCTGCTTGTGGCGTGCCGTTTCAGCTTGACGGTGGAGAAGTGCCCGGGCAACCGGATGTTGGGCCGCCGCGAAATCGTCGATGGCAAGGTACGTACGTGCCTCCGCACGTTTGCTGACGCTGTGCACTCGCCGCTTCTCTGTTTTGTTCTAATAGATTGATCGGCTGCCGTCCCTGTCTCTGTGCTGATTCCGTGTCAGGCTGGCGAGTACACGTGGGTGACCTACAAGGAAGTGTACGACACCGTCATCAAGGTGGGCGCATCCATCCGGAGCCGCGGCGTCGGCAAGGTACGCAATTCATGTTTGCTCTGTAATCTTTTTTTGATTTTTGATAGGAAGCCTTTATTAAACTTAGTCAATTACATCGAGAAGATACAATTGTTCTAAGAACACTGATACACATAGCCAAAAACCATTAAAAAAATAAAAACATGAAAATCAAGGACCATCAATTCTAAAGCTAGATCGCCACCCATGTGTCTGGGTAAAACACTCCCTTACCACCTGCTCCAATTGTTGACATGCCACAATAATTAAATCCTGCATACTTGGTTTCTGCAGAATAGTCCAGGAACAAAGCCAATGAATTATTAGGTATAAAACCTACAAAGGGGAAAATATATATCTTTTATCAAGAATCATAGCATTTCTGCATAACCAGATCGACCAACATGTTGTTGCCGCTCATAGCAGAGTAATCATTTTCAAATCATTTGGAATTCCCCTAAGCCATTTGCCAAATAAATGTGCAACACTAAGTGGTGGAGCGAGTCCGGTCACCACTTGGATAATTGACCAAACTGAATTGGCTAAGCGATAATCAAAGAAGAGATGTTTAATTGTCTCATTTTTGTAACAAAAACAATAAGTCTGATTGCCAATCTAATTCCGTTTAGCTAAGTTATCCTTTGTTAACACCACCCCACGACGTAAATACCAAAGGAAAATTTTGACCTTCAGTGGTATTTTTAGTTTTCAAAGATGTTTATTTAGATTGGGAATATCAGTATGCACAAGAGTCTGATAATGAGATTTCACTGAAAATAACCCATTTGGGGGTTAAGTTTCATCAGAATTCATTTTGCTCTGTAATCTGGAAACCAGGAGTGGTTCAGAATGCATGCTAATCAGTAGCTCCCTTTGTCTTGCACTCTGCAGGGTGGACGCTGTGGCATTTACGGAGCCAATTGCTCTGAGTGGGTTATCAGTATGCAGGTATGACGTAGTACTATATATGATCACCATGTGGTTCGGTGCTTAGTGCACGATCCAAATTGGATACAATATGGATCTTGACGGGATGTTATGCTGTTAACACAGCAATCACGTCGCTTTGTTCGTTACACATGTCCTACACAATTTTTCCTAGATGTTTAACCCAAATTGTGCACCTCAACCTTAATTCTCCAAGAGCTCATTAAGCGATAATTCCTACACAATTTTTCCTCTTCCAGCAAAAGAAAAAGTGTAGTTTTTCAGGACACAGGTTTATAATTTTATACATCGCTTTGGTCCCGTGAAGAATAAAACGTGTTCTTTTATATTTCTCCGAGATGTAATCTCTACTATGCTGTATTAAAATCAGGGTTTCACTTGCATCTTTTATTTACCCTTTTTACCATGACATAATGTTTGCAATGATATCATTGCACCCTTTTTACTTATGATTGTCTTTGCTTAATACTGCAGGCCTGCAATGCCCATGGCATCTACTGTGTTCCATTGTATGACACACTTGGTAAGTTGTTGGTTTCATTGAGCACTAAAACGCATGATATCTTATCTGAAACTGTAATTTGCAAAGCAATTATCGATATCACAACACAAAAACATGGAATTTGTGGGTCAGGATTGTAGCTTCTGTTAGTTATTGAAAATGCTTTCTGACACATCCTGTCATTTTCTATGGTTGTAGGTGCTGGGGCTGTAGAATTTATACTGTGCCATGCGGAGGTTGAAATTGCATTCGTAGAAGAAAAGAAGATAGGAGAGGTACATTCCTTCATGGCAACGCTTAAGTTTAGCTGCTAAGTTGCACATACTAATGTTTGAATTCTATTTGCTATATGTCTACATAGTTAATAATGCCTTACAGAGCTATAAGGTACTCATCAAAATAAGATAAGAACATGTTCTGTTTGCTACATAGCATCTTGTAATCTTATATTCCACTGAATATCACTGTACCATTCTAAAATCATTATGTTGCATTCCCAAAGATGATTTTCTTAACCACTTTATGAGTTAGGAGGGTTCTAATTTCTGAAGGCATGAAATTTTGTTGGTTCGTATATTATAATAAAAAGACATGTACCATGCTTTCATGGTATGGGCAATCTCCCTTCTTATTTTAAGAGATGTGATCTTTTCAGGTACTCAAGACATTTCCCAATGCAACAAAATATTTGAAGAGTAAGTTAGGGATTCTTCCCCCATTTGTTACAGAGCTATAATGTTTTGTATGCTTTACTGATATGATCTTATTTTGTTCTTAAGCGATTGTGAGCTTTGGAAAGGTCAATCCTGAGCACAAGGAAAAGGTTGAACAGAATGGCTTGTCCATCTACTCATGGGAAGAGTTTCTGCAACTGGTAAGGTTCTCACTTACTGATCTAACTCAAGACAGAAATATCTGTCTTGATGTAGCAACATACTACTGAGTCACCAATCTGTTGAGGCACCATCTCCTGTTTCTGTTTCAATATGCTATATTTTCATCTGCTACTAAAATAACTATCTGCTTTACCTGCAGGGAGGTGAGGAAAAGTATGAACTTCCTACAAAGGAAAATGATGGCATTTGTACAATAATGTACACCAGCGGAACAACCGGTGATCCTAAGGGAGTTCTAATCTCCAACAAGAGCATTATTACTATTGTTTCAGCAGTAAATGAGTTCCTTAAAAATTCAAATGAGCAGGCAAGGCATTCAAATAAATTCCAGTTTTTATTCAAATTTTATTTCAGTCCTATTACCTCACTGTGTTGTTCATCATTCTTCTAAACCTCATTACATTGTAACAGCTTCACGAGGATGATGTATACATTTCTTATCTTCCACTGGCCCATATCTTTGATCGTGTAATCGAAGAAGTATTCATTCACCATGGTGCATCAATCGGATTTTGGCGTGGAGTAAGAATGAAAAAACACTTTTCTTTAATACTCTGTCCTAAAATATAGCTACATTTAGACTTTTTGGGATGGATTAAGGAATAGGGTGAAATTAATTGAGTGATGATTATGATTGGTTGAGATGAGGAAGTAGGTGAGAAATACCTATATTTTTGGACAAAATTTGAATGATAAAAGTATATATATTTTGGGATGAAGGGAGTTCTTTTTACTTTATTATTTGAGAATTACTTGTCACTTTATTATTTGAGAATTGCTTGTCACTTTTCTCATGCCCAAGTAGCATGCTTTTGACAAGTATATGGTGTGCATCAGGATGTTAAACTCTTGGTTGAAGACATTGGAGAACTCAAGCCAACAGTTTTCTGTGCTGTTCCACGTGTACTGGACAGAATTTATGGAGGTATTGCATTTGAAATAATAAATTTTAACCTCACAGTCATACGTATGCATTAGTACTAATACACATTAATGATATTCAACCATTCAGATAGATATTAATGCTGCATTGCTTCTATGATTCAGGATTGCAAAATAAAGTTTCAACTGGTGGTTTCCTGAAGAAGACACTGTTCAATGTTGCTTACAAATAGTAAGCTTGTTCAGATGTCCCATGATCTATCAATTCGTGCTCGTTTGCTAACATGATGATCAAGCTCTAATATTTACCGAAATTTTTTTTGCAGCAAACAAGGGAACATGATGAAAGGAAGCAAGCATGAAGAAGCTGCTGCCATTTTCGACAAGCTAGTCTTCACCAAGGTAAGCTAGATGATAGCTAAAAATTTTCAGTTGTTACCTAATTATCTTGTTTTTTATATGTTTGAAATGGCTTCATTTTAAAAAATTTTAACAATTTAGGTGAAACGAGGATTAGGTGGCAGAGTACGACTAATTTTATCTGGTGCAGCTCCCCTGTCTAATCATGTTGAAGAGTACCTACGCGTGGTAACATGCTCCCTTGTTCTTCAGGGCTATGGTATGTCTATGAACCATAATATGATCTCTATTTGAAAAAACTCGAAATCCTGAGTATTTTCCAAAGATATCTGACTCTCTAACTGCCTTGCTTGTTTTTCTTTACAGGCCTCACTGAGACCTGTGCCGGGTCCTTTGTTTCTTTGCCAAACAACATGTCGATGTTGGGAACTGTAGGCCCTCCGGTCCCATATGTCGAAGTACGCCTTGAGTCTGTTCCTGAAATGGGATATGATGCATTGTCAAAAGAATCACCTCGTGGGGAGATTTGCATCAGAGGAGACACCTTATTCTCAGGATACTACAAACGAGATGACCTCACCAAGGAAGTTTTGGTCGATGGTTGGTTCCACACAGGTATGTCAACTTTCAGCGTTTGAACAAATGTGTTTGTATGCTATCTGTCAACAATGAAAAAGAAAACCAGAACTTTCATCGACCTCTTTCGTCAACAAGTGCTACCCATCACAAAAGAGACGTTCAACCTGCCAACATAATGCTTTCCTGGCCCTCCTTTTGAATGCTTCTTCTGTGGTTGGCTCACTTTGACATCTTACGCAGGAGACATTGGTGAGTGGCAGCCTGATGGAAGCATGAAGATCATTGATCGCAAGAAGAACATCTTCAAGCTCTCCCAAGGAGAATATGTCGCTGTGGAGAATCTGGAGAACATATTTGGTCAAACTCCTGGTGTGGATTCGGTATAATCTGGCAAACCTTTCCTTTGCTCAAGTGCTTTTGCAGTATAACCCATCTTTCTTTTCCATATGATACCCACTGACTCCCTATGTTTACATTTATCTTCAGATTTGGGTGTACGGGAATAGCTTCGAATCGTGCTTGGTTGCGGTGATCAACCCGAACAAGCAAGCTCTTGAACGTTGGGCAGAGTCAAACGGGGTAACCGGAGACTTTGCTTCCATATGTGAAGATCCTAAAGCAAAAGAGTTTGTGTTGGGAGAATTAACCAAGACTGGTAAAGAAAAGAAGGCAAGTAACTTTGACAAGTGACAATATAATGCTTCACAAGGTACTGTGGCAGACTAGGATTACTGACTCATCGTTCTCTTGATCTTCGTTACAACAGCTCAAAGGCTTTGAGCTCATCAGGGCTGTTCATCTGGAGCCGGTGCCATTCGATATGGATCGCGACCTAATTACCCCAACGTACAAGAAGAAGCGGCCACAGCTGCTCAAATATTACCAGGTACAACACTAGTTCAGCATGACTACATGTCTTTGTAGCTCGGTGCAATTTAAGGTTCAGTACATGGCATTGTTATCCATCGAACTCTGGTTGATTGACCTCTGCCATTTTTTTCAGAACGTCATCGACAGCATGTATAATAGCATGAAGTAGGCTGGACTCATGGTGGTACGGTGGAACAGACTTCGTCAAACTGGACTTTCATGTGAATGAAAAGTTTTTTTGTCGTTTTCATTTTCTCCTGAATTTGGGCGTGTAATAGCTAACATAGATGTGGTAGCCTGAGCGATCCATGTCAGTCGCTTTCTTTGCATGGATGGAAAAGGTGAAGATAGTACATTTATTTATTTAAAACTGTTCAACTGTAATTCCTTTATGGCAACCACAAGGACACATCACACATACTTTACTCCCATCATTATAGCATTAGTGATTGATGAAAAGATCAGAAATTAATTCGGTTGCCATCCGCCTGCTGTACTGCTGTAGAGCCATCCTCCGCGGCTTCGAATATTAATGTTCTGCATACAATATTAATGTTTAGGATGATTGCTCTGTGCCCACTAACATAAGTGTGAACATTTTAGCTTGGCCATAGAATATTAATGTTCAGGATGTAAAAAAAATAGTGGAGCAATGGAAATAGATGAATAGAAAACATACATATGTCTCCTTGATAGAATTCCAAACTAACTCCTTGAGTATTGCATGACCTGCCAAAGTTTAAGAAGTGTCAGATTCTGGAACTACAGCCTGCAGGAGAAATTTAGTGCTCAGTAACAGAAAAAAAAAGCAAGAATGAAGGCACAAAACACCAGTAATTTCAACTTTTAGTTAACTGGTACCCATATATCAAGCATCTTAGGCCTATATCAGAAGGCAAATCAAAGACATAATACAAGAATTTTTACAGCTCTATTATACTTCACTTTAAAAACAATAGAATTTACATGTGTAGAATGGGACAATCATGGTGTGAAAGAGTGCAACATCACTTGCAAATTGGGCCTGGTATTCTCAAAACTGTGACTTAACTAAGTGCTAGGAATTATATAAACGTGAAAGCTCAGCATTATTAGAAATAGTAAGATAACCGTGAGAGAATTATATAAGAAACTACCAGATTGTTTTAGATTTGAGAATGCAATAACAGAGCATATCAACATATATGCGCATACTGCATCAACAGCTGCCTCAGCTTGACCTCTGATACTGACTAGAAAAGATTCTAAAGACGACGATACCCTTGTTCCGGAGCTATTAAGTGTGGTTAGTATCCATCAGCTTCCGTAATAACTTCTTTACATTTTCCATTCAAAGATTCTTGTCAAACTGCAATCTTTTGAGAGCTACTGGAAATTGATTGTCAAATACATAATAGATTTTCTAACCATCTGGATGCCTGCAAAACAGAGTAGTTCTTTGACAAACAGAAGTGGGTAGGCATCATGGAAAAATAAAACAACCTTTTTTCAAAATTTCTAAGGAAATTGTGGGGGGAATTTTTCTATTGAATCACACCCTCCATCCGGATGCTCCTTGTAGATACCATCAAACATGCGACATGTTTTTATAATTGTGTACAGTTCTATTTCATAATTATGTTGTTTTATAATTATTTTTCGATTTTTAAAGTTGCATAGCATAGATACCATAATAACAGAACCAAACTATATAAGTTATACCACTCCAACGTCCAGATCTGGCAATCTCGGTGGACTTAGAAATAGCAAACCGTACGAATAATTAATTAGCGCGAGCTTTAGTAGCGGCACGTGTTGTTCTTACGATTGTTTAGCAATTTTTGATAGCTCCCTCAGATATTTTTTCCCTTTTTTACGATTACTCTTTTGCGTTGGATATATCACTCACAGTCTGCTCACCAGTTGTTTTCAGAGATACCGTGCGTGTTCGATTGCTGCAAGTTTGAATGCTTCCCGGTATAAAACATTTAATTACCAACTCCAGTCCTTGGATTTGTTTGAAATGCGTGCAATGTTTTAATTTCAAATCTTATTAGGAGGTAAAATTAATGAATCAACAATGGTGTATCTATAACTTATAAGAACTAGCACGCATTTTATATACTTCAAAAAATCATGATATCAAAACTGTACGAATTATGATCAATTTACGTGCTATTGTATTCCGGTTTGACTCTGCAGTACGGTTCTGCTTCTAGAAGCAAGAATACATGGCATAGCTAGCTAAGGTAAGGTGGTGTTTGGTTCCCTAGACTAAAGTTTAATCCGTGTCACATCGAATGTTTGGATATCAATTTACCGTAGCATCACATTGTTAAATCATGACGTACTTATGCTCATTAGATTCATCTCGCGAATAATCCACTGATTATGAATGAGTTTTATAAATAGTTTATATTTAATACTTTAAAATAATATCCAAACATCTGATATAATAAGAAAATTTGGAAACAAAGAACCAAACAGATCTAAGACAAAAGTGATTTAAGAGTGGGATCCCTTCCGTCAACCTACCACTTTAGCCCGGCAACGTGCGTCCTGCAACTTGCACCCATCACCCATGGACATACTAGTCGCACCACTCATCAGAGATAACAAAGGTAGTGGCTGACTGGCTGTGGCCTGGGAGGTAGCTCCGGTCAGAGTCTTCCCTGCCGCGATCGATCGACCTCGCTCCGGTATCCGGCCACGACCGGCGCCCGTCGTGTGCATGCGAGGTCGCGCCACTGCTATATTAGATAGAGAAAGGAAAACGTTCGAGCGGGCCGGCCGGCACGCTAGCTAGCTGAGAACGGATGGATCGCCTCGGCGGCGTCAGGCTGCGGAAGCCGGCCGCGGTGGAGATGGTGACGACGGAGACGAAGGAGACGGAGACGGCGGCGGCGGAGGAGGAGGAGGAGGAGGAGGAGCTGGAGGAGCCAGTGAGCCCGGCGGGGCGGCTGTTCCGGGAGCCGCAATTCAGCTGCCACATCGTGTGCGCGTTCGGCCTGGCCGCGCCGATCGACATGCCCGCGCTGCGCGCCGGCGTCGAGGCCACCCTCGCGCGCCACCCTCGCTTCTGCAGCATCCAGGTACGTACGCACGTGCCGTGTGACTACGCGGGCGCGGTCGCCGCCGCCGCCGCCGCCCCGCGCGTCCTCTCGTTCCTTTCCCGGATTTTTTCCGTCAACCCGCGTCTGCGTCTGCGTCTGCGTCACCCAAGGATTTTTGTTCGATGCCATCGTGCAAGTTTGGCTGGTGCGCCTGCTTGGCGCCATATTTCCGCTTCTTTTGACCTTTCTTCGTTTAGAATCCCTACGACCAACCAGGCCTCTCCTGCGCTCGTTGCGTGTAACTCTTTGCCTTTTGGTGAACGAACGGAAGTAGGGAACCTTCCAAAAAACAATTGCCCCGTGTAACCCAGTCAGATTAATTGTTCTTTTCAGATCTGAGCTCTCATTACATCATCACTAACTAACCGATTCTCTATTGTTTCACTCGACCTAAAGCTGAAATTTAACAAATCTCCTGAAAACCATGCTTCACCGGACTCCCTGCCTACTTCCTAGCTAATTTTAAATTCAAGGCTCTGTAAAATATCTCACCCTCGCCAAATATAGCGAGACTCTTTCCCCTCGTATCATATTCTATTCCAAGAAAACAACAGCCTATCACCATTGCTCGTCGTGCCGTCCATTATTTCTCCTGGCATCTATTTCATTTCATATTATTTAGTAGTATCGACATTTTGTGGTTGGTAGATTTGTGTGAACTGTTATTCTTCCGGTGAACTGTTTAGACAGTCACTGCATGCAAACGTCGTCGGTACCGGCGGTACCCTGTGCAACAGTGGAAGCAGCATATCTCACGCTATCTATCTGGTTCTGGGGCACGAGAGGGACGCATTTCGTTCGTGTCGCGCTCAATCGTCAGAACAGACGACATCAGGAACTCGACACACGTTATAGTCTGCTCTGACGTGCACACATAGCAAACCCAAACCATCTTCAGAAGTAAGACGTTAACTGACCAAACAGTTTGCATTGTTCAGTAAAAAATATCAGAACAACACAGGGATTGCTAGAAAACAAGAGATTCTTTCGTGTCCAAAATTTTGTGAAATTTATTCTAATAATTATGTATACGCGCACAGGTGTTGGATGAGGATGATAAGAGCGCTCTGCCAAAGTGGGTTCGGACCAAGGTGAACTTGGACGACCACATCATCGTCCCGGATCTGGACCCCACCGCCACGTCAGCCAACCCCGAGAAGGCGGTGGAGGACTACGTGTCGTCCCTGTCCACGGCAGCAATGGCCATGGACCACTCCCGCCCGCTCTGGGAGCTCCACGTCCTCGACTTCCCCACCGCCGAGGCCGCCTCCACCGCCGTGCTCCGGATGCACCACTCCCTCGGCGACGGCGTCTCGCTGCTCTCCCTCCTCATCGCCTGCAGCCGCCGCGCTGACGACCCGGACGCGCTGCCCGCGCTGCCGGCCGCCGGCCGCCGAGCGGGCCCGCTGTACGAGCTGCGCCGCCCGCCGCTCGCCGCGGGCGCCCTCGCGCTGGCCAGGTGGGTCCTCTCGTACCTCCTGCTCGTGTGGCACACGGTGGTGGACGTGGCCTCCTTCGCTCTGACGGCGTCGTCGCTCACGGGCGACAAGCGCACGGTGCTCAAGGGCGAGGAGGGCGCCGAGTTCCGGCCCAGGCGCTTCGTCAACTGCACGCTCAGCCTCGACGACATCAAGCACGTCAAGAACGCCATGGGATGCGTAAGCACGAGACTCATTTCTTGGCTTCACGTTTTCACTAGCCCGCGCAGCTAGTCCCTTGTATTTCTGAAACATCAAGCTGCACGTCTTTATTTCGCATGCAGACTGTCAACGACGTGCTGGTTGGACTGTGTTCTGCAGCATTGTCACGGTATTACTTCCGGAGAACAGGTGAGCACTGAGCAAGTAGTACAATTCGATCGATGAGATACACGTACGTATTTACGTAGCAGGGCAGCATTTTTAGATGGTGAAAGTGAGGGAAGTAACATCAAGGTGCGAACGGCTCTTATGGTCAACTTAAGGCCGACGCCTGGTGTACATGTAAGCCAGAATCTGTATATATCCTCTCTGGTGATTTCAAGTTAATGAATAGAATATTATCCCTTGAATAAACTCCATCCATGATAATTCAGAGTTGTGCTTAATTATTTTTGTGGTGGTAATGAGCAGGCGCTGGCCAAAATGATGGAGTCTGGCAAGAACAACGGCGTGAAATGGGGGAATCGGTTTGGCTACATGATACTGCCGTTCCACTTGGCCAAGCACGACGACCCTCTGGAGTACGTCAGGAAGGCGAACAAGGTTGCCCGCAGGAAGAAGAACTCCATGGAGTCCATCTTCACCTACTGGAGCGCCGAAATGGTAGTCAAAATTTTCGGCATCAAGGTACTCAAATCTTCTTTTTCTGAATGTTATAGGTTAGGTATCGGCATTGCTTCTGCCAGTAGCAGGCATGTCTCATCCATGCAAACATTGCACACAGGCGTCGGCTTCGCTGTGCTACGGCATGTTCAAGAACACCACCTTGTCGTTCTCCAACCTGGCCGGGCCAAGCGAGCAGATCGTGTTCTGCGGCCATCCGATCGTCTACATTGCCCCAAGCACTTACGGGCACCCGCATGTAAGTCGTACTCATCACTCATCAGGCATCTGCATCTCCCGAGTTTGCAATTCTGAAGAGTCTGATTAACCATGTTGGTTTGGGTGTGTGTGTGCAGGCCTTGACTCTGCATTGGCTGAGTTACATGAACATTGTCAAGCTATCACTCTCACTAGATGAAGCACGGTTTCCAGATTCTCATGAGCTACTGGACGACTTCACTGAGTCTCTGAAGCTCATTCGTGAGGCAGCTGCGAGAGAGACTGACAAGTCATAGGATCGTCTTGCTGTATCAAAATTGTAAGTTATGATTCTTTAAGGATATGATACTGGGATATGCCAAATCACAGTATAGAAAAAAAAAGTAGAATACACCTCAAAATAAAAGGAGAAAAAAAGAAGAAGAATACACTACTTCCTGCAAAGTTCTTCCCTTATCATATAGAACCTATACTTTTCCCCATCAGTACTCTTCATTCCTGGAACAGCAGGACTGCAGCAGGGTAGCCACATCATCAGCTAATGCAGATGCAGCACCCATGACCCATGCCTAGTTCCAAGTATCTGCTTAGCAAAATCTTGCTTGGCCCAGAGGTTACAACGTTCTGGCAGGCAGACTCATCATTATATTTATGGAAAGTGCACCTTATTGCCAAATCAGATTATCAGACTATATCATATGACATATGTTGTGGCATGCAGATAATACTTCAAAGGGCTACTGAAACAATGTTTGCTGCTGTTTACATGTGTAGATTTTGACATTATTTGTTGAAGTCTCCCTATTGATTAGGCTAACATCACAACAAAATGTGCTTATAGGTTCAACATTTGTATTTTGCCATAGTTACTCAACTTACTCTCTTCTGAGGTTACCTGACATGGACAGGTTAACTAACTTGAATCAGTTAGCTTGAATAAGATTCGCTCTGCGCTTTAAGTTAATTTTCTACATAGGGGCAAATATTAAATTCTGGTTTACATAGAAATATGTTTTAGTCAGCCAAATTAATATATACTTCAGAAATGAAGATAGTTCTGTGTAGGTCGAACCCTAAGGTATTCATTATACTTTGGACTTATCAAATTTTATGGAAACACATCTTCTAATTGTTAAATTAGAGGATAGCATATGCCATTTCGTAGCATGCAGATAATAGTTAAAGGACTACTCTGGGTTTTGATCATCCTTTGTAACTTTGTGTAAATCTTGCCTTGTTGTGTGCCTACTTGTTTTTGTGCACATTCTGCAAAACACATCGGCCAAATTTCGTTGTTGCTTTGGGTGTTTTGGATCACATCTTCGAGGAACTCCAGATTATTCTTTGCAAAACATATCGTTGTCAACTTGTCATCCACAAAAATATCTATCTATCTATCTATGTTTGCAGCTTCAGGAATATTCCTCCCCACATTTGAAGTAAATAAGAATTTAAACTATCGGCAAACATCATAACTCATTTCGAAAAAAAAAAACTGTTTGTGGGATTGGCTCACCTGGGGGCTGGGTGTCCCCCTTGAGAAATCCCACACCGTTTCTTCTTCTCTTACTATCTGGATCTGTAACAAACGCCGTTCCGTGGCTGCAATGGAGAAGTGGCAAAACCCATATCAACGAAAAGAAAACGAACATATTTACCCAGATGATGCAAGATGATGGCGTAGGTATAGTACCAACCGCCTTGGCTTGGCCTTCTATCGGATCCATCCATCAGGCAATAGAAATTCCTCCTTGGATCCGATCTATCCCATGGCCTCGCTGTATCACGGGGGAGAGGGAGAGGGAGAGGAAGAGGAGGAAGCAGGAAGGGGGAAGCCGTAGGGAAGACTGAAGAAGGAGCCCGAAGTAGAATAACTATAACTCCAGGGTCTAATATGACAATATGCATGAACGGCTCGCTTTCGGTACCTCAACGTGGACCGCACGATGCTGATCGAACGTCTGTCTATAAACTGGTGTCTTGATTTTTTTTGTTAATTTATTCCGTGCCATTACAATTTTCACAGTTTATCAATATATCATCGATGTGTTAATAATAAATTGAGTCATTACAGTCACTGATAATGGCATATAGATAATTATTGAAAACTATAATAGTATGCTAGTACTGTTTAGGGTCCCTTTGGTTTGGCTTCCGGAAGCAGCTTCTGCTTCCTTGAAGCCAAACCAAAAGACATATTTCTAACCAGCGGCTTTTAGTAAAAGCAGCTTTTGGTGCAGTGTAAATGTGAAAGCTTCGCTAGACCTGCTTTCTGCGGCTTTTGGTTTTTGGCTTCGCAACCATACAAAATTTCATAAATTGACATTTCAAATTTCACACAACTATACAAAATTCTATAAATTGACATTTCAAATTTCATATAACCATACAAAATTTTATAAATTGACCTTTTAAATTTCATACAACCATACAAAATTTCATAAATTGACATTTCAAATTTCATATAACCATACAAAATTTCATAAATTGATATTTCAAATTTCACACCATACAAATTTCATAAATTTACATTTCAAATTTCATACAAGCATACAAAATTTCGTAAATTGACATTTCAAATTTCATACAACCATACAAAATTTTATAAATTGAATTTTTTACACGGCTCACAGCTCAAAGCAGTTTCACAGTCGTTTCAGCCAAACAATTTTCAGCTTTCTCACAGCTAACATCCCACAACAGCTTTTCCACAGCCCACAACAGCTTTTTTTCACAGCCACAGCTCAACCAAACACAGACTTAGATCCAGATTTTTTTTAAAAAAATGAGACAACTCTGTCAACTTGGACGATGCAACATGAGTGCCATGACATTACTAATTCCAAAGGAAACGGGCTTATATGACGTTTGTTTTTTTATTTCCTCTCCACTGAGTCTTCTGTACGGATTATGCACGTGCCCTACATGGCCACTTGCAGTTGCAGTTGCCGGTAGGGTGTAGTGCTTCTGCTAATCGAATCGCACAGCGTTCCACCGACACATGCTATTAAGTCCGAGTGTCCAACCAAAGTTTGTTGGTATGCTTGGATGGTATCCAGCTGAATTAACATATAAGATCTTCTTGAAACAAATTAACATATAAGATCTTAGTTCGCTCATTTGGTTGTTAGGAAAAAAAGAGAGAGAAAAGGCTCAAGAAAGTGATCAGTGAATTACATTGTCAGTCTGATATATTTTCTGTCCATTTACACTAGGAAATGTTCAGTGACATCTCTGACGAACGATGCCGTCAATATACAGTTTGTTGGATGGGGTAGCAAACAGAAGAGTTCATCCAAAACCTGTGCTTAACAAAGCCTCACCCAGGACATTGCCCTTTATGAACCACATGTTAATCAAGGCAAGCTCAGGGCTCAGGCCCAGAGAAAAGAGCTGTACATGCAGACACTGGAGGATTGGATTGCATTGGATGACATTTTTGCTACCTTCTTGCTGCCCATGTGGGTGTGTACTGGTTGGTTCCAGATCTAGTGACAGACTGACAGTGCGTGCTCACAACTCATCCCAAGAACAGCTCACCAACGAGAGAATATCGTAAGCGCGCAATCACAAGCTGCATCCAATCTTGCAGTTGCCACTCCACAGACCTCTGTCTCCCTCCCAAAACATGGACAAAAGGTGACAAACAAATTCAGCGCTTCAATTCTGCCATTGCGATTTGGTTGTTAGATTCAGCGACCGCAGGCAATGGCGCGCGCCGGTGTGGTAGTGCTCGGCCTTCTTGCCGCTGCGTCGGTCTTGTTCGCGCCGAGGGCGGCGACGGCGCAGACCAGCAGCTGCGACGACGAGCTGCCTGCGGTGCTCGCCGGCAACTACTCCGGGTTGGCCTGCCGTCCCGTCTGGAACAACTTCGTGCTCCGGGTAAGTACACCAGCCCCAATGCTCCGGCAAGCCTCGCCGCCGGCGGAGATTCGGAACCTCCTGCTCACCGGCTCCGCTCTCCTTGTCGCAGTACGCGCAGGGCAAGGACAACGTGCTGCGGGTGGTGTTATCGACGATGTACAGCACCGGGTGGGTGGGGATGGGGTTCTCCAAGGACGGGATGATGGTGGGATCGAGCGCCATGGTGGGGTGGATCGGCAAGAAGGGGCTCGCCCACGTCAAGCAGTTCTCCCTCCTCGGCAAGACCCCCTCGCAGGTCGTCGCCGACCAGGGGTTCTTGGAGTCTAAGGACCACGACCACATCGTCCTCGTGCAGCAGGCCAAGATCTACCTCGCCTTCCGGCTCAGGTTCCCGTCGCCGCTCAAGCAGCAGCAGGTACTCCTCGCATTCGGCTCCGCCATCCCCGTCAACGACCGCCTAACGGAGCACCAGGACAAGATGTCCATGACCTTCGATTTCAGCACTGGTTCGTTCCCTTTCCCTGCATTTCTCTGCTACCATCTGGTGCGAAATGTCACATTGATCCAATAATATATTTTGGCTACTCCTTTGGACATGAATTTTCAGTAGGTGTAGGACTGAAACTCCCTGAATTCAGTAAAGTTCGTTTTTTTTTCCATGAGTTGATTCTTCTTGGTTAACACAAATTGTCAATTGAATCACAACTTCATAAGAAATTCGGTGTGATCTTATCTGTTCTTGTCTTCTTGTTAAACAAAAGAACTACACCTGACTCCTGTGCTATAAGTGATGTGTTACTCGATCACCAAATCATTCTTTTCTTGAAGTTTCTGCCATCCCTTTAGTTGCAAAATGAGAAATACTCTAACATCATCGAGCAATTGGTGACTTCCCTATTTGCAGGCAGCTCCTCAGGTTCCTCCTACCCTGATGGTCTGAAGAGGACTCATGGGGCACTCAATCTGTTTGCCTGGGGTGTCCTCCTGCCTATCGGAGCCATCGTAGCGCGGTACTGCAGGAGATGGGACCCTCTCTGGTTCTACCTTCATGGCGGCATCCAGTTCGTGGGCTTCATCCTCGGTCTGGCCGGCATTGTGGCCGGAGTATCTTTGTACAGCAAGATCCAAGCAGATGTCCCGGCACACAGGGGCCTGGGCATATTTGTGCTTGTGCTAGCTATCCTGCAGGTATGCTCCCCCTGCTTCCTTGTTGCAACAAACATGTTAGTTCTAGCAATACGGTTGTACTCTTGCAATAATCATGTTCTACAAATTGATATGGATCTGAATGTATGCGTATGCTCTACAGATTCTAGCATTCTTTCTAAGGCCCAAGAAGGACACAAAATATCGGAGATACTGGAATTGGTACCACCATTGGGTGGGCAGGCTTGCCCTCTTCTTTGCAGCAATCAACATTGTGCTGGGAATCAAAGTCGGAGGAGCTGGCAACTCATGGAAGGTTGGCTATGGCTTCAACCTGGCCATCCTCCTGGTTACCATCATCACCCTGGAAGTCCTTCTGTGGACACGGTGGAAAAACAACAGCAGTTCGACGCCAGCATATTAAGTGTGGTGATCAATTAGGTTTCTTGTCACTGTAGCCTGTAACTGAAGGTTATTATATCCTTTTTGACACATTTTCCCCTGGTATGATGCTATTGCCCCGTGTAATGTTTCTGCAAGATCAAGAATTTATTAGTCTGTTGATGATGAGTTGTGACGTGAAAAAGACAGGGAGGGTAGCACGAGTTGCAGGGGTGTTGGAACGAGTTCATGCTACCTAGTCCCAGGCGCAGACAATGTATATGTTCATAGTAATCCATCCTGCGATTCTGCAGTCTGCAAAGAAGTCGTCTTGCCGGATTGCATGGACGATGGCGGCATCGCGCCTCGTCGTCTGAGATCAGTAACACCCAAATTTACTCCCTGGGTAATGCACACATCTGCTGATGTCCCCATGACCCCATCACATGTGACCTCGAAGCAGCAGCGAAGTTGGAGCGCTCCACTGACGAGCCGGCAAACCCTGCCTCTGCCTGCAGCTGAGCTGGTTAATCCCGCACCCGGCACCAAGCACCATGCACATCGGCACCGTGCCATGGCCCTAACCAAAAACGCAACGAGTTCGTCGTCGTCGTCTTCTTCGTCTTCCCTGGTTTAAATGTGATTAGACAGGTCGGTGGTGGCTAAAACGAGCAGGACGATCATGCGTCAAGCTGCGAGAGGAGTTGTTCTTCTCCCGGCCGGCAACCCGTCGTCGTGACTTCAATGCTGCCTGCTGCCACTTGCGTGCCATCCTCGGGATTCCTTGAGCACATTCGCTTGCTCCCGGAAAGGGACTTGCAGGAGGTACGGGATGTGCTCCGCGGCGGGGCGAGCAGTCGTCGGCTTAGGCGACAAAAGGGACAGAAAAGAATTCATCAAGGTGACCGTCGATACGGCTGATAAAGAAATTGCACATATCAATCACTAAATTTGACAAAATTGGTATCTTTCTTCTCCACAGCGCAATCAAGTTTACGCTTCAATTTTCAGGGAAGTGGTGGATGACCCTATACTTTAGAACTTTACATTGACAACTCAGTTTGATTACATGACTATTTTTACGGCGCTTGATGATGCGAAGATCCACCGATCCGATTCCGTTTTCATGATTATTGGTAATATGAAAAGTTTTCTCCTAGCAGGATATGAAACCTTTCAAAGGTCACTGTGTATGTATTCTCCGAAAAAGAGTGAAATAATTTTTCAAATTTTTAAAGTTTTCAAAACAGAAAAATAAAAATATAAAAAATAAGAATATTTCTGTCGAAAACGGCGGGACTGCTGCCCGCTCGAATGTGTGCTTTAATACACCACGTTTCATCTATACTATTTAAAAAAAGGTAATGATGGTTAGTCTATCTCTACTACTCTTTTTTATAACAAACCAAAACTCTCTAACTTCAATTTGGTTAATTCTATTTGCATGTTGTTTTTTAATGTTATAAATTTTTTCCATTGCAACACATAAGTACTTAGCTAGTATTTATGAGATTTTTCTTAATCAGGGAAAATAATCTAGGCCATACATAAATTAAGGGACTAAAATTATATGCGTCCTAAATTAAGGGATTTAAAATTCTTTCGGGTGAAATTTTTGAAGGAAATATTTTGGACACGTGGAAAGAAATTATTTTATATACATGTGGGTCCCACACTTAGGAAAAGAAAGGTTATATGACATATTACTTCCTAGAGGTAATAGATCACCTATTTTAAATTAGAGCTATCCAAACACTTAGATTGGACGGTTGATAAAATTTTTGGGTACCGTAAAAAACTCCTAATCTACAATACTATACAATTGACAAGATGTTTACTCACCCATCATCTACCATCAACCAAATCCTAGTCGTTCATCAACTAATCTAGATTCTCAACCGTTGGATCACTCCCCACACATCATTTTTATATGGAAATTATTAATATATGTAAATCATCGATATACAAAAGTTGGTCTGTTGTATATGGATATTATTAATATATGAAAATTATCAATACATGGAAGTTGATCTGTTTTATATAAAAATTATTAATATATGAAATGTTGATCATATGTATAGAAGTTTATAAAAATCTAATCAATTTTATATAGAACATAATAAATGAATGGGAAAACTATTCATGACACAATATTATTTTTGGGAGTCCGGAATCCTCTTCCATATCTGTCATCTTTCTTTGTTCGATGCCTCCCTATAAAATCCGGAGTTCATTGTCAAATCTCGCCATCAATTCCAGTCCTAGCCTCGTGAATCTAAGGCCACACTGTGTGTTTTTACTCCGTCGCTGCTCGTCCTCGTCGTCGGCAGCCACATCTATTCTCGCTGTTGACTCTATCAGGTTTATCGTCCCCTCCTTGTCCCTGGTCGTCGCTCCGATCAGATCCCGACCACTGGCATCACCGCCTTTACGCAAGAGCCGGAATTTCAAGTCAAGTTCCCAAAAAAAGAAAAACGACACCTCTGAAGTGTTGCTAATGTAATTGTTTTTTATTTTTAATGTTGCATAGCGCGGACACGATACTAATACATTGTTGTTAGTTTATATGGACGGTGGAGTGATATATAAGCGATCACTCTAGAGTGGTACATGATTAACAAAACCAATATTAAACCAGCGGTAACGACGGTGGCTCAACGCTATTAATATTTTTATCGGTCTAATTTGACGATTACTAAACTGATTAACACAAATTGTTCATTGGTTTAGTGAACCCGGCACTACGGACCTATTTAAGACAACTTCAAGTTCGAAATTAGATTTAGAGTTTATTTGGTAAAATAAAACGGTTTAAATTTTTATTTTTAGGTATGTAAAATTTATTAAAACTAGATTTGATTATCTTAATTTAGAAGGAGAATTTATTCATATACCTAGAAATTGATAATTTACTCACCACATCTTAATGATATATAGGGTCCACATAGATCAATAACACGTGGGACAAGAGAATAAACCCTCAATTTTCATCTAAAAGTATTTTACCAATTTAAAACTACGGCAAATTAGAAGTTGGTATTTACATGAGACTGTATCCGGTTACAAACAAGTCACAACCAATAGGCGACCGCCTGTCACGTGCCCACCGCCCAAGCGCCGAGCCTCCGAGGCTCTGACCAGATGGACTGTATCCGGTATCCACCGTACAAGCCACGATCAACACGATCCCGCCCGTTGGTTTATAAACCGATCCGTTCTCGCCTTGCTCGGGATGTGTGACTGACTGACAAGTGGGCACAAGAGTATGTGGGACCTCGAGGTCAGTGAAACGCCCGAATCCAACAAGTCCGTCAACACGCGGGTGCGGGAGGTACGTGGCAGGAGGCACATTCGCCGTCCACGTGGCACATGATCGCACGGAACACGGCCGTTTCGAACAACAGGGGCAGCTATTGGTGGGTACCGTCTACTATCACTGACATGTGGGGTCATGACAGCTTCGGATGGCCCGCCTGTCATACCCATCCTTGCGTGGGTAATCAAGTGACGGTGACGTCCGTTTTTGCAAGGAAATCTCCCACTGGCTCTGGCCTGCAGGGCAAGAGAGAGAGAGGATGAGAGCCCGATCCACCTCCAAGGTGTTTGTACCAAAAGGCCCGAGGGCTTCACGAGTAATTACCAATTTGCCACGGTCCGCGTGGGGGCAGTTTGGGCAGAGCAGAAGCGGTGGCAGAATGGTGAATAGGCACCGACGCGGGAGGGCAAAACGGGCAGCGCGCAATAGATAAAGCATCTATTTTGACCCTCTCGCTCTGCTTCTCATCGCCATTGCTGCTCTCTCCTTCTTCCCTCTCTCGTCTTCTTGCCGCTACCACCGTCCTCTCGCCCGGTCAGTCGCCCATTTTTCTTCTGACGGATTTTTCCTGTGAATTTCCCGGCGATTTCTCGCATCTCGTTCATCCTATCTACGCGAGGCGAGGCGAGGCCTACATACGGGGGAGGAAGAAAACAGAGTGATTGGCGGACGGTGGGAAGGGACGAACGCGGCCGGAGCGGTTGCCGACGGCCGGTTTTTCATGCGTGGCTCCCTGGAGGTCCACGCGATTGGCAGAGACGCCGCGTCACCTTACCCGCTGAGAGTGAAAGCCCTCTCGGCATTGGACATGATGAGGTAGCACAGATTTTCGGGCCCTCGCCTCGTTTGTGTTCGTGTTGTTCCTCGTTTCCCCTTTCGGTCAGATCGAAGTGTTCTCGGTAGTTTGCGTTCGATTTTGTTTCTGTTCTCTGTTTTGCTTGGGTGGTTGAAGCGATTTGGTTGATTCACCGGCCTGCCGGAGCTGGCCCGACTCCTTGTCGATTTTCTGGCGTTTGCGCTTTTAACTTATTAATCTGACTGATGATTTTGTTCTGTATTGTTTGATTTTGGGATTTTTATGCTGTTGTTGCGGTTCGATTTGCGTGGTCTGTTTTGACTCGAATTTAATCTCCTAATTTCGCAGTCTAGTGCTCGTAATCTCGGTATCATCTGTCTCCTTGCCTTCCTCGGTTTCTCCCTGCTGATTTCTTCGGTTCCTCTCTGTCTGTTTAAAAGGCTGGAGGGTGAATACAAAACATCGCATCTTTTTTCGTTTTGCAGCCATGAGCTCTCTTGGAGATGTGCCATCTTTTTTCGTTTTGCAGCCATGAGCTCTCATGGAGATGTCGCAGCTTTTTTCGTTTTGCAGCCATGAAGAGATGTCGCATTTTTTTTCGTTTTGCAACCGCTTGGAGATGTCACATCGTTTGTTCGTCTTGCAACCATCGATTCTCTTCTCTGGTGGACGAAAGTTCGTAGTTTATGTCAGTATGTTCATGTTCTTCGTGAGTGCCGTTCGTTCAAGAGCTGTCTCTTGTCAAAATTGTGGTCATTTCGGCGTCTCCTTTTCCCCTATTATTTGACCGCAGAGTTGCTAGGCAATCGATCTGTTAGTTATTTCATTCCATCAGCGAAGACCGATTTGTAACTTGCATTTTGTAGCAGATCTCTCTGCTCGATCGAATCGCTAATCAGTGACTTTTGATTCGCTGCAGGTACCAAAGGCTTAGCCCGGAATGCCTCCTGCTCACCAACGGCGGCGGAGGCGGAAGCGGAAGCGTGACCCGGAAGCCGACGCCGAGATCTTGCAAGGACGATGATGGCAGTCCGTCCGCCGCCGCCGCCGATGGCTCCCGCCTCGCGTCCTATCTCGTGTCGTCATATCTCGACGCCAAGCCGTTGCGTGCTCAGGCGCCGCAGCCGACGTCCTCGTCGACAACTTGGAGCCCAACTCGCGACAACGCGCACCACCACCCCTTCCACTCGTCCGACTCCTTCGACACGGCCTCGCCTAGCTCCAACGGCGCCGGCGCCGACACGGGGGGCGACGTCCTGCTGCAGTGGGGACACAACAAGCGGTCCCGCTGCCGTCGCAACTCCTCCGCCGCTTCCTCGGCCAACGCGGCTCCGTCCTCGCAGCAGCGCCGCCAGACAACCGGCACCACCACTAGCAAGATCCAGCGCCGCTCATCGGCGCCGGCGGAGAAGCTCATGCCGCCGCCGCCGCCCCCATCCACCACCGGATCGTACACGCGCGGATCCAACCTGAGGTCCACATCGTCCTTCCCGACGCGCGCTGCCGCCGCCGCCGGAGACACCCACCCCCATAGGTAACAAGCCACACCCCTCCCCGTCTCGTCTCCCATATCATATTTTTGGAGAAGACGAGTAGATGCCGCTCTCCTTTTCCTCACCTGTATTTTCTCGCGACTTTTTCGTTTCCTCTTTTGCCCCCCTCCCGCGGAAACTACTTACGCGCTCGCATATTCCTCGCTGGAGTTGTGTCTCTTGCGTTTGTATGGTTGGTTCGTTTCGTGCCTTCGCGGCGTTATTTATTCGCTTCGTTTTTTGCTCTTTGCGTTTGAGTCTCCTTTTGGTTTTCGTGAGCTATACCCACTCCCACCTCTCCATCTCTTTCCCATCTTTTCTAGCACAGGAGCGCCGGAGTTGAGCTGGAAAAAAGATTCCTTTCTCCTCTTTACTTCACGCACTTCATTTTTTCCATTAAAAAATCGGGGCAGGTTTTCATTTCATCTGGATCGCTACGTCTCTCCCCGAATTTTCGTGGTATTTACTGCTACTTTTAAATTTTTAGCAGTTTTTTTATTGAAATCCAGTGTCTGGATCTGGTGTGTGGGGCATTGAGGTGGTAACTTCACCTTCCTCTACCTTGACCTATGTGTATGCCACATAAGGTCACACGCAGCAGCAGCAGCCGTATGTCACACGTTGCATGATGCATGGGGACCCCATGGAGATTTCCATATCTACTCAAATCTGTTGATGGTAGTACTACCTTGGTTAGGGCATCTTTAATTTGGGTGAATTAATTGGTTGATCTTGTGGATTTGGGGGTGTTGAGATGATGATGATGACTATAAACACATGAATTGTGCAGCATCAATAGCTAGAGCTTGTAATACCGCTGGGAGGGTACATGGTCAATTGGTCATAAATATGTCAATATCACTGGCCATCCTTTCTAGTTGGGCATGAACAATAGTAGCAGACAAGTAGAGCTTTGCTCATATTGCATCCATCTTGTTGCGGCAGGAGTCTGTAGTATATAGACCAGTTGTACTCGTCGTGAGTGACCAAATTCACCTTACCCAGTACCCACCCCTCTCCTTAACCCTTTTGTCTCTCAACCTCCCAACCACCTCCTTGCCATCACCAACACCACCACCACCACTGCAACAACCCCATGATTAACATCTTGTTTTTCTCTCTGGTGGTATGATCAGGTCCTCGAAGGAGCGATCAGGCGGCGTGCGGAAGCGGTCGCTGGACAAGGCACACAAGTCCGCCATGGACACGGCGCTGCTCATGGATTCCAAGAACAACCATCACCCCCACCATAACTCGTCGCTGACCGCAAACGGAGGCACAGTCGCCGGCGAGAAGCTCGGCGCCGAGCGCTGCGAGCTGCCGCGGATCTACATCTCGCTGTTGCGCAAGGAGAAAGAGGACGACTTCTTGGCCATGAAGGGCACCAAGCTGCCCCAGAGGCCCAAGAAGAGGCCCAAGAACATGGACAAGACCCTCCAAGTATACATCTCGCCTCAGCAAACTGCCGGATCTTATCTAATCCGATCCATTATTGCATCTGTTTTGATTTATCACAGAGCTAACATGTGTCTCGTGTTGTCCCCGATGTGATGTGCAGTACGTCTTCCCTGGGATGTGGCTTTCAGACTTGACTAGAAGCCGGTATGAGGTGCGAGAGAAGAAGTGTGTGAAGAAGGTATACTACTCCCCTGCATCTGGCATTTCCAGTTCATACATTGTTATTTTACATGGTCCTGCTAAACAAGGAAGAAGACGAAAACTGCCTAGAAGTGGGTGAACTAGGGCCTTTGAAAACAGAAGATGGATAAAATTAAAGTTTATAACAATTATTTAATGTTTTTTAGGGTCAAACGTAATAAATTTAATGCTAGATAATTTTTTTATAGACTTAAAAAAGAAAAGACTTTGGTAAGCATTCCCGTTTATAAGTATGCCACGTGTTAAACGAATGACCCCCTACTTACTCACATGGGGCCCATGACTCGTGATGCTCCGTGATCTCATTGATGACGGCACGAGTGCACACGACCCTGATTTTTTGGCTCGGCTTTATTGCTGTGGACGTGGAGACGCAAGCGAACAATCCTCTATCGTTGTATTGCATTTACCTGAAGGATTCATCTAGTTCTAGGTTTTGTTTGATCCATTCATTCATTTTTCTGCATTTGGCATATGCTTTTCCATGCTAAACCATTAAGGAGCACCAGTTATTAGTCTCTTACGGTCCGTGGCAAGGATGATTTTGGAATATTAACCGGACCTTGAATGCAAGTCGTTGCTGACAAGTGGGGAAGAGCACAGACGTGGAGACATGTATGCCTTTTGTTAGGACCACATGATAGTGTCGTGATCAACTTGTTTGTCTTTCCTTTTCTCTGATTGGGGTTGTTCAATTCATTCGCCTTGTTGTTAACGAGTGTAGAAGCACGCCGCTGCAGTTTAATATTTGCAGCATGCGTATTTTTCCATAGTGATAGCTAAGGGCCAGCTCGAATCCTGTAACATGAGCTTGTATTGTTTGGCTGACTGAACTATTAAAACCCGCTAACTAGGTCGTGCTTGGAGGTGCTAGATTCTCCATGACTATTAGACTCTCAAGCACATGCACCTAAGCACCTAGTGCCCATGAAGGTTTATGCTTAAACTCGTCACTAACCGAAATCACTCGTTGTGGTGATGCAGAGACGTAGAGGGCTGAAAGGGATGGAGAGCATGGACAGCGACTCAGAGTGACGGCAGCAAGACCATCAAGCGAGGCAGCCAAGATGGAGAGATCGGGTCATTCAAGTCGAAGCGAAGTGGATGAAGAAATGGGCAGGCCAAAGCCAGGCAGGAAAGACGGAGGGCTTGCCTTTGCTAATGATGGGAGAAGAAGAGGGGGCAGGAGGAATGGAGGCGGCGCCGAGCAGGAAGCTCGTGCTTGCGTCACTCCAGGCGCCCGGCCAAGCGGAAGTGGCCTGGGGACGATGACGCCCCGGCTGATTTTAATTTATTTCGGGTTTTCATCTCAGCCGGCCACTTGCTTGCACGTCGCAGCGTGCTGCGTTTTTGTGGCGTAGTACGACGGGCGGCCTCCTTCCTTTGAGTTGCGGTTTGGTTGTTTTAATGGCTACCTGGTGACTTTTGTGCATAGTTCTCTACTGTTTTCCTCAATTTATTTTTCCCGTTAATTCACAGTGACGCCTCGTACGAAACGCCGAAATTTCTCTGAAAATTAGTATAAAACTTATTAATGCGATCTAAGAACAAGTATAATAACAGGATGTAAATAAGTCTGAAGAGAGAACGTTGAGGCGGAGGAGAGAGGGAAAAGAGCTTATACCAGTTTAATCATGTATTATTGTTGAAGAGCTACATAAGTGTCGCGTAAAAGATTATGCTAACAAGTTCTTTAAGATTAAAAACTAATAAATTAAGTGTTTGTGAAAGTGAACTATCTTAAGCCTCCGTTTAGGATAATAGATCGAATATCTGAATATTTGATGTCTATTACAATGAAAATGGGGTATTTATAGGAAAAAACTCAAAGAAAAAGATATTTTTACCCCTTATGTACAACCGACGTAGTGGAAACTATTTCGGTATCCCGAATAATTATGGTAAAGTAAATTCGAAGGAGGTGGACATTGTAGACGTCACATCCTTCTGCCTGTTTTCTACTGCGGAGGGGAAACCTTCAGAGGGTATCTTCGGACCGATTATGATTTGTCTTTATCTTGTAATCTTGAAGACTCTGCGAAGTATTTCCCTCCAACAATAGGCTAAAAGGTTGGGTGTGGTCCGACCATATTATTAGCCTTTCTCTAACTGAGACCCGAGATTCTGCATGGATTACATATGGGCTGGTCAGTCAGATGGAGAGGCTACTTCAATGGGCCTGCCGCGTCTTCAGCTTCAAAACAAGATTTTTGAAAGATAGTCCTATAAAAGTATAAAACATGACAGGCATGTCGCTGTTTTGGGTGTGCGATCTCGACGATGATTTTGTACGTCATATCAGGTAAGGGTCTCGTTACAGAATCTTGGCATCGCCGATCCATCAGCCGTGAGTTTGTACCAAATCTTGGGAGGGATCGAGAGATGGGGGAAGCATGCGTGTAGGCCATCTCTTGATCAAATGGGCCGCTATTTTTCTAGAGAAAACTATTCACATGTCATTAAAATTTTCAAGAATTACCTACGTGTCATTGTCAGTGAGTGTAGTGGCCTTTATTTTATCATTGATACACTGATGTCATATTGATAAATCATGAAAATTATAATGGTATAGAAGATTAACCTTTTTTTCTACCGTGTGTCCAAGCTAATCTGTTCTGTCCAGATCCAACGGTGCAGTAGCAATTGGCGGGCCAATTGCATACTTGCAGTCATTTCAGTGACTGCATTAGATCCGAATCCGCGTAGAACTAGAACCACTGTCGGCTTCCAATTTTTTTAACTATCGACGATTTATATTCGGACGGTCTTTTATTTATATCTACTTTGTTTATGGAATACAATATGTGCATTAGAAGCTCTAATCTTAGAGCTAATTGACTATCTTATAAATAAGAAACCTTAAGTATGACGTTTGTGGCGAGTTTTGTCTGTGGCCTTTTGGCTTAGTTTCCAGGAGTATACGGAGATATTCTCATAGTAATTGTAGAGATAAATTAAATTTACACTTAGGGCTGGTTTGGGAGCCCATAATCTCGGCCCATCCTCAGGGAATGGGCCGGAATTATGGGCTCCCAAACCAGCCCTTATCTCGTAAGATTACATCTTTGATGTGTTATCATGTTATGTGATTATATTGTACTTAACTCTTATAGAGATTGCAACTACTCCATATATATCTTCTCGTATCGGGTATGGCCTCTCGCTTCCTCGGGGGCCTGCCGTGAATGTTATATTTTCTTTAAGATTTTTAAAAGAAATGGGATATTTTAAAATATTTTGGAACTCAAAATTCTAAATTTGAAGAATGTTTATTATCATTAGACAATTTTTTACCTGATAAATGTCTCCGAATCTGAATTCAAAAAAATATGAACAAAATGATATTACTAATATCTAAGAGCTAACCAGTGAAGTGAACAAGTCATCTCCCGTTGGCCCTGCAATGGAGCCAGGCTTAAGTAACGATAGCTCCAGTTATGATACGCCTAACACCCTATGTCTCTATCTCCAGAGAGGAGATCAAGCAACTACTCCAGATGTTTCCCATTGGTACATTGGAGAACATGTACTGTCACATGCCCCAGCTAGTGTCCTAAGCATCGTTGATGCGTCATGCACCCGTATATTCACGTGGAGATGCATTTCTCACCACTAATGACTAATCACATAGGCACTTGCTGACATGAAGTACAAGCAGAAGCCAGAAGGACAAGCACACGCTAATCACATCCAGCGCATACAACAAACATTTGTACACAGAATTTTCCGTGGCTAGTTGTACAGTTGTGGTTCAGCTTACACGTTCTGTTTGCTGGGACTGAGAGGGAAATGTCAGGACAATTCCACAAAGCTGAAGAAATGCATCTCGTCTAGTTCTTTCTCAGTGTTGGCCTTGATCAGTAGAGATGCTTCAATGCTAACGGAAGAGCCTGGGAACAGTTCGCTTTGGGATCTTCCCTTCAAGCTTCAATCTTCTGTAGGCTTCTCTGATGTGGCAAGGCCTTATGGGTCCAGAGTCCTTCCTCTCAGTCATAACTATTCTAGCTGCAACAAGGACGATTGAATTGTCAAAAAAAAGGTCAAGAAAGCATCCCTCTTTTTTCTTGTGATGTCAGGGAACAAGACTACAAGAGTTCCATATTATACCATGAGCTGGAAAGCAGAATAGGACCTTTTGGACAGGGACAATTACAGGAGACCAGCCATAGTCATACATAGCCACATAGGCATCATAGATACTTTGGTGGTAGAGTTCTGTAAGTAACAACGTAAATAAGATAATTACGCTAGACTTGCCTGTTTCAATGAGCTCACCAACAAACATCTTTGCAATTCCTGATACTACAATTGTCGTTGGCACAGAAATCTTTTGACTGCCAGTGATACTCGCCAATAGCTGCAAGGAAACAGAATGTGAAGTCAACTCTAAACACAATCTAAGAATGCACTAGTTTTATATTTCAACCACTTGTTCCTCTGAAGTCTGACCAGAGCATAATTTCATCACATTTATAACTCCAGACACATGTTCAGCAGCCACAGGTAACCATCTTACCATCTAATTAAGAAAAAAGACCTTATCCTGCCTATAAATTGGTATGAAGAAATAATGACCACATTTTCTTCTGGTTTGGAGAGATGTGCTTCACTTACAAACAGTAGAAATGACGACATCAAAAAAAAGGAAGAAGTTACACTGATTTAAAGGGGAAATAAATTGTTCACGAAGTTTTATCATCAATCTGGAGAATACAAGTATGCTATCTTGTTCGATCATGGAAAACACCCATGCCATAAAGGAAACAGGAATCAGAACGGAATAAGCGAGATTTAACAGACAATCAGGCTAATTATAAGGCATAATAAAGCATGATACATTAATGTGAATTACGCCCGATAGGCATCATACCAAATGGAAACATTGAGACCAATTGAGAAAGGGGCCTCGCACGCATCATACATCCATGAGATAGTTCAAATTACACTTTATATCCCTAGTTCATACTTATAAAATTAACATCAATGGAAGCAGGGAATGAGGTCTTACCTTTTTCATGTTAGATTTCTGGAACCCAGATCTGCGGAACGATTCGTACCGGTTCATCTGGCCTTCAGTAAACTGTGACAATATAGCACTGCAAAAAGGAAGCCATCAGCACCTAAACATACAAGATACTATTTACATGGAATTTATTTCACTATCCACAGTGGAACACCAATCCGAGAAGTGAAGAATCCATCTGACATCCAGTAAACTGTGACAATATAGCACTGGAAAAGGAAGCCATAATCACTTAAACATACAAGATACTATTTACATGCAATGCATTTCACTATCCACAGTGGAAAATCAATCTGAGAAGTGAACAATGTTAGTGCCTTACTGCCACAAACTAACCAAAATTAATGGTGAAAGACTGAACTTGATCAAGCACATCTACTGTCATGGCCTCCGATCATGGGTAGGAGGGCCTATACTGCCTGTGAACAGTACGGTGCGGTAGTGTAGCAGAGTAGTTAGTTAAGAGTCCAAGTTGGGAGTCTAAGTTAGAGTTCAGATTGAAGTTAGTTAGAGTTCAAATTGAAGTTTGTTAGAGTCTTGTAACAAATTAAATCGGTTTTGCACCTATATAAATAGGACTGATGCCTAGAGGGAGTTGTCGAGTATTCAGTTTGGCTATTGCCTTCTTGTATCTCTGCCTCTTCGCCGGGTCGCAGCAACGGCGCCGCCGTGACGGAGAGGTACAGGCCCTCGACCAACTACCTCTTTTCCATTTAATTTATGAAGTTTAGTTCCTTCTAATTCCGCAGAAATCCCTACCGGTGACAACTTGGTATCAGAGCCCTCAGGTTCTTTTTCCGCTGCCATGAGTTCACCGTCCACCACCGGGTCAGGGATGAGAATTGAAGAAATTTTGAAGGCACTCTTCGATCAGCAATCATTAATCATGTGGTGCCTAGACACCATCGAAGAGAAGTTGCAACCGCTGCAACCACTCCAAGCGAAAGTCGTGGAATTGGAAGCAGTGGTGACAGAGCGGGCGGACACGATTGAAGGGAACCTACAACCGACCCAACCCTTGGACGAGAGGGTAGCCACGTTGGAGATTCTCGTCCAGAGGCTTGGTCGGCAACTTCCCCAGGCTGCCGCTGATCACGTGGATCCACCTCCTCGCCACCAGGGAGGGAGGCTGCCAGGGCCGCCCCGGTGGCGACGTGGGCTCGGTCGACGACGTCAATAGTGTTGCGGAGGCCAACACTACTTCTCTGACCGCGCAGAGCACACCCTCGCGAGCATTGATGACGGCCTGGCCAACGGTTGGGGGATCGACGTGGGATGCCTTGGCTATACCAATAGCCCAACTCAAGGACGAGCTGGTTTTCAAGGGGGAAGAGATGTCATGGCCTCGGATCATGGGCCGGAGGTCCTGGCCCGCCTGTGAACAGTACCGTGCGGTACTGTTGCAGAGTAGTTAGTTAAGAGTCCAAGTTGGGAGTCTAAGTTAGTTAGAGTTGAGATTGAAGTTTGTTAGAGTCTTGTATTAGATTAGATCGGTCTTGTGCCTATATAAATAGGATCGATGCCTAGAGGGAGTTGTCGAGTATTCAGTTTGGCTATTGCTTTCTTGTATCCCTGCCTCTTCGCCGTGTTGCCTCAACGGCACCGCTGCGACGAAGAGGTCCAGGCTCTCGACCAATTACCTCTTTTCTATATAATTTACTAAGTTTACTTCCTTCTAATTCCGCAGAAATCCCTGCCGGTGACATCTACTCAATAGGCAGTCATATGATTCCTACCTTAAGCTCTTTAAGCCATTAACACTTTGTCGGAGTTAAATTGGTTTAGGCACGCATATGTAGCACAAAATTGGCAAAAACTAGGTATAGAATGGGCATAAACCAGTTCAACTACTTCATCTTGGCGAGCTTGTCGGGGTCGCTGGTGCCGGAGGGCAGCTTGTCGAGGTCGACCTCCATGTGGTCCTCCTCGTCATCATCCTCTTCCTGCTCCTTCTGTGCACGCACCTTGGCCCTAGCCGCCGCAGCGCCGCCGGAGCCCGAGGGTGCGGCCGCCGACGAAGGCCGCAACGGAGGGGCGCCCGAGCCACTGGCGCCGTCGTAGCCGTCGGCGGCCGCAGCGCCGTCCTCCTCGTGCGGCACCGGGGACTCCGGCGGAGACTCCTGCTCCTCGACTGCCGCTTCGAAGGGGTCCTTCATCGCCGTCAGCCCGTTCGCTGTAGACGAATCGTGCAGGCCGGCGGCCTGGGTGGAGACGAGAGATCGAGGAATCGGGGACTCTGGCTTCTCGAATTCGGGGAGAACCTCGCGTCCTCGCCTAGTCGCCTGCCTGACGCCGGTGGTCTTGGTGGGCTTTGGTTTCACTCTCTAGTCTACTTCCCGGTTGGGCCCTTACGCGTGGCGGATCGCTGGGCCGCTTGCTCCGTTTGCGGGCTTGCGGCTGCGACTTCTTTTTCCTCGGTGAGCCGCTCGTGCCAAGGTCGCCGTCGCCGTCGCCGCCGCCGAGCAGCCGACGGTGCGTGCGTCGGCGGCAAAAGCGTCAGCACGTTGCACGATCGAACCCGTGATCCGCTCTACGACCTGCGACGCCGACCTTACAATGGCCGGCCGGGCTGACTGCTGAGAGAAAACGAAAGCGACAATGCCAACAAGCTCGCCCGGGCGGGACCAGCAATCTGCAGGCCATGGCGCTGACTACTCACCGAGAACGACGCATCAAGCAAAACGTGTGCAAAAGCTAAGACCTGATGGCCACGCGAGAATTTAGGATAGGATTTGCCTCCCAGCTTTTGCATAGTTCGTATCGCATCGGACATCGGTAGTGGCGGCCTTGCTTGTTTATTTGTAATCAATTATCAATCCAAGCGCATAGGATTCTCAGCTCGCTCGCTCGCTCAATCTTGACCTCCTCTTTCCGTCGTCGCCGAGCAAACCTCGCCATTATTATTATTAACTCCCTAATTAGAATTAGCTGCCATCGATCTGCACACGACACAAAGCCAAAGATGCTTGCTTTCCGGCGCCGATCACTCGCTGCACATATAAAAAAACATGTATACACACACATATGTACACATACATACGTCGTTTCCTCGCTGTTGATCAGAGTGAATATTCGATCGGCTGTTCCTCCGACCAACCTCCGCCATGAATGATTGCTCTGCTTATTCTTCTTCCTCCCTTCGTCTGCGCTGATCGCTTTCAGCACGAAGAGAGAGGACAGAGAACAAGAAGACAGACAGTGACAGACGGACAGATGCCCAACTTGTGTAGTGTAGTATGTAGTAGTATTTTCAGAGCTATACACACATATACTCGTAAACTATGCCCTGTCCCGTACCAGTTGCTAGCTGCTGCCGGCCCTCCATGTAGTCGCAGTAACCTACAAGACAATATCGAGGTCGTCGTATCTGCAACGGGATCGTGGCGTCCCTGCGGCTGCGGTCCTGCCTGCAAAAGTGTAGTCTTGTACGCTTGTCTGGCTCAGGGACGTGTCGAGCTCCGGCGACGGCGAGCGCTACTAGTGCTGCTCCGGGGGACGGGTGCCTGACTGCCTAGCTGAGCTAGCTAGCCAGCTCTCGATCCATCCATCCATCCATGCGACGAGCTGCGTGTACGTACAGCTTCCTCGGATCAGTACCAAACTGGTTACCAGCCTAATTATTCATCGTTGATTCAATTTAACAGTTAACGATTCGGTTAACATAAACTAATAAGCTATTAGTGTATGGTTCGTACGGTTTGGAAAAACTGGTGTCTATGACGCATGCACGGCAAGGGCCTTCCTTTCTAAAGATGGAGGGAATGGCCAAGCTTTAGCCTTTTGGTACGTACGTACGTGTAATGAATCAGTTGATTCATCTTTTGTTTTGTTTTCCTTTCTTTGGCTTTGTGGTTCTAATGGCTATCAGCATTGCTCTCACTCTTTTGTCTTTTCCGGGTTTGTGCGATTCGAGTGGCCATTACGGGGGTAATTATGTGTACTTGGAACATTGTATCTGTCAGTGTGGAACGATACTAATCATGTCAGCCAATCTAACCTCAACTTTTTTGAATGACTTGCAGTATTGGACTGTACTGCAACGCCAGGCAGCAGGTGCCTGTGTGTACTGGCACGGTTCTGAAATATACACAAGTTCATTATCTGTTAAACACTGAAACCTCGGTGAATGGACTGTTGGCCGGGCGGTCAAAATTTTCAGAACAAACAAGCCCCCTCCAATGCTTTTGGACTTTGGAGAATCTCCTCATCAGTACTAAAACACCAAGCTGGCTGCCTCCATTATTGCCCAAAAAGTATTTTTTCTTTCTCTCGGTGAGAGAAAGAGGGGTGTGCAAACTGCAAAAGCTAGAGTTTCCCTGTACTTCACTTGTTTAATTCAGGCTAAAGATACTCGATTGAGCAATCAGTTAACCAGCTCATGCAGAGTGCAGTTAGTTAGTGCGTTGCGTCGCAGACAGAGAGCGAGCACAGCCAGCACTCATCCACACGCACAGACAAATTTTCGATTAGTTTTAGTCGATGAGCACGGCTTTGTTTGCGCGGTGCATCGAGCCATTAATTGGACGAATTTAAGAAACCGGATGGAAGCGTGCGCAGCTGTCAGCCGCTGAGGCCGATCGATCGAGATAAACTACAGGTCACGTCGCGGCCCGGTTCTGTCGATTGGACGAGGCGAAAACTTAACAATAATTCGGCGAGTGATTTGTGATCCAGTGCTTGAGCTCAGGGGCTCGTCAGCATGCACTACAAATGATGTGTGCTGGGGCTGCCGATGAATAATCATGTCGTTATCGTTATGTACTCCAAGTCACTAGCCGGCTAACTCCGTAGGTTAACAAGCTAGCACTACTGCGCTAGGCATGCATGCCAATCTTGTCTGTGGAATTGTGGATACTTGCAAAGGTCTCGATCTAGGATCTACTCGCGCCGTCTGTATTGTATGTAGTAGGAATCCAGGTTTGTTATACAGCTCACAGAATTTATCATCTAATATGTAAAGACTAGATATCATTTCGCCATGCATAATCGTTTTCACCATTCGCGCTATCTGGAACATGCATATGTAGACCCTGTTTTTCATTTGTAAACAGAAATGTTTCTGTCGCATTCCTCTAATCGAAACGAGGGTATCCGATCGAATCTGTGAATATTAATTCTTGTATACCCCTTGGATTCCTAGTGTATGCGCCGTTGAGGATAAGGAGGACAAGTAGTGCCGAAAGTATTCTTCTAGTACTGACCAGCTCAGCTCAGCTCAGCTCAGCTTGTAGACGAGAACAACTAGTGGCTTTACAAGATGGGTACGCGACTATAGAGTTCTTTAAGTACAGGACGTGGACAAATCAGAAAAAGAAATTGGAGGGTTAATTTCAACTTTGCCTTGTTGTCAAATCTGCTTATATGATAATAATAATAGCAGGGAAATTTTATGGTACATCCAAATCGTCCATATTTTTAATCCGATGTTGAGATTTAATTAAAATAATATATTACTTCCATGCGAGGAAATAATCTGTCAATTTCTCCGCACATTTTCTTATCTTATCCAATCATAATTATTTTTTATTTAATTTTAACTCTCTTATTAATCTCACCCTACTACAGTGATGGTTTTTATTACAAACCTACACCGATAGTGTTGCATATTATACATACATACGTACGTGTGTGTGTGTACTGTATATAAATCACATATATAGTATTATGTCATATATGCAAATGCACCTATATGTGTTATGTTAAATTCGTGCATGCAAAATCTAAAATCAAATTAATACAACACACACACACATATATATATATAAGGGCTTGTAGTTGTACAACATGCATGTCCTGGTTAAGCTTGATTACTTAGGACAAAAAATTAGGTAATTAACTAGGTCTGAGTGTATATATATATATACACGGAAGTGTTATTATACACCAACGTGTGTAGATTAACTATTCTACATCAACCACAGGAGTACTACTTTCAGTAATAGATTTTCTCAGTAGAATAGCAATTGAGTATTATTTTTTTCTCAGTAGTAGATTTCTTAGTAGAATAATTATTATACACACGTGGTGTAAGATAACATTTTTGTGCGTGTATATATAATATACTTGAGGAAGTTAATTAGCTGAACCCAAAATCCAAAATAGAAAAGGCTGAATGAACTACTCCAATAAATAGGGACAAGACATACACATGGACATGGTGGCACAAATATTATATGAGTATGGGACAAGGCAAATCATATATATATATATATATGTATATATATATATATATGTATATATATATGGGCAGCCGCTAGCTGAGAGGAAACAACTCAAACAAGCAACCAGCAGTCAAGTACATATATACATGCATGTTGGCATGATCTTAAGTGGTGGTGTGTGGCTTTCTTCTTTCTCAGGCAACATGAGTGTGTGTGGTCAAATTGTTCTCATCACAAATTGCCATCCTTTTTGTCCTCACTGGGCCATCCACCAACACCCGGGGAATATCACAACGCAGCAGCTTGCCTTGCCTTGGCCTGGGTGTTCTGTTGTACTATACTTCACATATACATCGGTGAAATAGCCCCAGCTGATATAACAATATCAAAATTAATGTTAAAAATTATGAGTATCTCGTAATGACCTCCTTTTGAGTCGTCAATGCTACATAAAACCTGGTGCTGCTAGGTCGTCGCTGCCATTGTGTTATGGTCCTGGCCATGGACGTTGCAGGGAATCTTTAGTCCTACCTCGGCTATGGATGGGGGCTATGGGCCCCTTATAATGAAGGGTAGTCATTCTCTCTCAGGCCGGTTTTTTGGGATGGAAATGTCTCTCTGTTTATAAGGGAGGTGTTGGATGCGCCTAACGTCCGAACGTAGGCCGGAGATGGTGAACTAAAAAGCCTAGCACGCTAACACATTGGCAGCGCCTAGATAGCTTCTTCTCGCTCACACGCGCGCACGAAGAAATGCGAAAGTGAGTCAGCCCTTTTTGGCAAAAAGAGGCTGCGAATTTTTCTCCTATCCTGTCCTGCTGTGAACCCTCTCAGCTTGTCAATGGGGAGGAAACTGATATGCTTGTGTCTGCGTGTACTATGTACTGCCTTTTGTCATCCGTGTCTGTCTTTAGATTTTGTACGTGTGCTTCGATCGATCGTGTTTATACCAAAAGACAATCATATATACGTAAAACCTTTTAACTACGTTTAAATTGAGTAAATTAATCAATTAACCAGCTGGAGATTACCACCATGGTTTAAGCAGTTCGTGTTTAGTGCATCGTGACACAATGGTGTGTCAAATATCTAGATATGTCCTAGATATACTATACTTACTATTGTGATCTAGGTAACTAGTTCTAATGTGGCTAATTAATTTCACAATGAGGATGAGGTAGCATATTCCAAAGCACGCCTATATATATGCCGTTCAGACTGCTGGTGAAGATTAATGTATAGAAATCATGCATTAATGAGATTAATCCATGCAGCTAGCTCCACTCCACGCACCCTCAAGGCACTTGCTCAATGCTCACAACAAACGCTTATTAGCTCAAAAGCTTATAATTAAGTTCATGCCCTGTATATATAGGGTCTGTTTGGTAGAGATATGTCTCTTGAAATCTACACTGAAGTTGTAGTGGAGTATTTGAAGTTGGCTAGACCATATTTCACTACTCTAGTTCATTTTTTTGGAGCGCTCTCGGCGGAATCCACTCCTCAGGAAAAATGTTTGGCTTGACTCCAGCTTCACAGGACAAAAAAACTGAAATCGGAGCCCTGCCAAACACATTCATAGTCTTTTATTTTTATCCAATCCCATGTACCCAATTATATAATGAAAAACTGATCACCAATAGTTGGCATGCATGCAAGTGAAGGCACTTCAATTCAGTACCTTTTAGTACCTCTAACCGTCTGTAAAAATATTGCTTATCCAATGGAAGGCCTTCTTGCATTGTATGATGGCCACATGGATGGACAACATTGCATTTCATGTCAAGAATCACTAAGAATGTTTTATGAGAAAGATCAAAGATCCACTACTAGAAAAAGGACTTTGTAATGGTGGGGACATGCATGGAGGTAAATCCTGAAAGTATATGATTAAATATATTTAAAGGTGGAACATGTCGATCGTTATAATATTCTGGAAGATCTGAAGGAAAGATGCATGATTTCATCTCGAGGATTTGATATGGTTTTGGTTGTGATCATACTCATCTATATTTACTATCTAGGCACATATATATTATACGTAGACTATATATATATATATATATATATATATATATTATACATATTATAATTTAGGACCGGATAAAACGTTTCATATTACGACCATTTTTATATTCTCTTGACCCTCTTTTATTTGTTCATATAAATTGAATTATTGTTTTTTTGTAGATATAAGTTGATTGGAGAATATATTTAGAAGACAGAGTAACTGTCACTAAATTTCTTAGTTATGTAATAATACAGGCATGCATATATGCACGTGTCAAAACTGTTAAAAATATTTCTTACATTTAGTGACCTGCTAGTGTGTGCACAGATATATGCCAATGTGGGTATGTATGTAGCCTCCTTTTAGTCATGGTGTGGAGCTACATTTTTTTTTTTTGGGGGGGGGGGGGGGGGGGCGGGGGGGGGGGGGGGGGCGGGGGGGGGGGTTGTTAGCATATAGCATGATAATCTATCTGTGTGCAGTTTTCGGTTGTTTGCTTATTATATATACTAAAGGTTTAGTTGATGGCGGTTTAAGAACATCTCCGAAAGAGCTTTTATATAGGTTTCTAAATTTAAGATTTTGATAAAAAAATTAGACTCCAACAACACTCCTAAACAAATCCCTATATCCTAAACCATTTCCTAAATCCCTTGTTACCTATCATAGATATAGGATTAATTTCTCATTCCTTATTTAAAAACAGGGATAGGAAAACCGTTGAAAATCAAATTAGTTTTTAGGAATAATTTAAGACATCTCTTGGAGATGCTCTAGTAGTTGTATCATATTCTCTCCATCCTAAAATAAACATAGTAGTAGTTTGATCCTGAAGCAAAGTATATATCTTAAGCTTGATTAAAATAATAATAATAATAATAATAATAATTTGGCATATTTTAATATTTTTGTTACAAACCTTGATCTAGTACTCTGACTTATTTTAATTAATGGATGTAGGACAAAACTTATGAGTTATATTTTAAAAGAAGACAAAGTTGCAGTGTTTTATTTACTCTCTTACAATATATATATATATATATATATATATATATATATATATATATATATATATATATATATATATATATATATATATATAAAATCCAATGCATGCAACTTTTTCTTCGTAAATGAACATGGCATGCATCATTTGAATACTTTTATTGCACAAGTCGAAAACGGAAATCACAGTAGAGAAGCATCATATCTAACAATTAACGCTGGGTGCAGTGCAGTGCCGTCGTTATCGTCATTAACTTTAATTTGCAATTGTGCTGTTCTAACTGCCCATGTTAATTTATGCACGCCACTTGGAGTTAATTAGTCCAAACCTGATCGATGAGCGAGCATCATAACCGCCTAGCTAACGTCCCACCCACTACGACCTAGCTAGCTCTCAGCTTGATCATTTAAAAAATCAGCAATGAGTATAAAAATACTATGAATTAAAGTTATATAGTTGAATTAATTATGGATGTGCGTTACATCAATTTCATGTCCCAATTAGCAGTAATTATAATAAGCTTATATGTATGAACTGATAAATAGATTGGACAACACAAACTATAAATGAACGAACCAATTCCACTTTTTAGAGAGAAATATTACGGTTGAAAAAATCGGTTTCATCCAATATCGATATTTGTCTAGTTTAACTTTCAATTTTTTAACAATTTAAATTTCAGTTTTTAACCAAGAAACTGGTTGGAAAAGTTTTATAAGAGTCAAAATATTTCTCACTAAACCATTCAATGATTGATTAATTTTACAGTATTTGAGTAGGTACCACTGAACTATACTAATATTAACGCTGATAAAAAATATTGTGTACCTGGAGGACTATATATAAATTTTCCAAACTTCAATTACTTCCGTCGAATTGTTCTTCTTCTTATTTTTTTCTCGTCGCCCCCGTTGAATGAATCATTGATGCTAACTTAGCAAGTCGCAACAACATACACACGTAAACGTCATGCTCGATCACTAACGAAAGAACAATTGCGCAATAGAAACATCATGTCGTGCATTACATTGCCACATTGCTGAAGCATACATGCATGTAACATCACCAATTGGCTAATGCCACCTTCAAACACAATTAATACGCACACAGCTGCCTTCCCCCCCCCCCCCCTCTCCTTTTCGCTGCATTTCCACAAGCCTAAAATGCCCCCAAGACCGACTGCTTCGTCAAACCCCAATAGCTCGACGGCTCGAGGCAGCAGCAGCAGCATGACGATGATTGGGCGAGCTAGTGAGAGTGAGTAAACATTAACTTATATATACTTAGAGGTTTTATGGAGGTTTCGTGGTGTTAATTATCATGACACATCAGATTTTTTTTTGCTGACATAGCATTAAATTAATGAGGGAAGAGAAGGAAGCAATGTCATCTCAATGACATGGTGCTAACCCGTTTCCAAGATGGATGAAACGAAATAAAACGCCCACTGTGAGCCAAATCGCTTCATCATAGAGAGAATATTTAATTCAGTTGCAAAGCATTTAATTACACTGGTTAGCTTAGGAAACAGTGAAATGAAATATTTTTTGATTGACCTCCTCCAGACCAGAGAGGAGGTCAAATTGGAATAGCAATTTGTTTTTTTAAGTTTTTTTACCCTGCTTCGACATAAGATAGATGGAATCACGCTCTGTAGGATTTGAACCTACGACATCGGGTTTTGGAGACCCGCGTTCTACCGAACTGAACTAAGAGCGCTTTCAAAAAAAAATCCTTTTCTTTTCTACTCCTAATGTGTCTCATCGTATGTATAGTATCCACAAATTAAAGTTATACCCACTTTAACCGATCTCCTGACTACTGACTATAAAGGAGAAAGAAGTAATAGGTAGGTAGGGATGACAGGATTTGAACCTGTGACATTTTGTACCCAAAACAAACGCGCTACCAAGCTGCGCTACATCCCTTTTCCAAATTGTTGTACAATGTCATTGTACACAATTCCTATCTTGTTTTCCACATCTACTGAGAGAGTGTATTTCATTATGTTGCAAAAATGGTGTGATTTTCTAGGAAACAGTGTTATGAAACCACCCACCGCTGTGAATAGTGTTACTGTATAGTCCAACCTTGATGTGTGTGGACTTTATTCGATCTCATGCTGATTATTATTCCCCTCAACCGATCGATCGACGCCATATCTCGCATCGATCACTTTCTTCACCCCGTTTTCTAATGTGGAGTTGGACAACCAACGAGCCCTGGACATTACATTTGGAGGCCAAGAACTCAGAACCAATCCACCTCAAGCATGATCCCCAAATAACGATGATGTACACGTCAATGCAAGTAGTGATCCATTGCTTTCCAGAACTCACAGTTACAGGTACAATACGCTGATAAACACTAACTGCACATAGCTCACCACTGAACAGCCATGCAATGCAAGATTTACTGATCGATGTATAGTATGCATGTTGCTGTGATATGTTCTTTCAATGACAGTGAGAATTTGCATGTGTCCACAACGATATCTCTAGTACAGAAACTGTTCATGTAGGAGCACAAAATGAGACCGATTCATCCCAGTGTTGGCTCTAAAATTGTTGCCATCCGAAAAGGCAAAAACTCTCAAGGAAGCCACTGGTCATGCATGGTGGAGAGGCATGATTAGCCCAGGTTATATATACACACTACATTGATGGTATATATAGTAGCCTTACTTGCAGCACATTATGTATCAGCTAATTGATTCTATCACTCCATCTGATCTGATCACACTCGCACGAAACCTTAGCTTAAACCTGAGTACAAAATAACCTCATGGAGATCGAGTACGTTGTGTTCGAGTTCAACCTGTATACGCATAGCATTTGTCTCTTGTGCCACACACACACACACACACACATATATATATATATATATATATATATATATATTGATATATGCATGCTTAGTTTATGAGCCATGCATTGTGCAGGTAGCTGGCTAGCTGGGCCAGATTGATGTGTTACCATTGGGACTCTTTTCTTCCATCTGATCTCTCTGAAAAGGAAAAGGTTAGCTGATCAAACGGTTTCAAGGGGGCCTCCTGCGACGACGACGCCTTCGCAGCCACCTGTGGATGTGGCTGTGACGACGACGCTCTTGTCCGCGCCGGCGGCTCCGTTGGACGCGGCAGCGGCGACCTTGCCGTCGCGGTCCTGCTTTTGCTGCGTGCGGTACTCGCCGTAAAGGTAGGAGGAGAAGCCCCAGACACAGAGCACGGTGGCCACGGCCTTGTCCGCGCCGAAAGGATCGCGGAAGACGATCACGCCGCCGATGACGTTGGCGGTGAGAACGGCGGTCATGCACACGCCGCTGTGCAGCGACGACGTGAGGTACACCATCCCGGCGGTGCCCATGAAGCAGGCCTGCCACGTCGCTACCAGCGCGGCCAGCAACGCCCAGTACGCGGCCGGGGAACGGTCCCACCGTGCCAGCTCCTCGTGCCACCCGCCGGCAGCGGCCAGCCCAGCCACGGCTAGCCCGGTTGCCGCGGCCTGCATGATCACCTGCACCTCCACCGCCATGCGGAACCCGCCGCGCACGGCCTTGCGGTACACCAGCTCCATCACCGGCAGGTAGGCGGCGAAGAGCCCCGCGGCGCCGAGCGTCACCGCGAAGCCGACGAAGTATCTCGCGCGGCTCCCCCCGTCGGGGCGCTCGCCCGAGTCGGACGACCGGAGCGCGAGAAGCACCGAGCTGAGCGTGAGTAGCACGACGGCATTGAGGTTGGAGAAGTTGAGCGGGTGGCGCACGATGACGGCAGCGAGCACGAGCGTGAACGCGAGCTGCGTGGACAGTAGCAGCGACGAGGTGGAAACCGGCAGGTACGACGAGCTGTACGAGAAGAGCAGATTGTTCACCCCCATGAGCACGCCGATAACCACGCACGCCGCGAGCAGCCGCCGCGTGAACCACGCGAACGGCCGCGGCTGCGACGGCGACCGTCCCGCGTACACTGGCACGAGCAGGACCGGGAACCCGACCGACTGCACCAGCGTCGCGACCCACCGGTTGTTGCCACCGTGCGCGAAGTAGTACCGGGACAGGAGGCTGGACGCCACCGACCCGCCGAGCAGAGCGGCGTAGTTGCCGCACAGCAGCAGCCTTCGCCTCCGCATCGCCGCGCGCCCCCCATTGTCGACAACGCTCGACGCCGGCATGTCATGAAGCTGCTCCGGGGCGGAGACTGTGGTGATGGACATTGGCGAGACGAGCACGAGCACGAGCACTCGCCCTGGATGTGGTTGGGACGTTGGGTGAGGAGGCAAGGGGACGGTGGTGGTGGTGCGTATTTAAGTGAGCTAAGTGGGGGATTTGCTCGAGATTATGTCCCTTCTTTAACGAGAGGGGAGGAGATTAGCCGAATAAATTGCCAGGCCATCTTCCGGTACTTATACTTAATTTGTTATTCTAATTAAGTACATTGGTAATTATCATGAGAGGAACGGAACGGAATGATTCCCGAATATAAGGTGATATTGCTGTTTGATTCGAGCGACAGTGTGGAATCAAGTGGAACCGAACTGTTCTCAAAATAAAATATTCCCTGTATATGTTAAATCATGTGGTACTGAATTTTTTAACGAACGAGATAGTTCCGAACCATCTCATTATATTCTTCATCGTACACCAAACCAAACACAACCTTAGTGCACATGAGATCATTGTAGTTGTGAAACTAAAGATACGTCACAAGAGTAGCAAAGTGTGGCAAGGATTTTCCTCGCTACAAGTGTGGCTGCGACAACGTGATAAATTGTGGTCGTCAACCAAACAACCAAACAGATCTTATATTTACCATTGGCGATTTGGCCTAGACTATTTTGATATAGGTTAGTGTTGGTTACAGCGTGTTTGTATCGTTTGGAGTTAAATATGAACTTCGTATCGGTGGCGTTCTAGTTTTTGTTTCTATTCTTCAAGCGTCGATCGAAATTGATCGATGTATGTTTGTTGCATTTGTTTGGCTGAGTTATATATATATATATTTTAAATAGCTATGTACTCCCTCCAGTACATAAAAATAAGTCGTTCTGATATGATTTTACATACCAAGGAATAATTAATTAGTGTATATTTTCCATGTTTGCTCCTATTAAATATAGTGCAAGAGTAAACATAACACGAAAAACAAGAAAAAAGTAGTACTACTTGAAGGGTATAGTTGTCCAAAATGCACAATAAAATACAAAACGATTCGTTTTAGCAACCTGTTGGTAGAAGCCTAAAACGATTTGTTTTTGTGTAACGGAAGGAGTAAGTGGTGAAATATTAAACCGACGAATGTGTGAGAAGACTGAAGAGATTACGGAAAAAATGGGTGGATCTTGTATGCATTGTTGATCTGTGTACAAAATTTGTATCTAATGGCATGCAGCAAGCTCGATTTCTAGTTCGTACGGCAATGGCTCGGCTCCATCATCTTCCGACTTTGCTCCACTTATCGTGTCCAGAAATATTTACCATGTAGCCAGGCTCTATTTATCATATAGACAAACAATTCATATACATCGTTCAGCTAAACAGTAAGAGGAGCCAAACTCAAAACACAGTAACTAGAAACTAGAATCGTCGACATGTACATCAATGATTAGAAATTTTGTATTTGTATCAACAATCGAAAGAGGATATGTACTGTTTGGTAAGTGGAACAGGAAAATCCAGAATAGTTTGCTGCCAACCGCTTTGCAGGAACTCCAGCGCGTCCCGCGTGAGGATGGAAATTCATTGTTTAATAATATTTTTTTTAAAAAAAATCAAATATAGTATTCAGTTTTGAAAAATTACAAATCTAACTATCGTCAGATGATCGGTCGAACAGAACATGGCCAGATGACAGCACATCGGTCAATTGTGCTCACATCAGTTTAGTTTGGTCTTACATTTTTTTAAATCGAATATCAGATTTGATTTAAAAAAATGACGAGGATACATCCAAATGAGTAAATGACCTGCGCCGTCGTCCATCCGCATCGCTCCGCCGACCCGCGTCCCACTCCCAGTCCCAGTCCCAGTCCCAGTCCACTCACCCACCCAGACGGCCAGACCCAGTGCATCCACGCGCGCGCGCAGCGGCGCAGCGCGATGGCCTGGCGCCTACGCCGCACCAGATCAACCAGCCTTTTCCCCGCCGCGCGCCGCCGCGCGCGTCGGGCTCTCTCTTCCTCCCCACGGTTTGGCCGGCGCAAACAGAGGAGGAGGAGAGAAACCGTTGGGCTATCTCTCCCTCTCTCTCTCCCCTGTTCCTACGCGACGAGAGTACGAGACGATCCTATCCATTCCGTCCGCGGCGCCGTGCTCGGTGCTCCCCCCTCCTCCCGACGAGCCCGCCCCGCGCCGCGCGTCCGCGGCTCGTACGCTGCACCGGGGTGCGCGCCCGCCCGCGGCACGGCAGCGGACGGACGCACCGACTCGAGACGCGCGCGTGCGCTGGCTGCATGGAATGGATGGATCACGCGGCGATACTTCCTGGGGCAGCGGTGCGTGCATCGATCGCCTCGCTCCTCCGCAGCACTCCTCATGGACGGAAAACGACGAAATGTACGGCCACGACCGCGTGAGCGAGAAACGGCTCGGGGCCAGCCGGCCGTGGAATCGGACCTGCTGACCTGCTCACCTGCTGAGTGCCGACTCCCGGAACGCGAGAAAATACCCGGCTGACGATTTCCTGTCAACATAGCATGATCTTATTGATCACTGATCAGATATTCAGATCACACATGCGTTGCTTTAAAGTTTTAACGTCGGGAATCGGGATCGAGATTTGACGCCAAGCCGGGGAAGAAGGCGGCATGTGACCTACAGGCTACAGCTCCGCGAAAAGGAGCTCCTGTAGCTTCAGGGAAATAGCCAAGGTGTCAAAGTGTGTTCCTCTCCTTCCACTGCAGATATATCTCCACAGACCACACTCCACTCCACAAGTCCAGACCACAAAGCCCACACCTTTGCAGCAGCGGCAGCCGCCTCGAGGTAGGATTGGCCTGCAAGTCTGCAACGCTGCTACTGCTAGTGCTACCCTACATAACACGACTCTCGTCTTCTCTTCTCCCCTGGCCGTTTGACCGCACGGCTCATGGCCTCCTCACTCACATGATAGGCAGAGGCAGTCAAATGTCATGTCCACTAATTGCAAGTGCAGGCTTGCTTCAAATCAACGCCTGCCTGGTGACTACTAACCGTAGATAGATGTGGATGCTGTACAGAGAGAAGGGGTCATCTGCACGAGCCTCCACCGTCAGTAGCAGCACATATGGATATGGGCAGATGTTCTAGTGTAGCAGCAGCGTCCACTGTCCACTGTCCAGGCATGACCGCATGAGGCTACTAGCTGCACCTGCATCCAGTGCAGGACCACCTCGGCGAAACAGCTACCTAGCTAGCTGCCTAGCTATAGGAATGGCCATGGCCAACGTCGTCAGGGCTAGCACGTACCAGAGGTCAGAGGACGACGGAGCAGGGGAAATGGCGGTTCAGTGGCAGGGTAGGGAGAGGGGGCTTCGTTTAATAGGGAGCTGCGTGTCGTGTATACGTGCATATAGATATATAGATATATAGAGAGAGAGTGAATAGGTCACTCCTATTTTTATTGTATTTTTTAAATTTTCTTAAATAATAAATTAATAAAAATGGATTGACGCGTATAATTAAAAGTTAATAAAATAAATTATATAAAAATATAATTAAATTATTTTAGTCAACATTACAATATTTTTCTTTTGTTCATACCAAGCATGACCATTTTGCTGGGAGACTTTTAATATGTAACAGTTCAGCTCAATTCTAACAAGAACTGTGTTGAGACACCTGAGTTTTTAGCTCATCTCTATCTCTTAAAGAAAATAAATTTATCTGGTAAGTTTTATCTCTCAGAAGTCAGAAATTGAGTTTATTTATTACTGTTTTGCTTATAAGTACGAAGTCAACAACTCATTGTATTGAGAATCAGATGAATAAAGAGTTAAGTTTTTCTTGCATACCGTGTCTCTCTTGTTTTTCTATGCGATTGTTTATCGCTAGAATCCTATGGTACGCCCGGTTGGAGAGTTTTTTTCAATAAAATGAAAAATGAAAATCCAGCATTTGAAATGTGATTGTTTCAAACGCAGCTCGTACTGTGTACATGAAATTTCATTTATCGATCATGGATTGGTGAAGTTAGTGAGATTCACTCATTGAGCTTTGGACTCACCTGGCGATCATTGTCCATGGTCATGGATCATGGATAGCTTATGAAACTGCATCTATTATGTGTAAATCACTCGAGCGTCTTTGATTGTCCTCTTAGTTTTTTTGGGCCTAAGTACCTCAATGCATAGTTTAGTGTTGGATTGGGCTGAAAGCTCCGTCGGATATCTCCCAACAAACCAATCTTAACGTCAATGACAGAAACCAAAGACTCCTTTTCCAAACCGGCGGGTGCCGTTGCAAGAGATCTGTTCATAACTTGCCAATATGTTCTGCAATGTGGCAGGATGGTAGACACAAACTGTTACGGTTGCAAGCATTTGTTTGACAATCCAAACAAAAAAAATTGTAAATATCAGTTCCACGTCACAAAACCAGCTAAGGCAGCAAAGCCACGGCCGTTTGTTTCTCGCAGAAAAGCAGGCATGCCGATTCAGGAAAGTGATCCATGCCTCCGTCCCCACGTCACACTTGGCTCATTAGCAAAATAGCCGTGTACATTTCCAAAGAAAATAACAAGAAATAAAGTGATTCTGTATGCATACCACATCTGTAGGCAGGGCCGGAGATATGGGGTCTCTTTTAGAAAGGAGTCGATGTGAGGCCGAGTTTACAATCCATCAAAAAAAATTCGCGAAAGCATACGCAGCTTTACACATATATATTCATCGTGATACAGGCCAGCCACAAATGTCCGAAACAAATACTCTTTTTTATTCCTTTTCTTGTTAATGGAAGAAATTGTGATACAAGGCAGTACATAAAAGCAATGAAGTAAGCAAGTCCTAAAAATTATTCCGGTTTCGTTTCCCCCCTTCAGTGTCAGCACGTAATGTAAAACATGTCTTGAATAAACCCAACACCAACATCCCAGATGACATCCCAAGCCCAACCATCTACAAACTTTGCCTAAAAATCACCCGGTCCTGATGAACTTGCTTCTTTGGATCAATAACTGGCCTGCTTCAAAAGACCTGGACGCGGCCCCAAAAAAAGCAAATTACAAAAAAAAATCCCTCCTAGCTGAAAAATAGATGAGGAAGGATTGGGCATTAGCGGCTAGCGCTAGAGGTAGTAGCACATATACATGACGAGAAGGTCTCTAGCTAGATGTTACTTGGAACCTCTCCCCAGTCATCGAGCATTCTCGTGGGAAGATACCTCCGTGACATCCTTTTTTTCTTTCCTTTAGGCTTGCATGATGAAAAGATGTAAGAGTTTCCAGGATGACTGACACTAGCTTGCTCAAGTAGGAAGCCCATTACTGGAATCATCTCCTCATGTTTCCCAGTTCAAGTAGCCCTCCTGTCATTCATCCTTTGAAACACTTGTATGCTACTCACTGCTGTTAGTTGTATCAACTTCCACTTGAACTTTGTTGATCAGGTCCTGACTTATTTCGGCTGTATCGAGTTCTGTTGCAACCTGGTTGATCCGCCCTTCATCTGTCTTGGCTGTATCAAGATCCACTGTACTTACCAATTGATTTGGCTTCTTAGTTTCTGCAGGTTTTTCCGCTTTAAGCTGCAAAAAAAGAATAACATCATGAGGAAGATATAAACATGGAAGTCCCTACTAAGCTACTCTCCTTAAAACAAAAGATATGCCGTCCCTCCTACATATTATAGTATTTAGGAACAACAAACCAATCCTTTGTGATGCTAAAACAAACCAAAAATCACCATTGATAGTAGCATATAATAACTATGAGGAACCAAAATTTTATGTATGCACATGCGGCCCAGTTCAGAAATGTGTGAATGTTTTTTTCTTATCCCTGTGGGAACTGAACTGATTCTTGATATTCCAGCAAAAATGCTGTGAAATTTCTACCCACCAAACAGGACCTTAAATTGTGCCAACCTTTGACAAGAATAAACCAGGAAGCAAAGCATTGTCAATTTATGACATTTCAAAGGTATCAGGACATACAATAAACATTGAACACTAACTAGAACCAGATGGTTGAAATTCTCACTAGCTGGCTAAATGAATCCTCTCATTAAGATCTATTTATGGTATGGTTTAGGAGAGATGTACCCTAGAGTTGTGTTTATGTGGGATTTGTAATCTGTACATCAGATTCATCTGTGCCAAATTCATCATGTAGATCCAATTCCAAATTTTAGTGACTGAGTCTACTTATTATGATCTAATTCATATTATTCTAGTATGAATCTTCCTTACAGCTCCTAAAAAACAGCTTGAGTCAATCATCATTTTTCTAATGGTTCCTTTTTCTCATTACCATTATTTTTATTGTTGGATTTTGGCATAACCCACAATGTGCCGAGAAAAAGTGCAACCATGAGCAGGCCATTTCATTGGCAACCAGGGTGGATCCATGTTGTGTTTACCTGGTGTCTAGGACACCCAGTAAAATTTGCAAACTCCATACAATCTCTACTATTATAAGCGGTCAGATCGTTCGTGGATTCCATTCGCGTCCGTGCTGCTCTCCCTGAGCCCCCGCCCCGCGCGCGCTCACCCAGAACCGCCGCATGCATGCACGCATGCGGGGAAGTCCCGTGTGCCCCCAACCACCCGGCATACAAAGAAAATCACGGGAAAAAGAAGAAAAAGAAAAAAAGAAAAATATACTTTTGCATTTCAGTCCTTTAATTTCGGTATGTTGCGTAGAAATACTAATTTTGCGTAAAAGCCCTTAGATTTCTGAAAAATCACGTAGAAACTAAGAATTTTACGCAAAGGCCCTTGGATTTCTAAAAAAATCATGCAAAACTATGAATTTTGTGTATATACAGTTAGATTCGCTGAAAATTTTCTTATCATCGTAGCAATAAAATAAGTCCCGTCGCAAAGCACAGAGCCCTTACTAGTTAGCTTCATAATTAGAGCATTAGCATATTATATGTGTTGCTAACATATACATGGGACATCAGGTAATTTTTCATTCTGAATTCACCACTGTTGGCACAAGATAATCAACTAGAGCAAAAGGTATGACGAATGACTGACAACACAAGTTGCCATTCATATAAAAAAGGAGATAAAATAAAGAATTAATGACATACCATGGGGTGATCCAATGATGTATCAAGTGGCTTGTCTCTTCTGTCCAGCATTACTTTCTGCCTATTTTCGTAAAAATCAAAGTCGTCCAATATTGATGTTTTACACGAAAAGCTCTTGAAAATTTTCAGCATCTCTGCACCTTGAGGAAACTTGACCTGGATTGCCCAGGCATTCAATTAGAGATCTAAAGTCAAAAACTAAAACAAGATAGCACTTTACAATGTGAGAAGCATAACAGGTTAAGCATAATAACATAGTCAGATTGGAATTAAACAACAGAACTGATTGTAAAAGATGTAAATTGGAGATCAGCAAGAACAGGAGCCTAAAAGGTTGAATTGCTTAAAAGAATATAGCATTTTTTATCAATAAGAAAGAGCATGGAGAATCAAGTGTGAATTGTAGGCTAAAGGCTACATTTTGTAACTCGTTTGAAGAACAAACAGGCCACAATGCAAATAATGGGATTAACTATCTACACTTCTCTTCACAGAGGACTAGATGGGAAATGTATGAATCTTATGTACAAGCAGATGTCTTGAGATTGTGGGTATAAAAAAAATCAAGAACCTCTAGTTAATTGAACAAATACCTCTTGTGTATCCCTGCTGTTTGTCACAGGTTTGTTCTCATTGTTCTCCAGTATTATGTGGCGAAATTGTGGATTAGGCACATCCTTGATAATGTGCCATTTTACCGGGAAGAATCCATTCCACTTGTCCTGTTGCCAGAAGTTCATATTCTTGTTGAAATCTACCGGACCAACCATTTCAGCCACACCACAGAACTGACCACTTGCATTCACCTGGTCATCATAGTGTAACACTTAGAACAAAGTACACAAAGTTATCATGAATTGGCAGAAGTATATTTTCCCCAATAAAAGGGCACACAAAGTTCATTACTTGAAGCAATATTGCAAGGAATGTTCAAAATGAAAGAACAACAAAAAAAATGTTTAAAGTATATATAAGGTCAGTGTGCATGTTAAACCTGCAGGCGCTTAGCACAACTGACACAGAAGTGTTTGAGTTACAGGAACCAGAGAAATAAAAATCTGATGACATATATTGGTTCGCCATCATCACAAGTACTAACTATATAGAGGGTGAGAAAACAGCATGGCTTCATATGTGTACTAACTATAAAAATCAACCAGTTAGCAACAATCAGCTACATTTAGAAATGAAAAACAAAAAAGTTTGAACACCTCCTATTCTGATATTTAAAGATGATACTAGGTGAAAATAGGCATAAGGAGTAATATTTAACTTACTGAGAATAAAAGGAAAATAGGACATTTGATTCCTTTTTCAGCTACTCTTTCTTGTGCAAGTCTAAAGGCATTATCAAGCCTTTTATTTCCGTTAGGAGTGCTTGCCCACACATTGTACTTGATACTCTTGTGAATATCATCCTCACTATAAGATTTAATCACGAAGAATAAAGCTTGATCATAGTTCGTAACAAAATCTGGAAGATTATATGTGTCTCTGCTTACAGCAACAGGTGAAGGTGTAACATCAATTCCCTCCCCTGCACGCAAAAATCCAAAACTATCAGCTCGAGGGCTCAAAATATTTTTTGAGTTATTAGTGATGTTATCTGATATATCAGTCACCATATCCATTTAGCTTACTTCTGGCCTTAAGATTCTCAGTACTGTTCCAGCTTCTACCACTTTCTTTCAAACCAATGCCTTTAGTTTGGTAAAGGTTGCCTTTTCCTTGGTTAGTATGCACCACAAACTTGCTAGACAGAGGATACCCTTTTGTAATGGAAGCACCAGATGCCTGGCATAAGAATAATTCTATCAGCATTAGTTTCTTACTTTCATTGCCAAGAGCATTGAGTTATGCTTTTACAGGAATTGATAAGTACCTTGCTTGCAGTATTTGATGATGAATAGCTATTAACAGAAGTTGGCATCATGTCTAGAGCTGACGGTGATCCTTTGATGGTATCTGATGCAGACTTTGTGCCACGGGAGGCTTTTGATGAATGAATGCCATGCTTATTAGAAGAGTATTTTGATCTTGCCAGATAATTTGTTTGATGGACACCAACAGGACGTCGCTGAACCCCATCAAGAAGGGCAAAAGAAGGATCCCATGTGTATGCAGGAACTAGCTCAGTTCCATAAGCAACTGATTGAGCAAAAATGCCAGGTGTGCTAGGGTCTTGCGTAGAAATTGTGCTGGAGTAATATGGTTCTTTGCTGACATATTGACCATCCACACCAGAAATAACTTCAGGAATAACCGGACTATAAGAAGTGTATCCATTTTCATACCCCAGAAGATAACACGGATAAGATCCATTATCAGCTTGAAACACCTGAAACAGATTAAATAACAGATATAAGCACAGTTATCTAGCAATATATCAACTTTTGCAGCTACATCCTCAAGGAATAGTTCACCTAGATGACACACGGAATCAATAATGAAGGAAATGGACAAAAGGCTGAATGCAATATGAACTGTTGAGTGGATTGTTCCAAAAAAACGCTATAATCTAGACTTCCCCATTCAAGATTGTTGTCAGTAAATTATCTATGGTGCTTAAACACGAATTATTGTATAGCATGGGAAATAAAAAGCTCCGTAGCTTTATTTATTTCAGTCATTACATTAAAATAAGCATGTGCCCATGAAAGCATATGATGTATTTCTGTGGTTACAACAGGCACAAAAAAGTTTTTTCCCCATATAACTGTGCAGAGATACTTGTTTTTGGCACGAGGGTAACAATTGAAGAATAAAAAGTAGCCCTAAATAAAAATGTTGGCCACTTTCCAAAACATAGCAAAGGAAAGATGACAGCAAATACGTTCAAAGCTTGTCGGTACCACCAGACCACCACAGAGATGTACGAAGTGCACCATTGTTTTGACTTTAGATAGGACCACTTGTGAATACTGTAAGAAAGGCATATACCATAACTGATAAAGTATGCTATGCTAGTTGATCACTTACTGATGGGTGCACCTCTAGTCCATTGTATCCAACAAAGTAGCCATTCTCATCCCATCCTCCAAATGAGGCTGCAATAAACAATCAAATCATCAAATGGATGAACCGTATGCGTTGTTTTCAGGCCATGCCGTCTTAGGATTAATCTACCCACCTGGATAATATATCCGTAGTAATACATCCCTTGGTCCCCCACAGGAGCTTCTTGGCTCATTTCACTTTCCTTAACAATACTAGCTGCATCGCCCGAGGAAATGCATGATGTTGCATCAGAAGAACTTGCGTCTTTCCTACCAGGCTACAGATTTTGGAGACCAAAGGAATCAGGGAGAAGGACGATAGATATAGCGCAACCAACCATCCACAGAGTAAAGAAGGAAAATATATTCCTTATACGCTAAGGCAAGCAAGCTTGTACATGTTATAGATGCATTTGTTGGGCGCAAATACGCGCGTCGTAAAACAGTCCAGCAAGGGGAGGGCGCCTAATGGCGTGGGTCCAAATAAGTAGCAGCATTTGAATAAATTAGTTACTAGGTTTGAATAAGAACAGAATTAGTTATCCCTTAATGTTAGGAGTTTGTTTCTGGTTTGTAGCCTGATCTATAAAGGCCTAGGAGTGTCTTTTGGGATGTTTATCCAGGAAATAAATCTCTCTTTCGGGTGGGATTACCTGGGGGGTTCGGCCGGCTCCTCGCCGGCGCCGGAACTCCAGGAAACCGCCGGCTCTCCACTGTGTTCGTGTCCACCGTTCTGAGTTTGCTCTTGTGTTCTTTCCCTTGCCTGTGTTCTGCACGTAACAGGGAATTAGTTGGTATCAATTTGGTATCAGATTCAACGGGAACATCGACAACATGTCCGGTTCCCCGCAAGATCCTGCGACCATGTCCGCTGACGAGAAGCTCGACTCCCTCATGGACGCGGTGACGCGGCTGATGGGGCAGATGACGACCATGAACGGCCGCCTAGACGCCCACGACCGGCGGTTGGCGCTGGTTGAACACGCCCCGGTTGACCCGAAGGACAATGACAACACCAGCGCGGTGCTGTCCTACCAAGGGGGGCGAACTGGTGGTATTGGACTGGATGGCTTCCGTGATCTTGGCAGCCGGCCAACAGAGGAGGGCCACTTCTATGGCCGCCGGGACAACGCCGGCGCAAGAGGAGGAGGTGGCCGGGGCCTCCAGGAGGATGATGGCAGGGGCTGGGGAGGTCGTGGAAGACAGGAGGATGGCGGGTATCGCCGTCCGAAGCTCAATTTCCCGACGTTCAATGGGGAGTCAGACCCGTTGACATGGATCACCAAGTGTGAAACGTATTTTCGGGGGATGCGCACCATGGCAGAGGAGAAGGTATGGATTGCGTCCCTCCACTTGGAAGGCGTGGCAGCGGAATGGTACTACAGTTTGGAGAGGGATAATGGTGTTCCCACGTGGCCGCGGTTCGTGGATTTCGTTCACATGAGATTCGGACCGCCAATGCGCCATAATGGGTTAGCGGAGCTGAAAGACCTCTACCGATCAGGAACAGTAGAGGAATATGAACGGCAATTCTCGCTGCTGCTGTGTCACTGTGAGGGGCTGTCCGCAGTACAACAGGTGAATTTATTTACTGCAGGCCTTGGCGAACCACTGCGTACCGACGTGGAACTACATGCTCCCACGCATTTGCAGACTGCTATGAGTTTGGCTCGCGCCTACGAGCGCAGGGAGACATCTGGGGCCAAGGGGAAGGCCGTCGTCCGCCCCCAAACAGCCACAACTAGAGGAGGAACAGCAGGTCAAACAGCTAAGGGTGGGCAACAAAATAAACCAAGATTCAAGAGGCTGTCTCCAGATGAGTTGGCAGCAAAGAGGGCAAATGGAGAATGTTATTATTGCCCTGAAAAATACACTGTGGATCACAAGTGCCAAGGAAAAGGGATATTTCTGTTGGAGTTAGAAGAAGATGAGGATGATGGGGAAACGGCAGAGGATTTGGGGATTTCTCTCCATGCTCTTACGGGCATTGATGTAAACAACACTATGAAGCTACGAGTCAACGTCGGCGGGGTGGATCTGGTAGCACTGGTGGACTCAGGATCAACCCATACATTCATTCAGGAGGAGGTAGCAACCCGGCTTGGGCTGCAGGTTGACCCAAGACCGGGTCTCTCCGTCCGAGTGGCCAATGGGGATTCTGTCTTCAGCACCGGTATCTACAGCAGGCTGCCAATCTCCATCGACACAGAGACCTTCGAGATATCATGTTACGGCCTTGCATTGGCTGGTTTTGATTTGGTACTAGGAGTGCAGTGGCTGCGGTCCCTCGGGCCTATTCTGTGGAACTTCAGTGCCCTCTCCATGGAATTTTGGCGCCATGGCCGCACGGTCCGATGGACGGGCGTGGGCGCACCGACCCCCCAGTGCACGGCATTGACGGGGCCTCGAGATGTGTTGACAGCCCTCCTCGACTCCTACTCTGACATCTTCGAGGAGCCTCGCGGATTGCCACCACCGCGCCGACATGATCATCGTATCCGCCTCCTACCAGGAACACCTCCAGTGGCAGTTCGACCGTATCGATATCCTCAACTCTTGAAAGATGAAATTGAACGTCAATGTGCTGATATGTTGCAGCAGGGGATCATTAGGGAGTGCACGTCGGCCTACTCTTCACCGGTCTTGTTGGTCAAAAAGGCCGACAAAACTTGGCGATTCTGCGTCGACTATCGTGAGCTGAACCAAAAAACAGTGAAGGATAAATTTCCGATACCAGTAGTGGATGAACTTCTGGATGAGCTCCGAGGTGCACGTTTCTTCACCAAGCTTGATCTACGAAGTGGCTACCACCAAGTTCGCATGCACCCCGATGACGTGGAGAAAACTGCCTTCCGGACACATCAAGGGCACTTTGAGTTTTTGGTAATGCCATTCGGCCTCACTAATGCACCATCTACATTTCAGTCGTTGATGAATGAGATATTGAGGCCGTTTATTCGGAAGTTTGTCTTGGTATTTTTTGACGACATATTGGTTTTTAGCTCTTCTTGGGCAGCACATTTGCAGCATGTCAAGCAGGTATTTGAGATCGTTCGGACGAACAAATTGGCTCTCAAACAGTCCAAGTGTTCGTTCGGTATGCAATCGGTTACATACCTTGGTCATATTATTTCTGCACAAGGCGTTGCAATGGATCCAGAAAAGATAGCAGCAGTGGAGGTATGGCCCCGCCCACAGTCCCTGCGAGCTCTCAGGGGATTCCTTGGTCTCACGGGCTACTACCGCAAATTTATCGCGGGATATGGTGCGATAGCCGCACCTCTCACAGCGCTACTCAAACGGGAGGCCTTTCGATGGACAGATGAAGCTCAAGAGGCATTTTGCCAACTCAAACAAGCTCTCATGAAAGCACCTCTCCTCCAAATGCCGGACTTCAACAAGCCATTTATTGTTGATTGTGATGCGTCGGGGTCAGGATTCGGAGCGGTGCTGCATCAAGGGGATGGAGCCATTGCTTATTTCAGCCGAGCAGTGGCGCTTCATCATCAAAAACTGCCGGCATATGAAAGGGAGTTAATCGGCTTGGTCAAGGCTGTCCGGAACTGGCGTCCGTACTTGTGGGGCAGGGCGTTTCTAGTCCGAACAGATCATTATAGCCTCAAATTTATTTTGGATCAACGCCTATCCACTATCCCACAACACACTTGGGTCAGCAAATTGTTTGGCTATGATTTCTCGGTGGAGTACCGTGCAGGAAAATTGAATGGTGCAGCTGATGCCCTCTCACGCCGAGATGAGGAAGCAGCAGCCCTCAACACTATCTCTGTCCCTCAATTCCAGCTATTTGATACGCTGCGAAGAGAGGCGGACAATGACCCTCAGGTGGCGGAGATTCAAGCAAAAATAATGGCTGGCACAGTAAAGGAAGGGTGGACAGCAGCTGATGGACTGTTGCTCTACAAGGGAAAAATATTTGTACCTGCAGCTTCTTCTGTTTGGCCACAGATTCTTGCTGAGGCACATAATAGTGGGCATGAGGGCATTGAGAAAACATTACACCGTTGGCGTGCAACATTTTACAGCCCTAAAGCTAGCAGCAGAGTACGGGAATTTGTACGGGGCTGTTTCACGTGTCAACGCAATAAAACTGAACACCTTCATCCTGCGGGCTTGCTACAACCACTACCGATACCGTCGGAGGTTTGGAGTGATATTTCAATGGATTTTGTGGAGGGTTTTCCCAAGGTAGGCGGCAAATCCGTTATTTTGACAGTGGTGGACAGATTCTCAAAGTTTGCCCACTTTATCCCACTGGGACATCCTTATACGGCTGCATCAGTGGCGAAGGCATTTTTTGAAGAAATTGTTCGGCTACATGGCATTCCGTGCTCAATTGTAAGTGATCGTGATACGGTGTTCACTAGTGCTTTCTGGGCAGAATTGTTTCGGCTTGCAGGGGTCAAATTGCTGCTAAGTTCGGCCTTTCACCCCCAAACAGACGGTCAGTCGGAGGTGGTCAATCGGGTGATTGTGATGTATCTCCGTTGCTTGGCAGGGGATAGACCGAGAACTTGGCTACAGTGGCTTCCGTGGGCTGAGTACTGTTATAATACGTCTTACCAGACGGCTGTCAAGTGCTCACCGTTTAAGATTGTCTATGGCAGGGATCCTCCAACCCTGCGCTCTTATCAGCAAGGGACATCCCGTGTGGCAGCTGTGGAGAAGCAACTCATGGCCCGGGATGATTTTTTAGAAGAAATCAAGGGCCGCTTACTTCAGGCTCAGGTCACAATGCAACAGACACATGACAAACGTCGGCGTGATGTTCAGTTTGAGGTGGATGATTGGGTGTGGCTGAAATTACAGCAACGGTCGGCAGTAGGGGTCACCTCAGTGGCAGCCTCAAAACTGGGACCAAAGTTCTACGGGCCTTACAAAGTGATCCAACGGATTGGGGCAGTTTCATATAAGCTACAGTTACCACCGAAAGCCCGGATTCATGATGTTTTTCATGTAGCACTTCTCAAGAAATTTGAGGGGGAGATACCAGAAGGGATAACACCTCTGCCTGATATATTGCATGGCAAAGTGCTGCCAACGCCAGCACAAGTGGTCAAAGCTCGTTTAAACAGAGGTGTATGGGAGTTACTAGTGCAATGGAAGGGACAGGCTGCGTCTGATGCATCCTGGGAGCAGTTGGAAGACTTTAAACAACGTTTCCCAGAAGTACAGCTCGAGGACGAGCTGTTTGTTGGGGAGGGGGGAAATGTTATAGATGCATTTGTTGGGCGCAAATACGCGCGTCGTAAAACAGTCCAGCAAGGGGAGGGCGCCTAATGGCGTGGGTCCAAATAAGTAGCAGCATTTGAATAAATTAGTTACTAGGTTTGAATAAGAACAGAATTAGTTATCCCTTAATGTTAGGAGTTTGTTTCTGGTTTGTAGCCTGATCTATAAAGGCCTAGGAGTGTCTTTTGGGATGTTTATCCAGGAAATAAATCTCTCTTTCGGGTGGGATTACCTGGGGGGTTCGGCCGGCTCCTCGCCGGCGCCGGAACTCCAGGAAACCGCCGGCTCTCCACTGTGTTCGTGTCCACCGTTCTGAGTTTGCTCTTGTGTTCTTTCCCTTGCCTGTGTTCTGCACGTAACAGGGAATTAGTTGGTATCAGTACATCATGTATAGGAATGAGAATCTTACCAAGTTGACGTTGCTTGTCTTCGTGCTAGCATTAACCTTCAAGTTCTCCATTGCTTCTTCCATAGCTAGATGATAGAAAAGTCAAGGGTTGCAAACCAAATATATAAAATTTAAATGGTCGCTGTCCATGAGTGACCAATAAAGTAAACATTTCTCAGTTCAATAATGTTCAGCTAATAATTGCATTTCATTAACTCATCAAATCAAAGATCTACAAACAAACGCAGAGATCATTTGATTAAACACAAGAGATCGTCATTTTAACAATTTCTTGTCATTTCGCAAACAAGAGGCTGGTAATCAAGGTCTCAAGGAGCTCGGATTAAGCGAGATTAGGGAGAAGACATGCACCACCAGACCAAACCATTGCCATGACGGAGTCCTTGGACACAGAAATCAAATAGTTGGTGTACCTGCCACATAAATGGGAGTTTGCTCGGCTCTCGCCACTCTCAAATCCTAATAATAGATCCCACATGATATGACGATCCCACATGATATGACGGCAAAACATAATAATATCGAGATTGAAACGGATCAAAACTTTTGATCAAAGCGTACGGCACACGGCCATAATTCCACCGTAATTTCCAAATATTTTCCAAATAGTGATCCGCGAGAAAACCTTTGGATCAAAACCCGAAGATTGGAAAAAACAAAACTACAAACCTAAAAAAATTGTCGAGTAGAGGCTACGCTGATTTTTCTAAAAAAAAACAAGAGGGAAAAGGAGAGCATATCGATCATTACAACCAAAACTTCACTGACATGATCGAGAATTTTGATTCAAATGCAAAAGGACTGTTATTACCCATGGATCAGCAAAACTGTAGAGGGAACAATGGAGTCAGATTGCAGCGAAACCAGCAAACTCATCATCACTCAAAATCTAAACTAGTTCCAAAAATATCGAGAAATCCCATTGAACCAACACAAAGCTCACAGCAAAACATGCACTGGAACACCAGCAAACGCGGGAACGCCAAGTGCAAAGGATGGGGCTCGGCGAGCGGCGGCGCTCTAGAGAGTAGAGAAAGAGACAAGGATACACTGGTGGTTCTGGCGCAGCTGCTCGCCCTTGGGCTCCATGAAGCCGCACCACAGCTCGCCGCAGAAGAACCCGGGGCTACGCGTGTCCTCCAGCTCGACAGGGGTGGTGAGGGTTCTCCGCCGGAACCCTAGTGCTTGCTCCAGCCGCGGCTGCCGGAGGAGGGTGAAGGAAGGGCGCCGCCCTGCCTTTCGGCGGTCGCGTCGGCCAGGCGGACGGAGGGGGCACGGCCACGTGGGGGAGGCAGGCGCGATCGGACGGCTCGCCCGTGGGCGCGTGGCGTGGGGGAGAGCAGCGACGGACGCGGCCGAAGCGGGCTCCTGAAATCTACGGGAGGAAGGTCAAGCCGCTTTGGCCGCCGCGGCCGAATATTTGTAGCCATTCGCCGTTGAAGACAAAGCTTTCGCTAGCTTCCCCTACCTTTCACCTCCACTGAAAAGAGATGACATTACACAGTCCTCATTTCACATTTTTCACTTCAGTAAACTTTTCTGCCGGCAAGACAAGCATGATCACGACCACACTATACATTGCGTTACAATCTGCAGGTCGATTAATTGTAAAAAAACAAGCATATTCTGCTTTAATATAGTGGACGAAAGCAATGAACCAGTTCCGTTCTCAGAGAATCTGCACCCGCCATGAGGCGGTGTGCTCGGCTCGGCTCGGAGCCCAGACGCGAGACGGCGAGACGGCGAGACGCCTGACGTGTGCGGCGAGCCGGACCGGAGGGACGGAAGAGGGCGGCGTTTTCCATTAGCCCTTGTAGAGTTCGAGGCGACAGGAAGAATTCTTTTGGCCCAGCGCTCCGAACGAGAACATCTCCGGCTCTCGGCCACGAAAACGGACAGGAGAATTAGGGCACGTTTGGTATTTTTAGGACTACAATTTAGTTTTATTCAGTATTTAAATTCCGAAATAATCTTATTTATAACCTTAAAATTGGTGTTGTTTACGGAGACTAGGGCCATATTTATTTCAGATTTGGATTAGAATAATCTAACTTTTTATAAGCTGAAACAAACATGGTAATTTATTCTGTCAAGGTATTGTAAACTGAAGTACAAATTATATTATAATAATTCAGTAAGCTGAAATCTAGTTTTTTTATAAGTTAGATTTTTATAATCCAAAGCTGAAATAACCGGTCCCTAAAAGTAGCATGCATACTTCACCTTCATTTATGAATCTTTTATTAAATGATGTTTAGTTCCTACCTCTAAACAAAAGGACTAAACTTTAATCCACATTAAAATAAACAAAGCACCTATTTCCTTATATATAAGATGATTATGACTCAAAATATACAGATAAGTTGATATGATATTTTGTAAAACGTGTTAAGAATAGTAATTATACGTAGTATGTTTGCTTACTTATATTTGTCTAGTAAAAGTTTTTCTCATTTTTCAAATATCATACGAATAGTTATGAATAATTCTTGAAATATTTTATAGTATGCATCGATTCACATGTTGAGAAAAAAAGGCAAATCCGAACATTTATAAAGCGGTAGATATCAATACACCGTATATTATTATAATTTTAGAAATTTTAATAACTATTTCGATAGAAATTAAAAAGTAAACACACACCACTACACCAGGGAACATCTCTCTGACTCCAATCTTCTCCTTTTCGCGGGCATCTTCTCCGGTTGCCAAAATATGTGTCCTCTTTGCTTTCTCTTTTTCATTCCAGGACATCTTATATTGCATTCATTTCCATTACCATCTCGGAATATCATTGTCTCCACGAGTCCCATGGTCAAGAACTCGCGTGCACAGCCATCACCTCTCCTTTGAAAATCCCTTCTCTGATCACGGAATATATCTACCGCCTTGGGGACCTACATTGATATGCTCATGCTGTTGTGATGTCACAGCCTGTTACATACTTCATGCTCATCGTGGGTAAAGGCTACCCCAACACCAGGAAACGTCAAAATGCTGCTGTCCACGTTGATCCCTGATCAAATATAGCTCAGGTTTTCTCCGAGTTAGAGTTACTTGACCCAGCCTAGTTTATTGAAGAATCTAGGTGCTAGGTTCCTAGTTCATCGGATGTTGCCGGTAACTTTAATGTCACCTCGCTTACGGAAAAAAACTATAAGCAGTTTATAAGAGAGAGTAGTCATTATCTTTTGTACTGCATCAGATGTGCATAAACATTCGAACATGGGACGAGTGTGAGAACTAAGACCTAAAACACTAATAATTGGTATCAGAGCCATCAATCAACATACTTAACTAGGGAGATTTATAGGGGGTGGAGTGTTAGGTTGCTAGGTCATTGGGCATTGCTAGCAATATTAGTCCCACCTCGCTCATGGAAGGAGGTATAGTCCCACCTCGCTCATGAAAGAAGGTATAAACGTTCGAACGTGGGGTGAGCATATGAGCTAAGCCTTGGATGCTAACGCTAAGATAATTAAGGATGTGTTTGGTTGAGTCGTGAATTTTTTTTTAAAAAGTTGTTGTGATGGAAAGCTATGAAGTTATTTGGTTGGAATAGCTTTGTATTTCGATTTTAATAGTAAATATTTGTAATACTTATGATATTTGGTTGCACTATTAATATACACTCAATATAAACCCCGACTTGTTTAATGATATGTATTTATATTATTATTATAATAAAAAAACTAAAATGAAATTATTTATAATTGAAATATATTTATGTTTTCCAACAATCATATATTAATTTTTATTTTTAGAAAACTATTTAGTTTCAAGTATTCTCTATCAATAGAAAGTGTATTTCATTAATGACAAACATGGGCAATTTCCACCGAAAACTGCTTCGAGAATCTGTAGAATCTAGAAAACTGTTTGTGAGAATCTATGGAATCTAGAGTAACCTTAATTTCTTGTTTGCACAACGAAAATCTAGAGATTCTGAAAAACTGATTGCCTAAAAGAAATGTTCAGTTTATATTCCAACGTTCGAGCCAGAAAACTGGTTCAAAAATCAAAAACAAATAGACCCTCAATATCTCTCATCGCCTTCGCATCACAGTTTACAAGCTCACAATCTAAAATTGGCACTCCACTATTTTTTAGTTAAATGGAATGCGACGATGTATCTTTGAGAGTTTCATCGAGAGAGAAGAAACACACCGGCTATATGCGCGGTTGTTTGCTCTTTTGGATCCCAAGAACATAAATCAGTTTCCATAGTCCGAATCCGACACAATCCTTGCTTTAGCTAACAACAAAAACACTCACTCTGTGCTTATATTACAAGTGGTAAGTTACTTGATTTTTTAAACCAAAGTTCTCTAACTTTGACCAAATCTAAAGAAAATATACATTAACATCTGTAATATCTAATAAAACATATTTTTATTAATAAAACCAATTTAAGATTATACCTATTCGAATATTTTCCTATTTTCTATAAAACTTATAAAAAATAGAACCAATCCTATATTTAGCAGAAAGAATTCGAACCAATTAAGCACCCCTCCACAATACACACAGACTAGTTGTCAACTGGGTTCTTCCCTTCTTGAGTCATCTACTCATCTCCAATCCTACAACCTCTGCCGCGTCATATTTTAGGTGAGGCGTCGGAGACACAGAGCGTAGGTAGCAGGAGAGAGTCCATGCCATCGCCATGTATGTGTGCTTACCCATACTTAACATCTCTTAATTGAACCAACCACCAGTGGATAAGCCTGCCATGTGCTCGATCCAACACACAGCTTTGACATAATAGGTTATCTGTCATCGTTACCAACTAATGACACCAATCAGAGCAGCTATCGCAAGTATTTTCGGTTCCCATCGATTTTTTTTTTGAAAAAGCCACGCGGGTCTGATCTGATTTACGTCGGAACACGCTCAATGTTGAAGTTCTAATAAGATCGGATGTCAACTTGATCTAGTATGTGCCTGCCAGGAGGATTTGTTCCGAGTTAGCTGTTGCTTGTTTGGTTTGGTTGACTTGTAACGTGGCCGCAAACGATGTGTCGCGTCATTTCGTCAACTGATCGGAATCTGAGGGCAGACGGAGCTGGAGTCGTGGAGATTTCAGCTTCTTCGCTTGTCTTGGCGGAAAACGTATAGGCCCTCGTTTTTTTTCTTGTGTATATACCTGTTTTCTTAAAAAGATGCTCATGTATTAAAAGGTCAAAGTTTGAAAGTTTTGACCTGATATTAATCAAAATGGATGTGTTTTTTTATGGAAGGGAGAATAGGTTTCTTTCTAAATCGGGTTTACTAGTGTCGGTCTAAACAAAATAACACCCAATGTGACATAGGACATGTTTGGTTTAGTTTTGGATTATAATAATTCAGTTTTTTGCATAAGTTGAAATAAATAAAATAACTTATTCTATTAATTTATTATAATATGGAGCGTCAATAAATTGATGAAACCTAATTTTTTTTATAAGTTAAATTGTTATAATCCAAAATCGAAACAAACTGGTTCGTAGTGGTTCGTAGGTACTGGGCTAACCTAATATGACTATGTCTAACAGTGGGCTGAAGCCGCCGTATGTCTCTCGTGTTTTTCATATTGTGACGGTAGTGACAAATTTACCGTAACTATCAAATCACTAGCAAATTTGAAAGTAATCCTTTCGTTCACTTTAAAATAACACAATTGATTTAAAAGTAAACAATTGACTTAAAAGTAAACGGATGGAGTAGTATATAAAGGGGAAATATCTTGTGCAATCATGCAATCATGCAATCGTGCGATCTGGTGCATCTAATCAAGATCCAACGGTTACATATGAAAAAAGTAAAAAAAAATACTAGGTTTCATATGTAACCATTAGATTTTGATTGGATGCACCAGATCACACGATTGCACGATTGCAGATTGCACGGGATATTTCTCTGTATATAAAAGCCTTAACAGGCAGAAATAGAAGCCCAGAAAAATCGTCCACTTGGTCCGGCCCACATATCGTAGCCCAAGCATACCTCCTCCCTAACCCTAGCCTTCGGTATATAACCTCCGCGTCGCGCCTCAGTGTCGAGCCCTCGCACGCGCGCCGCAGCCTCCGCCCGCCGCCGCAGACGCCTGCTTCCCACTCCCCGTCGCCGAGATGGTACGTCCCCTCTCATCTCCCCTACTTTCCTCCCTATGAGCTGAAAGGCTGTGCTCTTCGCGTACTGTACCCCTAGATCTGCCGCGATGTTTGGCTGCGCCCGTCGCAGTGCTCCTGTTTGCTTGGCGCTGTATCAGTGGAGTTTCCCGCAATTTGATATACATCGGTGGGTTTGCCCTATGTTCGTTCGATGCAAATATGATGCGGACAACTACTGGAGGGTAGCATGTCTTATGTGTGAGAGGAGGCGCATGTTATATGGATCATATAATGTTAAGGGTCTATCAGTTTGCACCTTAGGTTTACCTAAGATGTCGTTTTGACTGTAGTAATCCTTAAACTGAGAAACCATCATCATTTCGGCTGTATTGTTGATGTCTAAGTTTTGCATAGGCAATGGTAACATGAAATCTGTGGCATGACTATCCTTTACGGTTGTGAAGTCTGACATTCATCAAACATTAGTAGTTTTTTGGTACTGTTAGGATCAATTCACCTAGAAATTTTGCAGTTACTAGTTCAGATGCAAGTAACAAGCATTTGACCTGATATTAAGTGTTTGGCACAATAGAGGTCTTGGAATTGTAAGCCTTTTGTGTTTCCATATTTACCTGATCAAGTTCAATGATAATTTAGTGCTAGCTGAATATCTAATTTGTTTTGCAATGTTTACTCAGACAAAGCGCACCAAGAAGGCTGGAATTGTTGGCAAATATGGTATGGACTTCTGCAGCTTGCCTTATTTCATAACTGTATATGCAGCTTTCAAAAGTCAACCCTTGCATTGTTCATAGGTACTAGGTATGGTGCCAGTTTGCGTAAGCAAATCAAGAAGATGGAGGTTTCTCAGCACTCCAAGTACTTCTGTGAGTTCTGTGGGAAGGTACATATCTTTTTAGCTCTCCTTGTTATGCACTCCTACTGTTTGCCAAGTGTTAATTAGTTTGCTTTTCTGGTTATGTGATTGTCTGACTGCTTTTTTTCTGTTTGCAAATTCTTCTATTGTATCTGATTTGTGTTGCACCCTTCACCTTCACCTTCACCAATGAGGTTCTAGATTACTGAGGACGAAATTCCCTTATTATTGATGTTGCCATGATATGTGTTTTTATGCTCCTGGTTTCTCCCCAAGCCAGAATATCTCTACTGTGGCAGTGGTGGATTTCACACAGTTCTTGAGATGGTCTGTCATATATGCTTACATAATGATACTTTTTATGCATCAGTTCTTGCATCATATATTTGTCTAGAAGGATGGCCTCATAATTACATTATGTATCCTTTAGGCATCAGTTGCATTTTTCGCTTTGCAAATCAAGATGGTATTGCAACTATAATATGTATCAGCTCTCGTCTCTTAGCAAGGCAAGATGAATAATACAATTATTTGGTGTTCTTAAGATCTGAACTAGTCAGAACTGTATGTTTAGACTCTTGCAATATACACTTAATCTTTTCAATGGTTGATATGGTGCTTTATATTTCTTAGAGTGATTTTCTTGAGCTCGACTGAGGCCTAGTTTGGTAGGCCGGGATCGCGGCACTTTCCACGTGGATGGGCCAGGATCTTGGCCTGCCAAACTAGGCCTGAAAGTTGGCAGGGATATCTAAGTCTGTTCTCTTTGATATAGAGATTAGAGAGCCCTATTGTAGTCCTTATTCCTGCCTTGTTTGTGTTATCACAGTTTGCTGTGAAGAGGAAAGCAGTTGGAATTTGGGGATGCAAGGACTGTGGGAAGGTCAAGGCTGGTGGCGCTTACACCATGAAGTGCGTTCTCGTTGCGAGCTCTTTTACGTAACCAATAGATTGTCACATTGTATGTTGCTAATTTCCTGTCATGAATGTGCAGCACTGCTAGCGCGGTCACTGTCAGAAGCACAATCCGTCGACTGAGGGAACAGACCGAGGCGTGATTGCAGTATCTACCCTTGTGTGCCCTAAGGAGTCCTGTGATTCTGGAGTCGAGTCAAGACTTGCAGGTCGCTATATTGGCAGTTTGAGCCGAAGAACATCGTTTAGCATTTTTGTTTTCTACTTAATCTCGTAAGGATGTTTGCAAAATCTGTACTTTAATCCTTTTGTGAACTTGGGTCTGCAATCTGTGAGTGATCCTCTGAGCGGTTTAACGATGAAAATGTAGTCTCGTTATTTAGTGATATGTCTAAAGTCGCATGGTCCATCTCCAAATGCAAGCTTGGTTTATAACATCTACAATTGCTCTGGTTATTATGTTGGTTCGTGAAATACTGATTAAAATTGGCGTTCAAGACGAAAGGATGAAACAAGGTACCATACGAAAGGACGAAACAATTATGATTCATAATTGGTTACCAACTTACCAGTTACAATACGAAAGGATGGAATAACATTGCCTCAAAGTTCAGCGCATATTATCTCGAGAGGAAATTGTCTGAATTGCATATTCAGTTTAAGTGTCTGTGTAAGTCTGTTCTTTGATTATTTGTTACCCAAAATGTTGGTTTCGATTAAAATATCACTTCAAGCTTTGATACACCGTTCAAATTTTCTTCAGAAGGGCTTTGAGATGTTGCTGTAGACCGGTGGTGATTGTTGCCATCTGAACGACATAAGAGAGATCCCCATCTACCACTTGAAAAGCTCTTGTGATCTGTTTCACCTGACAAGAACATGCATGACTTTGTCAAAATCTATAATTAACAAGCACAGGCTAAATTCATCTCATCCTCAGGTAATTCAATATCATCATATGGCCCTAGTAAACCAGTTCAGAATCTTCAGGCTAGTGGGTTTACTGGATAGCTGTGCAGCGTGTCAGAGATACCACGGTTAATGTATGCCAACAATGCAGTAAAATCATAAGGCGAGATTCAAAATACTTTTAATGCAGTAATGCACCGTACCATATTAAGCAAAACAAATGAAGCATTTGAAGAGAAAAGACAGTATGGTAATTCATTTACAATATCGTTGTGAGCAGAAGTACCTTGGATGCATTGCCAACAAGTTCGCTTTGGAGTGTCACCGTTTTCTTTTCAGCATCATATGAACCCTTCTGCAATTTGCGGTGAATACATGGAGATGAATCAAAACATGTTTTAGGAATATATAAACAATAAAACCATTCCCAAAAGGAAAATAAAAAATTAAAAGAGCTCTCGCTTAGTGATGGACAGAAGTCATGAAACACACTATCAATGAAAGGATGAACCCTATTTCACAACCTGCTAGCCCTGCCATATATGTACAGGAGAACAACTATTTTTGGCCATTCAAAATAATAAATAAGCATTTTTCAAGAGATTCCTGGAACGATTATTAGTATGTAAAGTATTATCTGATCTCTAAATTTGCAAATTGGAGCCATCAGAAGCTTGCAGGCATCAAATTACTAATCATATGTATGTGAGTATGTCAGAACAATTCCCTTTCATTCTCTCAGCTTCAAAAATGGTGTTGTGTTTCAACTAGAGACAATGAGTATGAAGAGCTAGATGTGAAGTCAACACAACTTTCACATGAATTAAGGTCACATTTCAATGATATCGCTAGGTTTAGACGAACTCAACGGGGAGTACGAGCTCACCTGGACCTCAGCAAGGCCTGTGCTCTGCGAGATGACTACCTCGACGGAGCCGTCGGGGCGGGGCCGCCAGTACCCACTCTCCGCGTGCATCGGCTCGCCAGACGCCGCCTTCCACGTCCTCTGCGTGTACGAGATCACCGGCTGCGTGCGCCGACGCCCCGTCCGGCAAGGCGAGAAAATCCCTAATTAAGCTCTTGCGAGGAAAAGGGACAAAACGAAACGAAGCCGTCCTTATCGCACACGGGAGGCGGGAGAACGTACCTTGGAGGGGTGGTGGGAGAAGAGGAGCTCCTCGCCATAGCGGAAGGGTGCGATTGTGGGGAAGCTGCCCTCGCCTTCCCCACGCCACTTTCCCAGCAGGAAAGCCAGCGGCACCACAGCCGGGTGCGCCGGCGGCGGCGGCGGCGGCTGCGCGGCGGCTGCTCCGGCGTCCTCCATTTCTTCGGGGATTCCGGAATCCGGGAGATTTCTGGACTTTGACTCTGTCGAGAATCACCACGAACTGGGCTTTTGCGTTTTGTTGCGAGTTTAAAAAAACATGGATGGCCCAAGCGCCTCCAAAATACGGAGTACTAATGTTTTCATATAGGATTTGGATTATTTCAAAATGCTTTTCGCTTTTGTTTCATGGATAAGTATCCGTAACATTATAATTAGCCAATTTAATGTACACCTAAATAAATATGATCTCTTTATTAATAGATCCGACAACATATAATGTAATTATTATATTTTTTTTAGAAAATCATTTGTCAACACTTAGGGCAACTACAATAGTAATATTCTAAATAGCATTAAGGTATGACCCATAAAAACTTAGCATTTATTATTGTCACGTGCATAATAGAATAAACAAAAAAGTTAGCATTAAAGTAGACTCATTTATGTGGGACTCACAAAAAATTAGCACTTTATTATTTATGGTCACGCCTTAAGCTCACGGTGTACCTTCAAATTTTTTGCTTGCGGTGTGTCTCCACAATGTGTAAAGCTAACAAGAAATTTGTATTTAATTCTTAGGGTTACCTTTTTATGCACGTCGTGAATACTCTTATTAATTAGTTTTTATTTGGTAGGCGATGTTAGCCAAATTTTTCTCATCAGATATGAATGCAGAGATTTGAGATTGATTTAACTGAGAATACCCTAAAAATAATGTTTTCTTAATTTTGTTTTTTTAAAATAATGGTTTAGATTAATTTTACATGTTTTCTCTTGAATCCATTCGATAATCCATTCTCTTATATGTAATAGTTGGATTAGGAATTTTATAGTAACAAGCTTAAATGCCAAATAAACTTTTAAAATTTTGTACATTCGAAAATCGAAATAGACTTTTTCTCCCTTGACCATGCTATAAGCTCGAGTCTAGTACTGTATATACAACTGCACCAAATTAAACGGTGTGCAAGGTCACATGGCGTGTACCACGACAATCCAAATACACCCTGTTTTTTCGTACACAAATACACGAATCTCATCATAGCCTCACATCTAAAATTTAATGGCTCTTTGTTTTTGCAAAAAAAAAACTCCTCCATAGTATACCTCCGCTTCTCTATGTCAGTTTACAAAAAACCTGAATCAGGATCGTTAGATTGTAGATGTGAAGCTCCGATAGGACTTGTGCATTTATACACTGAGAAGGTTTTGTGCACAGGATATGGAACATATGGAAAGCGTATCTGTATATCGAATTTGACATTGCGATATTTTACTTACCGTAGGCAGGCACGCATTTGGAGCAAAGGAAAACAGAACTATGAACAAATATTCACCAAATGAGAGGAATAAATGGGTAAAAGAAAGCGAAAGGAAAACTTATTACAGTTTATCGCTTCTTGCATGGCACATTTTTTTTCATTTCATTAGTATCTGAACGCGGGTAAAAAAATTCAGACAGTGACAAGACCACCACGTAAAGCACAAAAAGTGTGAAGGGGAGGGAGGGAGGGAGCGATCGGCACCGTTCAATCAGTGCGTGCACCGCGACCTCTTGAATCTGAGCCGTCGGTTCTTCAGATCGTACTCCCAGAGGTGCTCCTGTTGCAGGATGTTGCCGATGACGGACAGGCCGGGCCACGGTCCCTCCTGCACGCCGATGCACTTCACGCCGGGCGCCGCGTCGATCACGTAGCTCTTCGCCGGCGGCTCCAGGCGCGACGACCCCGCGAAATGCACGGTCAGCTTTGGCGCGGCCACGTCGACGTCCCTGCCCGACGGCGACGTCCAGTTGTAGCAGTAGTCGAACGGGTCCATGTCCACCCTGGGCAGACCGGCGAGCGTCTTGCTTAGCGCCGCCACCACGGCGCGGTACGCCGGCTTGGCCAGCATCGTCAGGCTCGTCCCGGAGTCGAGGATGGCGCCGCCGCCCTGCTCGACGTCCCAGACGGCGCGCGGGATCTTGAGCAGCTCCCCGGCGACGGAGATGCCTCTGACCGTGACCCCGTAGAAGGGGCGAGTCCGGTGGTCGAGCAGCAGCGGCGTCTGGCGCGCCCCGGGCGGGGCCGCTGGCGAGCTGCAGGAGGCGGCGTCCGCCGACGAGGAGGACAACGCCGGGTTGGGCCCGAAAGTGAGGTAGCTGGTGGCGTTCCGCGGGGCGAGGTGGTCGACGAGGCAGTAGGAGAAGCGGCCGCCGAATCGCGACGCTGCGCGGGACGCGAAGGTGACGTTGCCGTAGCCGAGGCTAAGCACGCCGTCAGAGGCCAGGAAGCTCTGGCCGCTGTAGGCGGTGGTGCAGCCCAGCACGACGCCCCGCAGCTTCGCATTCTTCCCCGCGCGCCCCGACAGCGCGATGGTCGTCGAGTCCGTGCCCACCGTGCCGCGCGCCGCCGACCCGTCCTTGTACCTGCCGCCGCTCGAGCAAGGCAAAAATACGCGCCGGTTAATTACGTGCATGGCAGCATGTCACACGGCGCGTTTCAAGGATCGATCCCTCTAAATAGTTTTTTTACCACGCTATTATTGTATTTCTAAACTTGTTTAGATTCATCTATACACTAATAAATTTAGACACACACACTGTATATGCTTGAGCTGCATGCACTTTCAAATAATCTGCTGAAAAATGTCAGGTTTTGACCGAGAGATTGCTTCCAAGAAAAATAGCCGTTTGCTTGTGCAATGTGCACTCTATGCAGTATGCCTGGGCACCTGAAGAAAACAACACTAATGGTACACAAGGGTTGTCTTGCAAGCGGAAAATGGCAGTGGCAGTGGCAGTGCAGAGAGGTCCTACGGAGTAACTCCTAACTCCACCAGTGCCATGGCCAGTTGGCCACAATGCCAACCAGATTATGTGCCTCAAGAACACAGGAGGTGGACGTTGCAAACACCTCGATCGATGATATGTGATCGAGTAGACGTCTTCACCATCCATCCAGTTTTCTAAGGAACATGTTCATCTGTTCAACACACTGACACGGACACTGATGGAGTAGAACCCAATCCACCGTGCACACCGAATATGCGCGAAGAACCCAATCCTCTAGTACTTACAAAAAAAAACAAGCAAACAACAAATGACAGGCCTAGGAATGGACACCGGCAACGTGCATGAAGCAGCAAACATGGAGGACGGCGGACAGGGGGTCCTGTGCCCAGATGGGAGGTGCGTCCTTTTCCGGTGTTAGGATCCAATGCAGATGCATGCCGCTGATGTGATCGATATCATCAATCATCTCTAATTAAGCTCTCGCTTTTGAGAGCTCATCAGAGATAGGAGTTGATCAGCATCATCATAGACGCCATTATCGTGTGCGACGATGGTGACAGCTCAGATTAGAGGAGAAAGCAGCAAGGGAGAGAGAGAGAGAGAGAGAGAGAGAGAGAGAGAGAGAGAGAAAGCAGACGTGATGACTGACGAGGGAACGTGTGTGAGGCTGTGAGAAATGGAAGCAAGCAAAGGCCACACCTCGTTTGGCTCGTTACAGTATGACACCTAGACGCATTCAATGTGCTCCCCGAGAAAGCGACGACCCGACGACGCCTCGAGCTCGAATCAGCGGCGGCAGAATCGATCGGCCGGAGCGGAGTTGCGATCAGGAGAGGCTCCAGTATCCATCGAAGGAGGAGTTGGATTGCATCGTCTAGTCTCTACTTGCCGGAGCTAATCAATGGCGTGCTCTACGACTACGACTGGTATTAGTACTTGCCGGAGCTAGACTAGTAGAGTATATGTAGAGAGGCAGCAGGACGGAGCTGCGTGCATCGATGGCGACGCATTAAACGCGGCCCCGCTGCGCTGCCACTGCCATGGATGGTCTTCGGCGTGGCGAGATCCGACTCGCCCAACAACCAACCACTAATTGCGGTTGCTGCTCCTCGCATTTCATCAATGCCAGGGCCAAACCGCGCCCCACCCGGATCGATCGATTGATCCATCGATCGCCATTGATTCGCCATTAGCGCGGGATTCAGTGGTTAGGAGGAGGAAGCAAAGTGGATACGGGTGATGATTGATAAGGAAGAAAGGTGAGATGGGACTGACCGGTAGTCGTAGGCGCAGGGGCTGCTTGGCGTGGCGCAGGCTGCGAGTGAGAAGGAGAGGGACTCCTTGCAGGTGGCGGACGAGCAAGGGATGGGCGCCCACGTCCTGGACTTGTCGGGCCGGAACGTGCGCTGATGGGAGGACACCGCCGGGAGGGGGGAGGAGGTGTTCTTGGCGGCGGCGGGGTGACGGTGGCACTTGACCCAGGTGAGGTCGCTGCCGGTGTCGGCCACGAGCAGGAACGGCTGCGCCGGGGTGCCCACGCGGAAGCGCACGAAGTACTGCCCCGTGCCCGTGTAGGCGCCGGAGGAGAGCGGCATCGCAAAGGCGGACGCGGCCTCTGCCGTGCGGCGCCGCCCGCGCGACGAGATGAACGCCATCCGTTCCCCGTCCATCCGCGCCAGCTCGGCCAGGGACGCCGCCGGCGCGAGGCGGAGCAGCTCGAACCGCGCCGACTTGCCGCCGCTCCCGCCGGCCGACGCCGCGGCGGCCAAGAGCGCAGCAGCCACCACCACCACCACCACCACCACCAAGCGGCAGCGGCCCGCCATTCGCGACGGCGCCCGCCGCCCGCGGCTAGCTAAGCCTCCTCCACCCCCCCAAAAAAATATGCTCGCGCTGGCCACCAGATGATCAATCAAATCAACACGGCAATGGCGTCACCGCGTCAGCGACGGCGACGCCAATGCGCGCGGCGCGCCCTCCTCCTCCCTCTTCACCGCCGGCTATACGCAAAGCTCGGCAGCCACAGCCCACGGCTGTACCCAGTACCAGCACCGGTGCCGCCGCTTCTGTGTTTGTGCTCGCGTTTCGGGCTCCGCGTGTGTCCGTTTGCAGCTGCGCCGGGGCGCGCATTTATCTCTAAAAACGTGGGCGTGGTTCATGCAGAGCACGCACCTCAGCTCCTCACCCTGTCACTGACTCACCTTTGCCAACTCTGCGTTGTTTTTTTGGCCTCGAGTTGCGCGGGGGACGCGCTTGTGCGCACCGTGCTGGCCTCCGACGACTCACGTCCTCCGCGCGGGTCAAAGTTAGCTCGCTCAGGCTTTTGGGTGGAGTTTGGGCTGGACCGCCTGAACGAGCCGCGAGGGGACAAAGCTCGAGAGGGTGTCCTAGTGTGGTCATGGCACTACAAGGGTACAACTATTGAGACGAGTAGACGACGGGCCATCTACGTAGTACACTGCAGCAAACGGTCGGTTGTGGCTTTGCATGCACGCTAGTACAATGATATTAGGAGTGTAGGAGTAGCTAGCATGGTTGTGTTGTCGGGATTAGATCGAGTTTCATAGCTATCCGCTTTGGATGCTACGGGACGGTGTCGTACGGCTACGTGCATGGAAGTAGCATCTAGTGACGGTGTTTTGATCAGGTTGGTTGCATGATCGATCACATTGCTCCACCAAACCAGGTTGGCCCAAAGCTTTCACGCATCCTCACAGGCTAACACTAACACCGTCGATCGATCGAGCGACGCAGAAAGCTGATCTGATGATCGTGTGTGTTTGTGTTTTGTCCGGTAGCTTTCGTGGTACGTACGGTTCTGTTTAACGATTCCCGGTTGTGTCTGTATTATATTCTTGTGTATTTGCGATGCACCCACGCAACAAGCGGACCCAGGTGCGCGTCGCGTACGTCGTCGCCTTCTTCGCACAACACCTGTAATTAACACGTCGTCGATCTGCCAAAGTCGATATTGGTTACATTAATCATAGGTTTTGCGTGATGGTTCCATCTACTTTAGGTCGGAATTTTCTACTAGCTTTTGGATAATTAGTTTCGAGATAGGTCAAGTATAGCACATATTTTTCAGATGACTATAGTTCGAAATTTTCTACCGCCCGCCGGCGAGCGCAGCGCAACACGGTTTCACGGCCGATACGCCTGCGTGCGGCGCGCGCCGCCGCCTGCGCGCTGATCGATCCGGTGGACGGATCATGGCGATATGCCGGGGTAGCCAACCAGACGGGGCGCCGGCCGGCCTCCATCCCTAATGCCCGGCGCTAATAGCGGCAGCGCCTCGCGTGTCACGAGGACACATGCGAGCCAGGCCAACGATCAGTAGCGGATGGAAAGTCGCACAAAGCTAACCTATGTGAGGTTGGAAATAAATTGTTTTTTAAACAAAGTTGTCGTTAAAGAGATCGAAACGAAGCACTTTTTTAAGACCTGGGGATGGAGTATGTTTGTGAAGAAAAATTATCTTGTGTTTGCACGCGCGGGATGCTTGATTGGTTATTAATTATCTTGCGTGTATGCACGCGGGAAGTGCACGGTGCAGTGCAGTGGTGCCCGGCCGGGTAGCGACAATGGCATGCAGCGCTGCTACGACCGAATTTACACAAGCTAGTTGAGATAGATTTTGGTGTCATATCTAGTTGGCCACCAGCTAGAGAACAATATACGCACGAACACGTACAGCTAGCACCCGCGAGGTCAGGGCCGGATAGAGCTAGCGCCGTGACGACAGAGATCGCGAGTGAGTCAGATCGTCCTCGTCACGGCCACATGGGATAACGATGGATGGATGGATGGATGGATCGGCCCAGCTCACCCTCACCACGCCAAAATGGCAACCGCGCGCGTCCGTCGCGGCGCCGCTGCCGCGCCATGCATCAGCTAAACGCCAACCCGGCTGGCCGTCGCGCGACGACGACGCTCTCCCCGTGAGAGCCAGCTCGCGCGCGGAGACGTGCGCGAGCGCCGCTTGGGCTGCGTGGCATTTGCCGCGCGCGCGCGTTTTCTAGCTGAAAGCCGCCCTTGGCTGCGGAAGCAGCTGGCCGGGTCGCGCACTGGGCGCTGGCGCTGCCACGGCGGCTAGCCCGTCGCATCACGGGGGGCGGCTCGGGACTCGTGCAGGTTGCAGCGCCTGTCCTGCTTGGCAGCTCACCCTGGTAAATGGACAATGGCCCGGGCAAAGCACAGAGCGTCTGCTGGTAAACTGGTAATTAACCTAGGCCCGCACGGCTTGCTGGTACAGTACCACAACTGGGATAGTGGGATTTTGTACTAATGGAAGATTTGAGAATTTTTGTTGATAATAAATGAGATCATCTAATTGTACGACAGCGAGTTAAAGTGACAAATAATCGAGATCTATTTTTAAGAGCACAACTTGCACAGGAGAAATGAAGGGATCTAGCATGCACTCCGTACTTGCATGCATCATTTGGCATGCTATGTTAAGGTGAAAAATATAAAGCCAGACAAGTGCACTCACATGTCACAACCCGGTTTCTCATCTTTATTTCTGTGCAGTACTGGTACCAACATGAATGGGTATACGACTATACGTACCCTGCCAAGTGCCAACTGTTCTCCACGAGCTGCAGCTAGCTAGTCTGCGCAACTTATTTGCAATCTGGAAGCACGCGGCATGACTCATGAGGTATAAGCCAAGACTAGAGCTCCGGCCGTACGTCCGGCGGTGTATGAGCTACGAAGCGCGGTGTCCACTTCCAATGCATGCATGCAGAGGATTGGGCTCGATCAGACACGAGTGATAAACAACAGATTTTAAACTGGTTACCATAACAACTGATCTAAATATTAGACTACTGATTTTGAAGATTTTTTTAAATAATATATTTTTAGAAAAAATTCAAACCTGATACCTGAGATCAAAAAATTATAAATTTAGCCTACCTTCGGTTATTGATCGGCTGAACCAAGCTGACGTGGCCCTCATTCGACCCATAGAACACTGAACCAAAGCCACATTAGCCTGGTTCGGCCGAACAACGGTCGAACCAAGCTACGTCAGTCTGGTTCATCATCATAAATAACAAGAAATTTTAGAATTTCTTTCTACTTGATTTTGTTGTGGGAGTTTCATGTGCTATAATATAGCACCCTAACGTTGGAGGTAGCTCCTCTAACTTTAGGGAGTCAATTGTACTCTACGGTTGTCTATCAACTGCTATGAAATCCCATATCATCGGATCTTAATTGGTAGTGTAAAGAGGGTGAGTCAACTACAGAGATCTCAAATCCCTCATGTTATATTAGGTTATCCCTCCTCTTTTCATCTGATATATTAGAATCATGCAAACCTTTTGCGCATAAAAAAGCATATGGTTTTGTGATATACTTCCTTCGTTACACACAGATTTTATTTTTTAAATAAAGTTGATAAATTAGTGATAAAATTAAAATGATAAAGTGTCTCCAATTAACAAGGTGTTGTTGTAAAGTGATAGTCAAGATATATTAAAGAAATAATGAAAATAATTTTCGAAGGATGACATATAAAAAGGTAAAAAAATTATTTCAGATAAAGTTGAACAGGGAGGAGTGTAATTCCCTTAGGATACGCCCTGAAACGGGGACGTGCAGTGGCAAACACTGCCAATGGTACAATTATTGATTTTAAGTCGAGATTACGTATTTACCACGATAAAGTCGTATTTGAACTCATGCCTAACACGCGTACATACGCTCGGGTCCGTATACGTCCATGGTTGCTGTAGCTTTATGTGGATATGTATACCGACTTGATAACAGTGTGGACACAATCAGAAGACAGCGTGATATCTGACCGTACGAAACCTTCCTCTGCACAGCCATCTCGTACTGCAGTTTGTGGAAGTTGGTACGTCGTCGAACATTCCCCGTATTGGCAATAGCGAATGTGCCGGTTACTGCTCCGCTTTCGGGCTATTTGTTTCCAGCTAATTGCAGTTGACCTCGTAGCGTACACTAGCTGTAAGAGCTCATGCGCACACGGACGCGATACGGTAGTGCACAGCGTGCAAAGTCCATGGTCATGCATGGGTGCTTATTACGCGTTTGCGTCCTGATGCTAGTTACAAGTGGCGCAATACCCGAGTTCTTGCAACTTGGCGTTATCTACCTGCAATCATCAGTGACTTTGCCAATCTTGCGAATCAAGTGGAAAACAAAAGGCCGGTGGAAACGAGTAACGAGCTTCCTCCATTGGTAACCAGCGGCTCCTTCTGTTTCCTAACGAGCTAAAACAAGTGTTTTAGCTCATTGGTATAAACTTTTAGATACAAATATTTTTTAGATAAATTTTCATATTTCTATTCGTGACGGTACCACCAGGAAAAAATCGATGAAAAAACTATATGATATCCAAATTAGGTTCTAAACTTCAAACTGAACGACAACTTTGACTATACCAAAATTTTAATCATGCAAATAAGAAGCCACAAATTGACAGAAATTTTCAAAAGAATCTAAGATATCAAATACCATTTTCGATCTTTGAATTGAAATTTGAAACAGCAGGTAAAATTGGTATAGCTTGAACTAGGGTGACACTGGTTAATCATAACCAGAAGCTTGGGTAGATTCATAGAAACTCCAGCAGAAGATGATTACGTGAGCACGAGACGGTGAAACTCCCTTAACGGAATGACCAGTTCTTTCATGAGGGCATGAGGCTATGTCAACCAGGTTCAAAGCGAAAATAATTCTCAATCTACAGAAATTACTATCCAGATTGCCTGAAGAATAAAAAGCATGAAATGCAACAGGACGTCAGAACTTGACCGAGTAACCTGTTTCAGATGGAAGGGCAACGCCATGCCCCTAGAAGTTACGCAGGCTTACAGCTCCCAAGTCCTAAGCCAACTGACCCAATGAAGGCCTGGATGCAAAATAAGCAAAGATATTCAACCATGTAACCATTTCAGAATACTTGTCATTCTAGCATTCAAAATTTTCATCAAAATTCTCGTCATTATCATATTCCAAAGCAATTTTAGAGGTGACCTTCCCTATCTACCCTTCATCAATGCAACTTAACAACTTTTATTTGATCTCATCCCACCTTAAATGACACCTTTGGAAAAAAACAATTGGGATGTACTGAATGAGGATAACAATATAATTTGTCATAGCTCCTTATTTGGTCTTAGATTTCCTAGAATAACAAGAAATCTGAAAGGGAGGGAGTACATGTTGTGGTAGACAAAATTGCAGGCAAAACCTGTTCAAGTTTCTTCAAAAATCATGGAACAGCATGAGGGAATCATCAAGTCTTGTCAGGGCAAGGATCAATATATTTTTTCTGTGCCGCAGTTTTGTTTCATCCTTTGAGCCCTGAAATACATTTAAACAAATGTAAGGTTGGCCAATTGCACACATGAGTGTGAGTGAAAGCTCCTTTTAAGCTAGCAAGTAAATGCCAATACATGCCATAATTTAGCACTATGATGTTCTGCTATCTGACCATGTAGAAGTGTAGAACAGACCGTTCTTGTTATAGCAGGTACATACAATTGAACACATTAACTATAATTCGTTACATGCTGAAATTTCTGACGTCTAAAAACTAGGATATGGGTCAAGAAAAATAAAAGCTCAGTTATGGATGCCAAGTTGCCAACCATAGTGTCTGCCTATATTCTCATTCTGCGAATGAACTAGACAAAGGCACAGCCTAGCCTCCACCAAATAAGCTTGTGAAAATATGACTCAGTAAACAAACAAAAATTATGCAAATACATAGCGATTTTGCACGGATACAGTGATGCTATGATGATCCACATAGGATGCACCCCTTTATGGAGGATAAGATTACTATTTGAAGGCTGTAATGGAGAAATCAGTATGTAACCTCAAGGAGAAGTTCAATTATGTAATTGATAATTTGCCGCAGATTTAAAGCAGCATGGTACAGATTATCGATGAATTGTTCCTGGAATGTACTTTTCACTCTCCATACAAAAAACTGTGAGTTGCCTGTTCCTGTTCCAGAAGCGATTCTCTGCAAACACAATGGAATTATCATCAATAGAAGTATAAAATTAGCAAATTTTGAGTCTCTTTTCAACATATAAAACAGTTAAATCAACTTCCAATAAATACAAGTATGACAGTGCCTACAGTATATGTGTATGCAATTTCTGCACTTTTACACCCACTATTATGCTACAAGTGGGAGTACTGCTGAGTGGGGAAAATGTTGGGGGAGGAAAAGACTTGCCATCTTTTTTAACTAAAAGTTACATGAACCATAGTCACCCCAATAAAAATTTGACATGATTACATGTCTGTATTCTGTAACAGTTCAGGAATTATAGTTCTCACAGCTTTAAGACATAACAGGTTGGTCAATTCCTTGGCTTACCCACAGGTACTGTGAAAATTTTGCTCCAAGAAAGAAAACTTCAAAGTTGCCAGAGAAACAATCTCTCATTTTGACAATGTTGCGTGAAAATTTATGAATTGTTTGCTCTTTTATCGAATGATCTAATGTAAGTGCCACTAGAACACCAAACTGTTCTAAAGGCAATCTTTATTGACTGGCATACTGTTATGTGCAGCAGCACAATTAGTTAGATAAGATTAGTTAGATTAAGATAAGATTTGTTATTTCTATTTTAAAGATCGAGATAAGGTTAGTAGATTAAATTTTATTAGGCCTATAAATACCCTTTAAGGGCTATGGAATAAAGCAAGCAGAAGGAATTAATCAATTCCTCTCCTACTCCTACCACATACATTGGCCCTGTTTAGGGGAGCTGCTTGCTAGATAATTTTAATATCCGGAAGCTCCTCCAAACGATACCTCGAATAGTTCAGTTTTTCAAAATCCGTAGAAGCAGCTAGTCCTTTCAAGTTTAGTAGATGAGAAGCTAGTTAACCACAACTACTCCAGATTCTTCAAAATTTTATTTACCCACCATGTCACTGAATAAAAAACACCCACCCACCAACCAGCTAGATACTCGGACTAACTGATTCTGAGAATCTGCAGCTCCCCCAAACAGGGCCTAAGTGTTTGGAGCACTATTAAAACAGAAGCACTAGCAAACCCTTTATAACATATATCATAGTTGTTACGGCGACGTGGCGATGCGCGGCGACCTAGCACCTTCACAACTTTACAGCGCTTATGGCGCGCGGCGTGGCGTCGCCATAGACACATCGGCGTGGCGACCAATATAGAAAAATAGCTTATAGAATTTAAGGATTTTAAAAAATATATCAATATATAAGTACTAAATTGCAAATAAGAATAGTAATATAGTATTATAAAAATAGCAATTTCATATCAAGTTGCAATAATGTTAATTTATATATCTTATAAAATAAAAATATATAATTAAAATTTCAATAAAATATATAAAATTATGTATAATATTATATTTAAATGTTCATTTAATAATCTGTTTTATAAATCTGATCCAATAGCCCATTTAAAGCCCAGTCTGAACATTTAAAGTCTATTTCCTAACCCTAATTTTCTCAACCCCTCCCTTTCTCTCTCACCTCCCCATTCCCTCCAGCCGCCGCACTCCTTTCCCTCCTCTCTGTCATCTTCCGCACCGGCGCTCCTGGCCATGTCGTGCGCTGCTTGTCGCGGCTGGCCGCGCCACGCATGGCCCGTCCGCGCCACTCGTCGCGCTTGGCCGTGCCACGCCTGGCCTGGCCGCGCCGCGTCCAACCTCGTTGCGCCTCGCTGTGCTGCTCGCTTTCTCCTCTCTCTCCCTTCTGTATGTCGGGCGCCACGGCCGTGTCGGGCGCCACGCGACGCCATAGCGACGCCACGCTCCTGTGGCGCTCGCCATAGGCCTTTGGGCGATATGGCGTGGCGTAGCGAATTGCAATTTTCCGCCACGGCGATATGGCAACGATATGGCGACGCCATAACAACTATGACATATATGTTTCACTAATTCCTGATTTCCTGTATCTGGTACAATCAAATTTACAGCAGGTTTGAATCTTGGCATCTTCTTAAACAGCACCCTTAATTAGGAACTAATCTCTATAAATTTAGGCTGGAAGTAACACAATATATCTTGATGCATCATTAAAAGTGATAAGGGTTGTCTGCCTGGTTTAGTAAGGTGTAAACCCTCAAAGAAGAGTCTTAATCTTATAAATAAATGGTTCCACAAACATGTGCAATCAAGCAGTTTGTCCACACCACACTCCAAATAACAAACCCTACTTTTATGTTGATTATACAACAGACCTCTGAATCTATGTAGTCATCCTTCCAAAGCTTGTACAAAGTTCCATGTACTATCTGTTTGTCAAGAATTGTCGTGTCAATAATCTGCAAAGTGTCACCGAATGTCCAGTGTTATTTAAGCAGTTTGTAAAATGAAACCATGTTTTGTATTAAACCTCATAAAACAGGAACACACCAGCATGTAATAAAGATAAACTCATAAAAGCATGATAAAGGCCTAGATGCTTTTTTAACAGAAATGATGGCATGGGTATTGGGCCCAGCCCAGCCCATGGGAACAATACCCGCATGGGTACCGTAGCATAAATAGTACCAATGGGGTACTGTAGCAAATTAGAGATTTGCTAGTTTAAAAGGTAAGATTAGATTAGATTAGATTAAGTCCTTAGTTCCATCTAGACAAGGATGTGTTGTATCCCTATTTAGGGACAAGGCAACAAAAAATTAGTCTAATCTCTCCCCAATGTCCCTCTCCTCAACCTAAGTCTACCTGTCATCTCTAGCAGTAGCCATCGACCATCTATCCACCCAACGGTGTTTATCCTGTCATGGTTCCAGACCATGACAACTTGCTATCAGAGTCACTCACCATGGCTTCCAATTTCAAGCAAATCCTACGTGTCATAGGGATCAATCCGCTCTACTTGGTGAACGAGAAGGTACTCCATTAAGTGTTCAATGCATATGGGGCAGAGGAGATCTACATGCACCAGAAGGGAGGGGGCGTGGAGGCCTCTATCTCATTCTGATCTTGAACGGACACAGAAAGTTTAGAAGACCCTTCATGCCCATACCATCTACAACGGTTGTTGTTGGATGGACATCTGATAGGAGCAGCCACCCATGACTAGCAGATCCACGACACCTACCTTGGAGATCATCAAGAAATTGAAGGTGGGCATGGAAGAGTTGGTGGCCGTATTGCAGGCGAAGCACGTGGTGAAAGAGGTGAAGCAGCATACAAAGCAGGAGGTGGAGGAAAGGCGTACCAAACAAGCTGCGATGGACATGGTGATGACAACATTGGTCGCTACAACATCAACCCAATCGCCTCTATTGGTGGCCTTCGTGCCACACCACCACCCATCTTCCTTGCGATCCAAGCAGCACATCGATTCCAAGAGGCACTAGCATAGTAGCTTTCCAAGAAGAAGAGGGGGTTGTCGTTCCCATCGAACAACAACAACGACCTCTATGGCAACACAAAAGATGGATCTAAGCTGATTAAGACCATCTACAGGTGAGTCTTTGGATAGGGACTACCTAGGCCTGTGAGTAATGAGATACGGTGGCGCTCTACATTAATCTTAACATTACTTTTTATTCCAAATATTGTAGCAAGTCAAGATGTAAAAGGTTTGAGTCCTTAGTCCTTACTTGAAATGAAAGCTTAGATTATATTAAGTCCTTAGTCCTTACTTGAGAATCAAGTCAGTTCCATCTATAAGGACGGGTTGTATCCCTATTCAGGGACAAACAACAAAGAATCAGTCAAATCTCTAATCAATGTTCCTCTACCCAACCTAAGTCTACTTCTCATCCCTAGTAGCCACCTAGTGGTGTTTATCTCATCATGGTTTCTGCCCATGACAAATGAATAGAAACATAGTATATTAGAGCACTAAAATTTGCTTGTTGTACAAGATTACTTACTTTATCTGTCTCCACTGGACAGTCTTGTGTGACCAATAGCCTAAAAATTGTAAAAGCTTGTTGCCCATATTTCTTTTTCACCAGTGACTCCATCTATAATACACAAAAGAGGAACAAATATGATTGTCATTTTTTATATGCCAAGAAAGGATATAATAGTTGCTTTTGAACAAATAAAGCATAAACCTCAGAAGTAATCATGTACCTCCTCGTATTGAGATGCTTCAACAATTCTGCTTAAATCTACAGAGAGCAGAACCACTATCATGTAAGAACTAAGAATCTTACAAGAAACCATGATGTGTGTCCTAGGTTGCCATAATAATTTAACATGACATAAATGATCAAGAAATGGCTTGTTATACACATGTAAAATTCATAACCATTGCTGGCTAGGTAATTTGGAAATTTCATTTAAAATTGTTGCAACCATGTAAGTCCCAGCTATTTTTTTAGTGATTTTATTGATTTCACTGACTTTTACATTATTTCTGCTCGTAGCATAATTTGACAGAATCACAATATTCTTCAGAGGGGAAGGAACATCCAAAGTCAATGAGATAAAAAAAGATCCATAGTTGAAACTGCCATGGAGCCAGCAAAGTGCCTCTTGTGGTAGGCACTGAGGCATGATAGCTGCAATAAACAGGTCAGAACCAGATCTCAAGATGGTGTATGGTCTATGGTGTTATAATTTACTAGGATTCCTTTTTAGTGTACAAACCAAACATCTAGTCACCTTGTTTGGGAAGTGTGAGCTGAAGCAGATTGGCAGACTGGTTCATATGATCACATCCACAGACCACAGGTCACAACATAAGCAATACATTAAGTATAAAAAACAAGGAACTGGACTGGACCAGAACCACTTTCTTGCAGTAACCAACTCATATTGCACAAGTTTAACTTCCAAAGCAAAGCATGCAGGCTGGAACTGGCTTCCTTGTAAATACATATCCACGAGAACATGGGACAAGTCATAAAAAATCATTTTGCTAAACAACATCTAAATTGATTCTGCTCTTCTAATAATAATTTAACATGTGACATGTGATCAAGCTTATGAGCGTACTAACATTCTTACAATATATTTTTACAAATCTTTTAAGGAAAAAAGTTTTATGTTCTTAGAAATCATTGTGTTTTTACAGTGCATATATCCAGCACTAGGTACCAATACCCCCAAAAAAAACTATCGCAAAGGATTACATCCAACATACCTCAACTCTAGGTCATTCGTTATTCAACACGGTCATAGATTTGAGGGATTCCAAATAAAGGGACACATCTGAGCATTAAATTTGAGTAGGCAGGTGAGAATATTCCCATATTCCTCCCTGCCATTGGTAAAGCTAATGCAGAATGCTTACTTGAGTACATGACTACATATTGAATCACATGGCCATGCCAACACAAACATGGGAATATTATATTGCATTCCCAATTTTATTAAAGTAGTTGGTCATTACATGAAAGCAATGAAAACATGCAAACATAGGGAAAGCATGAGAAGCATGTTTCTTAAGGCATCACTTTGGCATCACCATGACATTCAGGCACCTCTGGGAAGCAGAGCATCACAATTGCCTAGCCTTCTGTGCGTCATACGATCCAAATCGCGTGAAATTGTTGGGTGGGACATAGGGGGTCGAGGTTTTGAGGACGTGAGAGGGAAATCATGGACATGCATTGCACAGTGCAGCAATTAGAGAGGGAATGAGAATGATAGAGGGAAAGAGCAGAGGGTGGTAGACCTAGCAGCTAGAACTCTGGCGGCGGCGGCTGCCCCCCTACCATCCCTTCTTCTACGATGGATCTGCACCTCATTTGTGCTCTCCGCCTCCTTGGCAGTACCATTCCTACTCGGAGACATGAGTCATCCTACAGGCTACAATTCCTCCCTCTGCTCATCGCCGCCCATGACAGCTACCTCTTCCTCTTCCCACCTCTCTGCTCTGCTCTACTGCTTTAGAAAGAGTATTCTTAATATGTCACTGAATATTTAATCAGTTCCATATATGACACTAGTTGTCTCACTAACTGACTAACATGTGGACCCGAGACCCACATGTCAGCGAGACAACCAATGGCATATATGAAACCATATGAACTTTCAGTGGCAAATACGAAACTTTCTCCTTTGGAAATGGGAGAATGGGTGGCACATGGTCTCAAGAATTGGCAGAAACAAGTATATATACAAAATTTGGTGACGTTGTATAGGTCAGATGTAGGTGTTATGTGCAGATTAGATTGAATTAGTTAGATTAAGATTGATAAAGATAATAACTAGTAGATTTGATAGATAATTAGCAAATTAGATTAGCATATTAGATTGTATTAGGACAGTAAATACCCCATAAGGTTCATGGAATAAATAAAGCAAAAGGAATTATTTAGTTCCTCTCCTGCTCCTACCAATTTGGTATTAGAGCAGCCAGATTGCAAGGATCCGAACACAATGATGACGACCACACCATCTGCCCCGACGGCCGATCTTCTGGGCAAACTCGTGGCAAAATTGAAGCAGGTCATCACCGGCGTCAAGGCACGCTTGACAAACCTCAAGGCGTGGATGAGACTGACTCCGGTGGCCTCCCCGTTGATGAGTTGCACGTATGGTGTGACAGGTTTCCTCACAGCGTCGTCGCCAACATCGCCAGTTGTGGAGACAGAAGCGCAAGGGGGAGGAGTGAAGGGAGATGCCGCCACTGGCCAAACCCTAGCCGAGCTAACTCTGTCGCGGGCCGCCTACGCCTCCAAGAGGACCACTAGATATGTCGACAGGGTGCCATTGACCGTGGAGGCGCAGTCATGGGTGGAGTCCCTCTGCGTAGTCACCCCTACGACCCCCGATGAAGAGAGCCACGCCAGGTCCCTCAACTCCATCATTCGCTCCTTCTTCGACTCCACGGACAGCGATGGGGATGATTTGGTGCCCTAGTCGTTGCCCACGCCCGCTGACAAAGATGGCGCCAAATCGGAGGACTACATGGGCGCGGCGACGAGGATCTGGAAGGAGAGGCCATCTCCGATGGATTCAACTCGGACGGCAAGGTCGCGTGCCCAAACAACAGGGAGTAAGGCCGCCATCTGGCAGTGATAACCCTGGAGGCCCTCTTCCACTCTGAGGCCACAACGGGGAGGCCGGTGCACGTGCTGGTATACGACCCGCACCTGCCATGGCCGCGACACGTGACTCATGAGCAGTGTTAGAGTGTGTGGGGGGGCCCTGGTGTGTGGGCCCCTCCTGTAAGGCTCCCCTTTTATCCTCCCAACCCAAGGGAGAGGAATCTATCCATCTAGCTCTTCCTACATGGTATCAGAGCCTTAGGCTCCACCTTCCCTCCTCTTCTCTCCTGCAGCCGGCGCCACCGCCACCTCCATGGCCGGCGAGCCTCCTCCGGCGAGCACCACCTTCTCCTTCTCCTCCTCCTCCCCTTTTCGTGGGCTGGGTTCCGCCACCATGGCCGGATCCGCTCCTCTCCCGCTCGGATCCTCGCCGGGGCGGCCGGATCTGGCGCCGCCGGCCTCCCCCCGTCCTGCCTCGACGCCGGCGTGGCCGGCCTTCCTCCGCCTAGATCCGTCGCCGGGGCGGCCAGATCTAGCGTCGCCGGCTTCCCCCCGCCGGGTTTCGCCGCCGCCGAGCCCCCTTCCCCGCCCTGCCTCGACGCCGGCGGCCTCCCCCCGAGCTACTTCGCCGCCGCCCCGCCCGCCCTGCCTGGACCCGACGCCAGGGCGGCCAGATCTGGCGCCCCCGGCCCTCCCCTAGCCCCTAGGGTGCCGCCCCCCTCCCCCGCCACGGCCATGCACTGGCCGACCATGGGGGGGCCCTGCTGCTGCTGCCGGCCTCCCTCGGGCCCCGGGGGCGCCGCCCCCCCGCCATGTCCTGGCCGACCCTGGGTGGGCCGCCGCCCCTCCTCCCCACCGCCGTGGCCTCGGGCTGGCTAGCCCCTACGGATGTGGTGGCTGCCGACGCTGCCCTTGCTGCCGCCCTTGCCACTGCCAAGACTGCTGCCGCTGCTGCTCAGGCGCGCGAGCGGGCAGCCGCTCTTGCTTGGGAGAATGCACGCCAGACCACTGATGCCCTGGCCCAGCATGTCGCTGAGGCCGAGCATCACCTCAGGGGTGTTGACCCCACTGCCACCGCGGCTCTAGCTGTCGCCGCAGATCCGGATGACACACAGCTTCACGCCTAGGCGCTGGTGCCAGTCACCCTCGATCCCTCATCGTCCTCCTACGCACGCTGGCGCGACCTGGTGCTCCTCACCCTCCAGCGCTATGCCCTGGAAGACCACGTCCTCATCGACACTCCGGTGGTCGCCCAGGGGTCCGTTTGGCGGCGCATGGACAGCGTGGTGCTGTCATGGATCCTTGGGTCCATCACTGTCGAGCTCCAGGACATCGTGCGAGAACTTGGTGGCACCACTCGGCAGGCCTGGGTTGCGATCGAGGGGCAGTTCCTTGGCAACCGCGAGGCTCGTGCTCGCCAGTTGGACGCTACCTTCCGCACCTTCGTCTAGGGGGATCTCCCCATCTCGGAGTACTGTCGTCGCATGAAGGTAATGGTGGATTCTCTCCGTGACCTTGGCGAGCCTGTTGCGGACCGCCCTCTTGTCCTCAACATCCTCCGCGGTCTCGGAGACAGCTACGCCCATCTCCGAACATGGATCACAAGGACAGTAACGTTCCCCTCCTTCCACAAGGTTCGTGATGACCTTGTCCTCGAGGAGCTGACCCGAGGACTCGCTCCCCTTTCTACTATCGCGACTGCTCTCATCACCTCCGGCTCCAACCGGCCGTCCTCCCACCCACCGCCGTCGCCGGCTCCCTCCCTTCTTGGTACTCCTACCGCCGGTTCCACCACTGGCGGGGGGGCCGTGGTGGCGATCGTCTTCGCCGGGGAGGAGGGCGCCGTGGAGGTACCGGTCGCGCTCCGGCTCCTACCTCCGCCACACCAGCCCCTGCCGCCGGGAGTGCGCCCTGGCCATCCTTCTCCAACCCATGGACGGGGCGCATTTCCATGTGGACGGGCCAGTTCACTCCTCGGCCTTCTACCCCACCTGCGGCCATGCTCACCGGGTGGCCGGTCCCGCCTGCTCCTTCGACGTGGGGCCCGTGGTTCGGTGGGTGGGATCAGACGGCCCTCGCGCAGTCATTCAACACCATGGTGGTATTATCTCCTCACAGGCCCCCCCCCACCCATCTCACCCTTCTTCCATCATGGTTGGGAATGGCTCATGCCTTCCGGTCACCTCCGTGGGTGATGCGACTCCTTGTGGGTCTTTTCGCCTGCAAAACATTCTTGTCGCTCCTGACATTGTTCACAACCTTCTTTCCATTCGTCAATTCACCACTGATAATTCCTGTTCTGTTGAATTTGACTCTTTTGGTTTGACTGTGAAGGATATGGCCACCCGGCGTCCTCTTCTCCGCTGTGACAGCACCGGACCCCTCTACACGCTTCGTCTTCCACCTTACGCTGCTCCACCTTCGTCCGCCCTTGCCGCCACAGCGTCCTCCACACTCTGGCACCGCCGGCTTGGTTATCCCGGTGTCGACATTTTGGCTCAGCTTTGTCGTAGCTCCTCTATTCCTTGTACTAGGGCTACTAGTGAGCACATTTGTCATGCGTGTCAATTAGGTCATCATGTTCGCCTACCTTTTCCTGTTTCTTCCTCGCATGCTGTTCATGCATTTGACCTTATTCACTGTGACTTGTGGACCTCTCCAATCCTGAGTATTTCTGGTTATAAATATTATCTGGTTGTTCTTGATGATTTCTCTCACTACTCATGGACGTTTCCTTTGCGGTCCAAGTCGGATGCCTTCCCCACGCTCACTTCTTTGCTTGGGTTGCTACTCAGTTTGGGGTTACTATCAAGGCTGTCCAGTGTGATAATGGTCGTGAGTTTGACAACTCTGCTTCCCGGGCTTTCTTTCTCTCGAAGGGAGTCCAATTGCGCATGTCCTGCCCCTATACCTCCCCTCAGAATGGCAAGGCTGAGCGCATGATTCGTACCACTAATAATGTTATGCGCTCCATGCTTTTTTAGGCTTTGGCTCCCGCTCGCTTCTGGGCTGAGAGCCTCCTTACTGCCACCTATGTGCTCAACTGCCTGCCTTCTAAGGCCACGTGCGCTCCCACCCCTCACCATGCCTTGTTCGGTACCCCACCTTCCTACACTCACCTTCGTGTTTTCGGGTGTGCTTGTTATCCCAACACTTCTGCCACTGCCCCTCATAAGCTTGCGCCCCGCTCAACCCTGTGTGTGTTTCTCGGCTACTCCCCCAATCATAAGGGGTACCGTTGTTTTGACCTCTCCTCTCGTCGTGTTCTTATCTCACGACATGTCATCTTCGCTGAGTCCGTCTTTCCTTTCTCCGTTGACTCCACACCCACCACCAGCCGTGAGTTGGATTCCCTGTTTTATACTGACCCGGTGGTTCAGCCACCTTTGTCTTCTGCAGGTACATCATCGGTTGTTCCGGTGGCTCTCCCGCCAGCTGACGAGCCGTGTGTGGTAGCGGAGCTGTCCGCCGTGCCGCCCGCGGCCCCCGTGCCCCCGGCTGTGCCACGTGCGGCCACTCCCCACCAGCCGGCGTGCCCCCCCATGCCATGCGTGGCCCCAGCGTCCTCGTCCGTGCCACACGCGGCCCCTTCCCTGTCGCCTCCTGCGCCCGGGGTTGGCCCGTTGTTGCCGTCGGCGCCGTGTTCCGCCCCGTACACGGCCCCGACCGTGCCCCGTGTCCCCGCGACACCTGTCGCGCCACGCGCGTCCCCGACATCTTCCCGCTACGCCAACCTTGTTCGGGTCTACCAGTACCACCCGCCCATCCTCCACCGCGATCCCCACCACACTCACCCGATGGTGACTCGGCAGGCTGCGGGGGTCCTCCGTCTAGTTGACCGCCTGGTCCTCTCCGCCGCTACGGAGCCGCTAGTCTCTCCCATACCCTCCACTATTAGTGGCACCCTGGCGGATCCACACTGGCGCCTCGCGATGGAGGAAGAATATGCGGCCCTTCCGACCAATCAGACCTAGGACCTGGTGCCTCGCCTCTCTGGCTACAATGTGGTCACCGGCAAGTGGATCTGGACACATAAACGCAAGGCAGATGGTTCGCTGGATCGCTACAAGGCTCGCTGGGTCCTTCGGGGTTTCACCCAGCGCCCTGTAGTTGACTATGATGAGACCTTCAGCCCAGTGGTGAAGCCTGCTACTGTCCGGACCGTGCTCTCCCTGCTCTCTCGAGGTCCTGGCCAGTTCACCAGCTCGATGTGAAGAATGCCTTCCTCCATGGCACCCTGACGGAGATTGTGTACTGCAGCCAGCCTGCGGGTTTTGTGGATCCCGCTCACCCTGAGCGTGTTTGCCGGCTCAACAAGTCTCTGTATGGTCTGAAGCAGGCTCCTCGGGCTTGGTACAGTCGGTTCGCCTCCTTCCTGGTGTCTGTGGGGTTCAGCTAAGCCAAGAGTGACACTTCTTTGTTTGTCCTCCACCGCGGTGCTGACTCAGCCTACTTGCTGCTTTATGTGGATGACATTATTCTCACTGCGTACAGTCAGTCTCTACTTCAGCGGATTGTCTCCTCGTTGGGAGTAACAGTGGAACACCGCCCTGATGGCCTCTTCCTTCACCAGCGCCAGTACGCCTTGGATGTCCTTCAACGTGTAGGGATGACTGACTGCAAGCCCTGTGCCACTCTAGTCGATGCACAGTCCAAGATTTCCGGTACAAAGGGCACACCAGTGGATGATCCCACTGCCTACGGAAGCATTGCTGGCGCCCTTCAGTACCTCACTTTCACTCGGCCGGATATCTCCTATGCGGTGCAGCAGGTGTGCCTTCACATGCACGACCCCAGGGACCCGCACCTTACCGCTATGAAGCAGATTCTCCGCTATCTGCGTGGCTCCCTCGACTTTGGGCTTCACCTTCGGCGTTCTCCTGTTGCTGACCTCGTGGTTTACACTGACGCCGACTGGGCGGGCTGCCCAGACACGCGTCGCTCCACCTCCGGCTACGCCGTCTTCCTTGGTGGCAACCTCGTGTCTTGGTCATCCAAGCGGCAGCCGGTTGTCTCCCGCTCTAGTGCCGAGGCTGAGTACCGGGCTGTTGCCAATGGGGTGGCCGAGGCATCCTGGCTCCGGTAGCTCCTCGGGGAGCTCCATTGCCCCCTCGCCAGGAGTACGTTGGTCTACTGCGACAACGTCAGCGTCGTCTACCTCTCCACCAACCCCATCCAGCACCAACACACCAAGCATGTGGAAATTGACCTCCACTTCGTTCGTGATCGTGTCGTCGTGGGAGCTGTCTGTGTCCTACATGTGCCTACCACCTCCCAGTTCGCCGACATCTTCACCAAAGACTTGCTTTCCTCCACCTTCTCCGAGTTCCGCTCCAGTCTCAACATCCGCTGCGCCGGAGTTTCAACTGCGGGGGGTGTTAGAGTGTGTGTGGGGGGGGGGCGGTGTGTGGGCCCCTCCTGTAAGGCTCCCCTTTTATCCTCCCAACCCAAGGGAGAGGAATCTATCCATCTAGCTCTTCCTACAAGCAGGATGTGCAGGTTGCAAACTTCCTCCTGTTCCTGCAACCCTGTCAATCTTGTTCGGTTCACCCTGTCAATCTTGTCATTTACCTTCAATGAGAAGGGGACCAGTATAGCGGCGACTGGAGACAACGATGGCGCCAACCCCGGAGAGGATGATGTCATGGAAGTTACATTCTTCTTATCGGGATTTTTAACTCGAGGACAAGCTGATTTCCAAGGGAATGAGAGATTGTTATGTGCAGATTATATTGAATTAGTTAGATTAAGATTGATAAAGATAATAAATAGCAGATTAGATTGATAATTAGCAGATTAGATTATTTTAGGATTATAAATACACCATAAGGGTCATGGAATAAATAGAGCAGAAGGAATTATTTAGTTCTCTCCTGCTACCAGTAGGGATGAAAACGGATCGGATATGGATGAATATTAGTGATATCATATCCTTTTTCATATAGTTTTTTTAGATTCAGGTTCAGATTCGGATACTCTAGATACGGATACGGAACCGGATACTATCAAATACGAATATGAAGCGGATACGAATACGGATATTTACCGAAACAAGAAAGTTGTCTATTAGATAACAAATATTCTCCAAATTTAAAATTTTGAATTCCAAAATCTTTTAAAAGATCCATTTCTTTTCAAAAGCTTATAGAATATGATATATTTGCAACCTTAAAAATCCCAAGGTATTTTTTCTCTCTTCTTCTCCCTTTCCTCATGATTCTCTTTTCATCTTTCTTTCTTTTCCTTTCCCTTGTTTATCCTGCACACAACACAGTGCAACGGCCAGGCAAGGTACGGTCGGGCAAGGCGACACGAGACGCGAAGGCATTGCAATGCGTGGTGGGGAGGCGCGAGGCGCAGGGGCTCACCGGTGCGGCGACAAGGTGGCGCGATGGAAGCAAAACGGCTAGAGAGACAAGAAAGAGAGAAGCTGGTGGAAGCATAATTGGATGGTTATAAATAACTAGGCCTAATAGGCTTTTTGTTTCGGATAATCCAAATAGGAGTTATCTAGATTATCGAAATCCAAATTTGTATCCATCACATTTCCGTGCTATCACATTCGTTTCCGTATCCGAAAAAAATCTGAATCTGAATATTTATCAAAAAAATGTATCCAAAACAAAAAATCTGATTCTGAAACCATATTTTCGGATTCGGACGGAAACTATCTAAATCACTTCCATCCCTAGTCAGATGTGTGTAAGATGTCGCCTTGACCTTGACTCACACCTTAAATGCCTAGGTGTCTAGAATGGGGTGGGCCATATTGCTTCGCCTTATCACCTTAAGAACATTGATGAGAAGAGTGAAAGCGCAAGAGAAAGGAGAAAACAATATTGTAGTAGGAAGAAAGGATGACCAAACCAAACAGAAAATCTTCGATCTGAATTCATATTAAGGACATAATTTTAGTAAAGGCATGTAGCAGCAGCTATGTTTTCAGTTCTACACGATTAGGCCCATAAGCAAAATAGCTGCCGCATTTAAATATTTTTGTATAATATTTAATGGAATTAAATCAATGGCCAGATTCAGGTTCAAAACCAAACCATATTATTCCTGCTTTGATGCTTGAGTCTCGTATTTACTATTTACCAAGTGTTATGAAATGGACAATCACTTTGATGGATTATGTTTATGCCATAGTAAAATAATCAACATAGCAATATAGCATAATCAGCTCTTACCCAAGGTGAATGCATCTGGGTCCTCTGAGGAAGGACAAATATTTAACTCTTCCAAAACTCTTGTTACATGCTCAATTGTCATCGATGCACCTCCTTCCTTTTGTCCTACTCTATCCAAAATACTATTTAATGTTGATGTCACTGAAAAAGTAGAAAAATAATTGATAAATATGTAGTTTCAACTTTCACAGCAGAGATTTTGTTCTTGCAATGATGTGTGTCAGTCTCCTCTTATGTTACTATGAATTTACAGGGTTTATGAGTTTTTGCCACGTGACAATGAAAACAACTTGGACAATTATCAATCATACTAAACAACTAGCTTCAATGGTAAAGTGTCATGGTACCAGCAGTATACATATCTTATCTTTTTCTTCTTCAAATGGAAATATCTAAATAGAACAATTAAACAAATACATAACCACTATATGGCAAATACATAATAAAAGGAAGTTTTAGTGAACAATTAGTGGGGTTTGGTCAACAGTGGAAACGGCATGAAATGTGGATATCTATCTTTTTGACCTCTACATAAGTTTTCTAACCAAAGCCAAATAAACACAATTACATCCAGAAGGTACTGCCATAACATAATGTTGTAGTTTTTTCTGGCTCTAATATTGAATGATTACATGAGCTACTGATATTAGCTATTACCAGAGTTGTCATCCTTGTTTGTTAAATTGTCCTCAAAAAATGATTCCCAGATATGACGTGAGATAACCTTCAACTTAGGTTTCTTTCGTTCTGCACAAAACTTGAATACAAGAAAAAGTAAGATGTAGGCGATAACAATGCCCATCGTCTTGCATTCGTCAGCTGCATCATGCACATATACACAACTAGATATTTATAGTGTCACATTGAAAAACTGGCAATTTTCTTCTTCTGGATGAGGTCTATTCAAGGGGGCAAGGGATTTCTAATCGTCTCTTTATTATATATATTTCAATAGGATCCTTTCTACTGTTTGTTGAAAAAAAATCACATTGTGTTAGCAATATGGATTATTAACTGAGCTTGAACCTAGCTAAATGAGGTTCCAGCTTCAAAATTCCCATTTGCAAATAAAAAACATTGAAACACCGGTATGGGAAAAACAAATGAAAACATGCACCTACATAAATTGGATATCTAAAGTAATGTTATGGTAAAGCAGCAAACCTTCTTCTTTAGACAGAATATGAATTTCTCAAAATTTGCCCGCCAAAGTACTTCATTCTCTGCAATTGTCGAATTGAGCTCTTCATCTATCCCTAAGGCCTCATGTTTCCTCTGATGAAATAACAGCACATAAAATTAGCTGATGAGTGATGACCAGAGTACAATTTCTCATATAGGTTCTTCATTGGCCATTAATAATTCCATATCACATATTGACAATAACAAACAATATATACATGTCACTGTGCTTTTTCTAGTTTAACAATGGAATGGCAGAAACAACACAAACCTTTCTTAGAGAGTGGAGGTGTTTAAAGCATGAAGTCATAGCACATAACAACATGGTAATAAAAATGAGCTGTAAGAGCACAATACCTTAGCACTAGCAATATCAGAATGTGGAGAATCATTAGCATGTGATGCATCTTCCGTGATGTATGGGATCTCGGAAAATTTTTCTGCATCAGAAAGTGATGCAGTATTGACCACTTTCTTATCAAAAGAAACATTCTTCCCAACAGTCTGTTCCAAAGAGAGATTTGTCAGCTCACCCATCAAATCATCATACACAGAGCATATCAAGAGATGAGAATACAGTAAGACAGCAAATCATCAATATATTGATTTGAGTAGATAACCAGTTTTAATTAGTGAATATACATGGCTCAGAAAATGAGGTATGTTTACTAATAGCCCAACATGAAAGCAGGATCTAAAATTCCTTAACCTCTGAGCTAACAAATTTGCTAGGTGATCTAACTACAAAGACAAAAGTACTAGTGTTATAGCAGTGGGGCAGGCCCTTACAGATACCACTGCAAGTTAATTAGAAATAATTCAACTAAAGGTAGGAGATTATCTAGTTAGGAAAGAGATAAGTTTTGTTAGTAAATCTGAGATAGATATCAGTTTGGTTTTTGTAAGAAAAAAAAAACAAGTTAACCCCCTGAAGTATCTTGGTTATTCACTTAACCCCCTAAAGTATGAAAACTGATCTAGATAACCCCGTGGAGTGATTTTGTAAGTGGTTTTACCACATAGACGATGATGTGGGGGTGGCATTGCTCATGTAGAAGACATGTTAGCTCACTTCACCCAGCTGGTCCAACTACTATTCTCTATTTGATTGGCAAGCCCGGAAGGCGGAAACCACCTATTAGCACTAATGTGCTTCATTCCAAGCTGACACATTAATTGAAAATAAATAATTGAACTCACGGTCATGCCATCATTTTAGTTATCGTCCACATCGACAAAACTGCTTGTAAAACCACTCTATGAGGTTATTTGAACCATTTTTATACTTTGAGGGGTAGAATACCCGGTTTCATACTTCATGAGGTTAAGTTGACCAACATGATAGTTTAGGGGGCTAGATAAGACATTTCACTGTTTATAATAGATTATCTAGTTAGGAAAGAGATAAGGTTTGTTAGTAAATCAGAGATGGATGTCAGATTGGTTTCTTCAATATCAGGGATTAGTTCCTGGGATGTCAAGACAGTCTTCCCAATATACAAAGGCACCCCATGTACCCCATTAGGAATTAAGCAATGAATCTCTAAAGTTATCTCTGTCTCAAAGCCTCTCTTAGCTCAACAAGGAGGAGCCCTGCCAGTGCTATTACTATTAGAGGGTGAGTGCCATTATCAAGGTCATCGGACCTTTATCCTACCAAATCTGTAACAACTAGACTAATTGAAATCTAGTCAAACTGCATCAATCTTACACATGCCAACGGATCCATCAAAGAAAACTATAAATAAGTAGAAACTACAAATGACCAGTAGATGATCAAAGATGCGAAACCTAAAGAAACCAATGTTCACACTAGGAATTAAATGCTTTACTTACTTTTGGAGCTCGTTTCCTTGTGGATGTAGGTTGTTCATCTTGAAGTGGATCAACGAAAGGTTCAGGTTTTGGGCAACGCTCCACATAATGTGCATATACAAGTTTGTTGAAGTTCATTCGTACTTCCTCCCTTGCTGGTCTGATGCTTCCTGAAACATGCAATGACCCATTATTGGGATCAATCAACTTCAATAACAACTAGCAGTTGTGGTCGCTGAAAAATATAAGTTTAGAAGAAGAAAAAGATAGGACTTGCCTTCTGTTACTTTATAAATTGCTCGCTCCACAAGTTGGTTAAATGTTAGCCTACCATTATGAAGCAAACCTTCGAGAAGAGCTTCTGACTACAAGATACAAAGGTTACATGCATAAGGTCATCAAATTGCAAATTGCTACGATGACCAAAAGACTTTGGTCATAGATCCAAATGAATCTTTTGTCTGTTTTAAGAGTGCACTGAAATGAAGATTTTGTGGCAAAACTAGCATGACTATCAGAAAATAAGTTCAGACTGTTAGGAAAAGTCCAGATGTATTCACAAGGGGCCCAAAGGGCAATGTATACAAGAGAAGGGCCCAAAGGGCAATAGTACAAGAGAAGAGAAGATTTACAAATAAACCCCTATACTATACAGTATATCTCTAACACCCCCCCTCAAGCTCAAGGTGGATCAACAACATTGAGCTTGGAAAGAAAAAAACAATGCTGAGCTCGAGTATGGGCCTTGGTAAGCAAGTCGGCAAGCTGAATCTCCGAGGGCACATACTGAAGAGCAACTATCTTGTTCTGGACAGCCGACCTAACATAGAAGCAATCAATCCCAACGTGTTTGGTGAGCTCATGCTTCACCGGGTCCTGAGCAATACTGATAGCACTGGTACTGTCACAGTGCACAGGCGTAGGGGAGGAGAGAGCAACACCAAACTCAGCCAGGAGCCACCGTAGCCAAGTCACCTCAGCAGTCACACAAGCCAAAGCACGCAGCTCAGCCTCAGCACTAGAGCGAGAAACAACAGTCTGCTTCTTGGTCTTCCAGGCAATAAAGGAGGAACCAAGGAAGACACAATAAGCAGATAGGGACTTAAAGTCTGAAGGATCAGAACCCCAAGTAGCATCAGAGTAAGCGTGGAGCTGAAGGGAGCTGGAACTAGAGAAAAACAAACAACGGTCGATAGTGCCACGAAGGTATCGAAGGACGCGAAGGAGATGGCTGAAGTGGACACTAGTGGGAGTGGACATAAATTGACTCTGGATGTGAACGGCATAAGAAATGTCAGGACGAGTGATGCCAAGATAGACAAGACTACCGACGAGGTGACGATAGCGAGTGGGATCCTCAAGAGGAACACCGTCAGTGGCACGAAGACGAGTGTGAAGCTCCATAGGAGTGTCCACAGAGCGGTGATCAGTAATACCCGAACGATCAAGAAGATCATGAATGTACTTCCTCTGGGAGAGGTAGTAGCCGTCAGGTGTGGATGTGACCTCAATCCCAAGAAAGTAGCAAAGAGGACCCAAGTCGGACATGTGAAACTGCTCACTGAGACGAGCCTTAACAAAGGCAATATACTCAGAATCATCCCCCGTGATGAGCATATCATCCACATAGAGAAGAATAAGAGTACGACCACGGGGGGAAGTGTGAACAAAAAGAGCAGGATCATGGTGACTAGCAACAAAACCAGCAACAGTGCAACCGAGGTAAAACACTCAAACCAAGCACGAGGGGCTTGCTTGAGGCCATAGAGAGATCGGCGAAGACGACAAACATGACCATCGGGAACAGGATAGCCAGGAGGTGGGTGCATATAGACCTCCTCATGCAGCTCATCGTGAAGAAATGCATTCTTCACATCAAGCTGAGAGATAGTCCACCGACGAACAGAGGCCACCGCAATAAGAGTATGAACGGTGGTCCTATGCGCAACAGGAGCAAAGGTCTCCTCATAGTCACGACCATACTCCTGCTGAAAACCACGAGCAACAAGACGCGCTTTATAGCGCTCAAGAGATCCATCAGAGCGAGTCTTAATCTTGTAGACCCACTTGCATGAGATCGGAACAGCAGAAGGAGGACGAGGGACAAGATCCCAAGTGCCGGTACGCTCAAGGGCAGCAATCTCCTCAGCCATAGCAAACTGCCACTCAATATGAGTAACAGCATCTCGATATGTGGAAGGCTCAGCAAGAGAGAGTGCAGAGTATGAGGACTCATGAGGCACAGGGAAAGAAGAGGTGGAAGGTGGTGAAGGACGTGGACGGCGAGTATAGTGATAGAGAATGGGAGGACGTGGAGGTAGAGATGGAGAAGGAGGTGATGAAGCGGATAGTGGTGGTGAAGGAGGGGATGATGACACTAGTAGTGATGGTGGTGGAGACACAGTGGAAAAAGGACGAGACTCATCAAATGTAACATCACGGGAAACCCGAATGCGACGAGCAATCGGATCCCAACAACGATATCCCTTACGCTCAGAGTCATACCCAAGGAAGACACACCGGACCGACTGTGCCGAGAGCTTGGTCCTCTCACGAGGCTGGAGAAGAACAAAGGCAACACAACCAAAAGAACGAAGGTGACTATACTGAGGTGGCCGACCAAAGAGACTCTCAAGTGGAGTGACACCATGAAGAGTTACAGAGGGCTGAATGTTCTCAAGATAAACAACAGTAGATACAGCTTCAGCCCAGAACTGAGGAGGAACAGAGGAGGCAAGTAACAGTGCCCGAGCAGTCTCAAGAAGGTGTCAATGCTTACGCTTGGCCACACCGTTTTGAGCATGAGCACCAGTGCATGAATACTGAGGAAGAGTGCCCTGCTCAGAAAGAAACTGACGAAGAGAACGAGATAAATACTCGCCAGCAGAGTCAGCACGAAAAACACGAATGGAAGAGTCAAACTGAGTACGAACCATCGTAGCAAAGGCCTGATAGGCAGTAAGCACCTGAGCACGAGACTCCAAGAAATATATCCATGTGAAACGAGAGAAATCATCAATAAAGATCACATAATATCTATGTCCCCCTTTCGAAACGAAGGGAGCAGGCCCCATACATCAGAGTGAATGAGATCAAAAGGTCTAGTGGACATTGTCTGACTAGCAGAATACGGGAGTTGTATCTGCTTGCCAAGTCTACAACCCATACAAGGGAGGGAGGTATCGCCAGAAACCTTCCCAAGACCCAAGAACTCCACTAGTAACAAGAGATGACAAACGGGTCCCACACATGTGACCTAGACGATGATGCCACTGAGCAAAGCTGATGGAGGCATAGACGACAAAAGAGGTGGCATCAGCAGTAGGAGTCGAGCAGCACGAAGTAGAAATGGGAGGAAGATGTAGCCAGTCAAGCTCCCAGAGGCGAGGAGGATCACGGAGCCGGCGGCCAGAACAAACCAAGGTCCCGGTGCGACGATCCTAAACAGAACAAAAGTCAGAATCAAGAATGATACGACAACCATGATCAGTAATCTGACCAGCAGAAAAAAGCTGCAAATGAAGCTGAGGTACATGAGAAACAAATGGTACATGAAAATAGGAAGTGCTAAGAGTGTCATGATGAATAACAGGAAGTGGAGTACCATCAGCTGTCTTAACAGACACAGGAAAAGGAAGTGAACTCATTGAACCAAGATGAGTAGAGTCATGTGTCATGTGAAAAGAAGCGCCGGTGTAGAGGACGGGGCTGAAGCAGGTGTCGAGGAAGTCGAACTAGTTGAAACAGCTAGTAAAGTGGCGGAGGACGAAAGCACACCACGCAGACGGATCTCCTTCGCCCGAGCCAAGGTGACCGCCTCAACCAAGGACGGCAGAGGAGATCGAGCTAGAAGCTGGGCTCGAAGCTGCTCGAACTCCGGACACAAACGGCCGAGGAACTCGTGGAGGCAAAGAACACTATCATGCTGCTAGCGAAGACGACAGCAGTCACACGCCCGACAGTAAGCCAGCGCGAGTGAGTCAAGCTGACGCCACACGTCAGTCAGCTGGCGGTAGAAGGCATCGACGGAGGAGTCCTGCTGTCGAATGGAGCTAGCACGCTCCAAGGTGGAGATGTAGAGGGCGTGGCTGCTCGGCTGGTAGAGACTCGTCGCACGCTCCCACATCGCCTGAGTGGAAGGCAAGGAGGCAAGATCCATAGTAAACTCAATCTTCATACTGCCAAGGAGGATCTGAGCAGCACGAGCCTCCGTAGCACTCCAATCCTCATAGTCGCTAAGATCAAACATGTACTGCTCACTAGCCGCAGTATAGACCGCCTGATCCTCATCAGAAGGCGGAGCACCATCTGCCCCGGTAGTAGGCTCAATAGGATGAACCGGGACAAGAGGGCGAGGAGAGTGGCCAGTGAGATGTCCCCACAACCGCTGACTGTCAAGGCACACACGAAGCATTGTGGACCACTCCCGAAAGTTGGTGCCATCAAAGGTGACATTCGGGAGCGGTGCAACAACGGGAGGACGAATAGCAGCCATGGTGAGTAACCCTTGCCTCTGTTTTTTTTACAATCCGGAAGGCAGAAGGGGGAGGCGGGTCGGTGAGGAGTCCCGGCGGCGTGGGAGGCGGCGGGGCTCGGGCGTGGGCGCTACGTGCGACGGCGCGAGCAGGCCCGGACGCGGCCGCGACGAGCGGCGGCGCGAGGACACGCCGGCGAGGGCGTAGGCGCTGGCGGCTGGATCTGGAGGAAGGGGAGAGGGAAGGAAACCCTAGCTCTATACCATGTTAGGAAAAGTCTAGATATATTCGCAAGAGGCCCAAAGGGCAATGTATACAAGAGAAGGGCCCAAAGGGCAATAGTACAAAAGAGAAGATTTACAAATAAACCCCCATACTATACAGTATATCTCTAACACAGACCAGGTATGCTATTACTTAATTCTATTATAAATTACCAACAACAACAACAAAGCATTTCAATCCCAAGCAAGTTGGTGTAGGATAGAGTTGAAACTCAATAGGAACCATTAATCAAAGATCAGGCACATGAATAACTTCTCTCCATGCACTCCTATTCAAAGCCAAACCAACAATTTTGATGGTGTACTTACCAAACAGTGAATGAGGCCTGAACATCCAAATCAAGCATTCATGCCAGGGATCATAATTTTTAACATTGTAAGGTTTTAATTAATCAAGTTAAACATTTGGGATTGAAGTGGAAACTTATACAATAGCTGTGAAAAGCAGATTAGATCCTTAATGGAGTAAGAAGAAATGGAGAATATGTTCGTACTATTACACTATAGCTTAACAAGTTGAATAGCAAACTCCAAATATTAACTATTAGCTACGCTCCATTAACCAAAAGGTTAATTCCTTCTGTGCCACCGTTATTTCCAAGAAATGTCATTAAAAATTCGGTATTTGCTCATATGCCATTACTATTTTCAAATTCACACTTGCATGCCGTTTGGGCCCACCTGCAGAGAACTATATTTCACAAATACTCACATTACCCCTGCACTGTTCGTCTTCTTCCTCGCCATGACACAAAAGCCCAAATGTTTTTCCTCTCATCCGTCGAGTCGAATGCAAAAGAAAAGAATTGGCCAATTGTAGGTGTTCCTGTGATCTTGTCCCATCTCCTTTGCCGTCAAATCTCAGAGACTTGCTATGTCGCGGCCGCCATCCCCGATGTTGTCTGTCCCAGAGAAGAAGACAGCCGCTGCCGAGCTCTTCCGGGACTACTACTTCTCCAACTCCGCCTTATTCACCGACCTTCGTGCGGCCGACGCGTCGCTCTCCGCCACTAGCTCCCAGACGTGACGCGGGACCCCTCTGCCCGCCACGTGGGGTTGGCTGCAGCTTGGAGGAGGGCGCTGCCTCGGAGGAGCGGCACAAGCGGAGACGGTTTCTGTGCAAGTGGAGGAGGGCGCTGCCATGGTTGCCGCCTCTGGCCTCATGTCACCACATGGCAGTTTCCTGCGTGTGGGCACATGGAGGGCACCGGCTCGGCTTCATGAGAGGAAGAAAGAGTGTGAGGATGGTTGAGGGAAGAAGGGCAGTATGGGTAATATGAAAAATTAACCCCGGCGCACGTGCAAAATGGCATATGGGAATCGATCGGAGAATAGTAATGGCATATGAGCAAATACCCAAATATTAATGGCATTTCTGGAGTTTCAAGAAATAACGGTGGCACATAAGGAATTAACCCTTAACCAGTGTTTACAAATCGCCCAATTAATCGCGATTAATCGCGATTAATCGGCCTGGTCGTTTTCCTGGCTCTGACTAGGTGCTCCGACCCGACTAGAGCGACCAGAAATCTGGTCGTTCGACTAGTCGTCGACTAGTCGCGACTAGTCGGCCGATTAGTGGCATTTTGGTGACCAGGAGAGAAGGGCAACCGACAGGGAAGGCAGGGGCCAGCTGAAGGAGAGGGTTGACGACGGCGCACGGGCCACGACGGGAGGAGTGGGCCGGCGGCAGCGTGCCTTGGAGTGGGAGGGGCCACTGGCGGCGCCGGTGGGAGCGTGAGGAGAAGGCGGCGCCGGCGGGAGCATGAGGAGAAGGGGGCGCCGACAGGAGTGTGAGGAGGAGGCGACGCCCTACGAGATGTGCGGCGCCTTGTGAGGAGAAGGCGGCGCACAGGGGCTTTTGAATCTCTGTGGCGGCTGTGAGGGAGAGGAGAGATGTGAGGAATCTGTGGCGGCTGTGAGGGAGAGGGGGATGTGAGGAGTGAAGCTAGGGTTTAGTTACTGGGCTTGGGCTTTTCAATTTTATTTTTGGGCTAATAAGTAATGGCTGGAAATTTGGCCCATACCTGGGTATTTATTGTCATATATATATATATATATATATATATATATATATATATATATTGTAAATTTCCTAAAATATATGGAATAATTAAATAGACCAACCAAGATCGACTAATCGCGATTAATCGCGATTAGTTTTCTGGTCGGTACCATGGCGACTAGGTTCGACTAGGCGATTTGTAAACATTGCCCTTAACCAAACAATGTATGAATGCAACAGTGTCACTGCCATAGTTATTAAGGCGGTAAGGCGAGGCAAGGCGAGGCGGTGGACTACCACCTTACCGCTTAAGCAGTAAGGCGTAAGGCGAGGCGACGCCTTATGCCCATATAAAAAATAGTATTTATGACTAAATATTAATAGATAACTACTAAATTTTAAATAGCAATATAGCATCATAAAAATAATGATATAATAACAAATTGCAATGTTATCACTTTATATAACTTACAAAACTAAAAACTAAATATATATATATAGTTAAAATTACAATAATAAATATAAAAGTATACAAATGCTATTCTACACCACGGGTGTAGAATGCTATTCTACACCGACGTGTAATGGAGGGGTTGGGATTGGGTGGGGAGGTGGGCACGATTGGGATGATCGGTGTAGAATAGCATTTACACCCATAGTGTAGAATAGTGTTCCCGTATAAAAGTATGTATAATAATATATTTAAAGCTCAATTCAGTTTATTCATATAATTTTAGTCAAACTCAGCCCAGTTACAAACCAGGCCCAAGGCCCAATTACAAACCCTAAACTATCTCCCACACTCTCAGCACAGTTCCCTCTCCTCCCCTCACTCCAGCCGCCACGACTTCCCTCTTCTCTCTCCCCCTCTTCCTCTCTTCTACCTCTGCGTCGAACCTTGCCACGCTCGAGCATGGTCGTGCGACACTCATGCCATGCTCACGCCGGGCCACGCGCTGGGTCGCGCCCCACTCACGCCAAGCTGCGCCCCGCTTGCGCAGGGCTGCGCCGCGCCGTGCCCGGCCTCTCAGTGCTCGATCTGCCTCGCGCCAAGCTTCTCCATGCCTGATCTGCGTCGCGCCCGGCCTCTGCGTGCCAGATCTGCACCACACCAGGCCTCTCCACGCGCTGGGGCAACGTTGGAGGGTAAGGCATCGGGACGCCTTACCCTCGCCGAGCGCTCTACCGCTAAAGTGACGCCTTGATAAGTATGGTCACTGCTAGTGCTATACTGCTATCAGAGGGTAAAAATTATGATCAAGATACCAAACGAGACTTGTTGTGCATAGATACTACTCTGGAACATTAGTGTGATACTCAGAAGAGCCCGACATCACCCACTCTGGAACATTAATCATGTTCTGGATACATCTAGCAACGAGAATCACAACACACATTTCAAAGTGGAAAACAAGCATTTCGAGAACTATGGTAGCTATTCAGATTAATTTCAATCTTTACTTTGTAACACAACATAAACTAAAACCAAAACTAAATAAGGACCTCTGGAATGTCTGCACGGATGACAGAAAGGAACTTTGAGAAACGCAGCCGGTGCAGGATATTGTCGAAGATGGCCAAGTAGTGTGTTGACGTCTTATCGCCGCCTCCTACAACCCCAAACAATGGCGTCACAGACAAGTAGTGCATCAAAACAAATCAGCAACGGGATTTGAACGTGGGACCACCTCTGGGGGATGAGAAGGCCTGGACGCAGTTGTGCTGGATGAGGACGAGGAGTGAATTCTTCACCTGCCCCGGAGAGAGATCAAGACAGCGGACGATCTCCTGGAGTGGCAGCGCGCCGTGCCGGAGCAGGCATTGGCACACCTTCTGCGAGAGGGGATCGGGCGGCGGCCGTTAGGCCGCGACACACACAGTCACGAGCACTAACAGGGAACGTATGCAGGGAATGACGGAATGGGAGGAGGCGGAGAGAGTGTGCTTACGGATACTAGGGGCCCGAAGTGGTCGAAGATGATGCCGGCGGCGAGGAGGATTCCGTGCTGCGACACCATGGTCGCGGGCGGTGAGGATGCTTGCGATTTCGGCCTCTGGCTTCAGCGCGTCTAAAACCCTGGTTTGGAGAGAGATCTTAGGGCCAAATATCCCCCATAAAAAGGAAAATCGAGGGAAAATCGAAACAGTTTTGAAAACAACAAGACAAATTCAGTGGATGCCGCGAGGGAGACAGGATGTCGGAGAGAATCGAGTCGTAAGCGGGGAGAGAAAGGATACGCGAGGATGCTGCACCGTCGAGGTCGCAGAGGGAGGACGCCTCAACGATGCGGTCGCGGAGGAAACAGGTCGAGAGGGACAACGCCGCGCCGTCGAGGTCTCAGACTCTCAGGTTCACGGTGTGAGGAAGGGGCGCCGGGCGCTGCGCCGTCGAGGCCGTGGGACTGTGGGAGACGAGGCGGCGGCGACGTGGTGGCCAAACTTCCCGAGCCCCGAATCCTAACTACCCGACCATCTGAGCCGGCGGGGGCGTCGGGCCGTGACATCTCTCATGGATAGGGCTACACACCGTCGGCTCGTGGGCTTCCGAATGCACAGGCGATTGAACCCATGGGCTTTGGCCCTCTGGAATATAATTTTTTAAAAAATAATATTTTTAAAAAAACAAATTTCAAATCTGTACTCGAATTCAAAAAATACAGATTTAAAATTTGAATTAGACTACAAGATTTAAAATTTGTTTTTAAAAAAATATTATTTAAAAAAATCTCCGGAATACGGCGGCACTGGTCACTCGCAGTGTATGGTAACTGGGCTTATGTAAGGGAAGAGTAAAATTTATGTGGCAAAAAGCTGTTTTTCGCCGGGCGCAATTATCCTCGTGTTTCACGTGAAATTTGCGTTGTTCAAATAGGGGAATCAGGGAATGTGTTTAAATGGTATGCATTATACAGATTGCAGACTAGGGTAAACTCTCTCATAAATTCACGATACATTTAGTGTTGTTTAGACGGTATAATAAAATAGTTTAAACTAAATTGGTCAACTAAACATTCACAATCCATACACAGTTTTAGATCTAAGATTGTTTGAAAATATGTTTGACCAGCTACAAAAAAATTTTGAATCTGAAAACGGGTGTCGGCCTCATACCATTTCGTTTTCCTTCCATCTAAGACAAACTAGTAATAACCGCGCACTACGCCGTGCTTGACTATACCATAGTATGTCAGTTGAATTGATGGTATATTGGTATTGTGTTGAAAATATGATTAAAAATTGATTAATTTATTCTGTCTTACCTGATTAAATTATCTAGAGTATAGCTCATGATGTAAAAAAACATAATATATATGTACATATGGTGAATTATTTCGATATGAAATTTGCCCAAAACAATCGGGCTGAAGGAAAGGTTGTCATACTTCTCCTGATGAGGAGATAAACTGACCGAAGTAAGATAAAGGAATTTCTCATAATGCAGTAGCAGATGAGGTGAGCGGAGCATGCGAGGAAAAGAAAGTTCCCTACGGCATAGCCTGTGTGAGCGTATATAGTGCTAGGAAATCAGGCTGAAGGAATGGTAGCTGTCGTCGATGTCACCGAGGTCCTTGAGCTACTGCTCATATGGGTGTGAGCGAAGGAAATAGCTGGCGCTAGAGGAGCAAGAAAAGTAGAAAACGCTTCATGCGGTCTGGGACCATCCGATTACCATTTAGTGGGACCCACAAGGAGGTAAGCAAAATGGCACTAGACTCTGATGTGGATGGCCTGAGCGGCAAGCTAGCTCACAGTGTTTAAAGGTTCTAATATGAACAATCTATCATATCATATATTATATAATTGGCGAGGGTGTTCACATAACCAGTCATCTGTTAAATCATAGCTCTCTATTCACATCTAATAAATCATAGCTATTTAATCTTCTTTTTTCTCTGCCATCCCAATCCATTATGGTTTCCCTTCCTCTCTCTACTATTGGCCCCATTGTTTTATATGGAAGATAATCTTCTTTTTTATGTGATAATTAATATATAGAAGATGATTTATTTTATATAGAAATCATTAATATATAAAATAATGATCATATATATGGAAATCTGCTTTAATTTTATATATAAATAATACATAAATGGAAGGCATATTCATGGCACAATATTATTTGGGAAGTATCGAAATCCCCTTTCATACCTCTCCTCTTTTCCTTTTCCGACGTCTCCCTATAAAATCTAAAGTCCATGGTCGAGTTCTGTCATCAATTCTAGCTCTAACCTAGCCAACCCAAGCTTGTGCCATGCGTTTTTGCTCCACTGGACGTTGCATCCGTTCTCGCTGTCGACTTCGTCTGGTCTGTCGTCCCCTTCTTATCCCCAACTGCCGCTTTGATTGGATGATCACCGGATTACCATCACCGCCTTCATTCCGAACGATCGTCGCAGCTCCCACTCGTCGTCGTCCATCTCTACTCATCCCCAAACTACGACCTAGGTTCAGTAAGGACCCCTTTCGCATGTTGATTTCATTTTCCCCTTATTTTTTGCTCAATATCCTCGCCGACGTGTGTATTCGTGCCAATCTAGATTCAACCACCACATACCCCTTCAGTCTGTGCGCGAGTCACTCGGTTCACCGTGAACCCAAACCCTTTTCAGTTGAAAAATAAATCATGAAACCCCAAAGAATTCCAAAGAAGCCCCTTTAATTTCAAACATTCATAACTTTTGCTAACTTGTGATCTTTAAAAAGTTTTTAGATGTTGATCATGGTGCACAATTGTTGTTGTGAGTTCAAAAGGTTCATTGAAGAGCTTCACCACCTAACAAAGTTCCTTAGTTTCACGTAAGTACCGAAAATCTAAAGCGAGTTCCCGACAAAAAGAAATGGCACATGTGAAGTGTTATTGATATAATTGTTTTTTTAATTGTTAACATTGACACGAGTACAATACTGGTATTCTTTATTGGTCAATACATATAACTCTGGTGCTCTATCTAGCTTGTTTGTATTCTTTGCGTCTAGTTGAAACCAACGGAGAGCTAGGAGTGTTGTTTTGGTTTTTTGAACTTTTTTCTATTGAAGCCTTTGTTTTAAAAAACAAGATAGACGTGCGGTGCAGGCAGTAGGCACTAGGTAGGGTTGGCCACGTCGGCCCCGGCCTCTCGTTGTTCTGTCTCCTTTCTGAATTGTGTAACCGGTCATGTCCAAGCAGCGACGGGATCACTATTGTTAACTTTGGTTTGTTCATAAACCAGTTTAGATTTAATAGTCTAAACAAACTATTGTTCAAAGAAGTATTGAGAAACTCGTCGTCATATTCTAAAAGACTTCTAAATTATGAGTTTTTATGTAAGATGATGAACATTTTGTATTACCTAGACTTTTTGTTTGGTGTTAAATCGATAATAGCTTTTTATAAACTATTTTTTGTTTGGTTAGTAGCAAGTTTCAAGCAATAGCATTTTTATTCATTCCTTTAAACTGTTGCAATCATTTTTTTAAGTAAAACTGATTCGGAATCACAAGAAATATATTTAATTCGCACGTCACTCTGAATTGAATATTTTTGAAGTTATTTAAAATAAGAAAAAATCAAGTTCAACATATTTATTATTTTTGATTTTTATCGTTGCATTAATATAAACACGCAACTAGTGTTAGAAGGTTTGAAAACAACTATCCTTTTCACCAATAAGATTTAGTAAAAATAAATTTTAGGTTTAAAACAGATTGATGCCTTTTATAGTTATAAGAGAATAATGATATTGTCTCAACTTACTTATAAGTGGATAATGATACATCTAAGAATATGTTTGGCAGTTCACAATCTCAATCCACTCTTAGAGATAAGCTGAGATTGTAGGCTACCAAACAAATCATAAAAAGATAAAAATACCCGTCAATAAATCCGTCAAAAGCAACACAAATCAATCCCAAACACTAAACGACCGCGAGGGCAGCCGGAAACCTCGGCGGCTTGCGTCAAAGCAAACTTGAACGGAGCAACTGGTCACCGCCTCAGCCAACTAAATCTCCTACATACAGATCACTCCCACGCGCCATCCGATCGATCGATCGGCCGCTCGCCGGAGCAAGACCTAACTAGCTAGCAGCCAGGCAGAGAGGGAGGAGATCGATCGAGACCGAGGGAGCATAGCAAGTACTGCCGCCGCAAGCATGCTGGGGCTTCTGCTGCTGTTGGGGTGCAGCAGCGTGGTGCTGCTCCTCCACGGCGCCAGCTTCTTCCTCCGCGCGCTCTTCTCGCGCCACGCCGCCGTCGCGCGCCCCATCAGGTAACGGCACCGCGCGCGCGCGCGCTCGCTCGCTCGCTCTCCTCGCTGTCCTAGAGAGCCGCATCGATGTCGATTAACCGCGTGGCTCATGTATGTGCATGCCCCCCACTGCAGCTTCCTCGGGTTTGTCCAGTGAGCTAGGGGCCGATCGATCGGCGCCGCGATCGCCAACGCCGGCACAGGCACCGTGACGGGTCAAGTGGACTGGACAAGCGGGCGACACATGCTGCACAGTCCCGCCCGGCTGTTCATATCCTCCCGTCTCGGCTGTGTAATCTCAGGGCCGTTCCTGAGTTTTGCGAGGCCCGGGGCGAAATTATAAATATGGGCTCTAATATCAAAGAACTATTGTTTACTATTATATATCAACTAACTAAAATAATTTAATGTATCACAGAAAATTTTAAGCGGTAAAAAAAGAAGTAAGATCGTTACCTTAAATATATTATAGATCACCTTAAAAATGTCTTCTAACATTTCTTGATGCAAAATCATCAATGATGGTTGCAATATTAATATCATCTAACAAGTTCTTCTCAATATGTAAAGTTGTTAGCCCATTTAGCCTTCCTTGAAACATTGTAGACCTTAAATAATTCTTCAATAATTTTAACTGTAGTGGCCGGGTAGGCCCTAGGAAGGTGGGGGCCCGGGTCGAGCGCACGGCTCGACCCCCTAGGCACGGCCCTGTGTAATCTGTGGAAACGATCGAGACGTCCACTGTCCAGGCTAAGTCGTGCCTTGAGCAGTTCATGTTGTAGTAGTATCACCAACCTGATGCATGATTGAGGGTTTGTTTTGTTCGGTTTTTTAAAGAATATTTATGACTTGTCACTTAATTTTATTTATTTGTTTTTTTCGTACACAGTTATAAATTTAGACGGTTTTACGCTAATCAAACATCACAATTTTTTTTACCAAATCATCAGATATTTATTTTTTTTAAAAAAAATGTAAACTAAATCAAACAAGTATCGAACGAAATCAAATTTTCCACTACGACAACTAAAAGTAAAAGTTGTTTCCTAACTTATGAAAAAATTAAGAAACTAAAGCCATGATAAATCTTCGTCAGTGGTTCCTGTGTTACAACACCGGTTCAGTCATCATGGATGCGATGATGTTCTGATCTCATCTTTCGAATCGATCTTAGCTACATGGCGCAATCGGCATACGTGTGCTTGTTTGTTCGGCGTGGTGTCGGGGAGCGAGGAGCGGAGACGAATCGGACGTGACGTTTTTGATTTTTTTTTCCTTGGCCGGAATTGAATTATAAAACCGGTGGACGGGCGCTTGTTCTGTTGCGTTGTGGCGGCATCCCCTTGATTTGTCGGGATGATCGGTTCCGATCGAGCTAATTTTTCTGTTAAAAAGCTAAGATCTAAACGGAACCTAAGTTGTTTGAATCATCTTTATCAACTAATTTTTCTGTTAAAAAGCTAAAAGGTAAACAAAACAGTTCATGAGCAAACCAATTTTTTTCAAAACTTGCATGTACAAACTTTCACCCCATTCAAACCATATTTTTTTAAAAGCTAGAAGCTGTAAAAGTCGTTTCTACCCTCAACTTTTACGACTTCTTATTCCAAACTTCGTAAAAATACCCACCACACCATTCAAAGTTTAAAATTTGCTTCTAATCCAACTTTTATAGCTTTTCAGCCTTTTCGCATATCACAACTCACAATAAATTTTTCAGAATTTTAATTAGAGTCTTTTTGGTACGGTTCCAATTTCGATATTTATGATGTATATGAGATTTGTATATTATAATAAAAGAATCTATTTTTTATTTATAGTCTAAATTAAAAAATACATTGCTCAATTAAATATACACAATCTATTTCGGAGCTCTAGATAATTAAAAATTTATATAGCTGTATAAGCGATTTCCTACCCGGCTATTTTACTACTGCAGACTGCAGTCCCGTTTGATGGCTGATCAATTGATTACACGTTCGACTCCGGAAACCAGGACAGGAGTAGGGAGACCCGAATGGTGGAAACGTTGTTCTCACTCTGGCTGCTCGTTAATTGGGAGGCAAAACCAATGCTGCTGTAGCTGCAGTTGACTCAATGAGGGCATGTACAATGGGTGTCTTGAATTGTGTCTTCGGGTGTGTCTAAAGGGATAAATGTAAAAAAACTCAAGACACGTCTCTTAACGAAGACACTGTGTCTTGGTTCTATGCTCGAGGCATAGAACTGATTGGTCAATTTAATTTATTGAATGCTCTGATTGGTGCAATGAATATAGCAAGACACAAATTTTAGACACGCCCACTGTACTATATTGTGTTTTAGCTATGTCTTATGCTTGGAGTACCGTACAGCAGTGTCAGGGTTGTACATGCCCTGAGAGGCTTAAAAGGGCACTCCCAACTTTTAGGTAGGATGATTTCTTAAATATTTATTGTGCTGTTAGGAATAAAAATGATCACAAGTTATTTAATGATGAGAGATATTAGAATATAAAGAAACCATGTCTTACACCATGCCTTCACTATATTCAACACATGAATGGAAGTGATTGGATAAGAGAAGAAAACGAAAAAAACAGTAGTATAAAAAATTTATTATAGATTCGTACTAAAAAATTAGGTTTGAGAATATAGTTTCTAAATTAATTTGCATCAAACCCAAGCCACACTGATCCGGATACCACGGCAGCCGACGACGCGTCGAGATCTCGAGGAGGTTGGGCGCAGAAAATTCAGGTCAATCAGGCGTGTGTCCGGCGTCGAGCAGAGTTGTACAGGATGATTCGATCCCCGTCAACCGCTGAATTGCCACCCGCGTTGCAGGTAGCAGAACATGAACAATGCACCTGTGCTTCTGAACAACCATGTACCAGTTTTGCTAAACGACGTGCAGAAAGTATCGGAGATTTGGCACCACGGTGTAGCCATGAACGTATCTACGGTTTTGAACAATTAGAAAAGATCAGATCCAAGATATCTGTTATTAATCTGCTAACCATCTCGTGGATGCTGTTATGATTTCCCCAACTCATGCACTTCTTCTAAGATTATCCGAACTAGATTCCCATGAACATTTAAAGACTAGTAATGGGATGGAGACATGAGAGCGACAACTCTGCTGCCTGAACATAAAACAAAACCCAGCAGTTCTTCAGCGGCAGCATACCACTTGAAAAATGTGCTTCTTTATACTAGTATATAAATCAGTACTGATTTCGTAGTGGTATTAGGTTCCGGCATATTCTGCTCGCTTCCAAGTCAACTCACTGACTCGGTGACTCGTTGGTTCGTTTGAGAGCTGAACGAAAAGAAAAGACTAAAGTAGTAGTCGACATGATAACAACCATGGCCATAGGCCATAGCCATATACAACAGTGAAAGTGAAGCTCGCAGGAACATGCATTCGTCCCGTCCCTTTGAATCTTTGGTTAGCCAAGATATTATATACTCAAAACCAGCTGTTACACTGACAGGATACTAACTGCTGCAACTATTTCATGGAAATAAAAAAGAGCACCAATTGTTGCAATTTGGAATCTTCTATGAGGCCATGATAAGTAGAGGACCATAAGGTTTCCAAACTATTCCATCCATGCTAGCAAGTAGCAACTGCTATGAACAAGAAGCTGCACCTACTACTGAAGACTTCATTTGATCCTTGACTCAAATTTGATTTCCAACAGTTTTGCAGGCACACAGTGCCCTAAATTTGATTGATCAGGAGTACTGCCATTGCTACTACTGCTACTGGGATTTTATTTTATAGGAAGAAAATGATTCTCTCACTCTGTACGTGTGTATGTGGCCATTGACCATATGACCATGTCCAAGGCGTCACCCCTGTATAAAAAAGGAAGCTTTGGGAGAGAAGGCTTTTGAGCTTTGAGAGAGCTCTCATGCACAAGAGGCTAAGCAGCCATTAATCTTCAAGTATCCAGATAAAATTCGCCGCGACGATGAAGGTTAGCGAAAGTGTTATCTCCCTTCGTTTTTTCTTCCCCTGAATCCGCCGCGTGAAATTTTATTGGTTAATGGTTATTAGCCTTTCCTGTTCTGGGTCAGGTGGTGCTCAAAGTGCCGATCACCTGCAAGAAGTGCAAATCCTGCATCCTGCAGATCGTGTCGCATATCAAAGGTCGTCTATCCGATTCTCTTCCTGATCTCCATCCATGACCTGCTCGTCTCACACTCCAGTGATGCGCGCTCTGCTCAGTGCTCAGCTCACCGTCGTCGGCGTAATGGTGGTGCCCTGCAGGGATCAAGTCGCTGACGTTCGACGACGAGAAGAACACGCTGACGGTGGTGGGGGAGGTGGACGTGGTGGTGATCGTGGACAAGCTGCGCAAGGCGAAGTACACGGTGGTGGTGGAGACGGTGAGCGACGAGAAGAAGGAGGCGGAGGAGAAGAAGAAGGACGAGGAGGAGAAGAAGAAGAAGGAGGACGAGGAGAAGAAGAAGAAGGAGGAAGAGGAGAAGAAGAAGAAGCTGTGCGAAGAGATCAAGCACTGCGCCGAGCTGAAGCAGTGCTGCAAGTCTTGCCGTCCCTTCTTCGTCCCCGTCGAACCCCAGCCGAGCCCCTGCACCATCCTCTGAACCGGAGGCGATCTGCCTGCCGGCCGGACGCCATGAACATACACAATTTAGCAAATCCTCTAGCCTTCTAAGCTCTACAGCTCCATCTGTAAATCGTGCTCACTCATCGATCGGCTTCAAAGTAAGTTTCGGGCTTCATGTCATGCACATCCGTTTCTTCTCTTAATCTTTTCCTCGTTGCAGTAACGGGAATGCAATCATGGCGAATTGCAATAAACACCCGGACCATCCTATTCAGAGTTCTAGTGCCCAAGATTAGGACGCATCTCTTGCTCGAAAAAAAAAGAGATCAAGCAGGTTGTTTAGTTTCGTGATTATTTTATTACTCGACGAGTAGTGTTGGTGCAAACCAGTACAACTTGAATTAAGTTTATGATGGTGGTTTACCAACTTAACCAAATGCGGTCAGTCCGTCTAGCTGCCGACGTTGACAATGTCAAATCCAAACAGTTTCTGACAACCACCCATCGTTATTGACACTGGAGCTTGCATAAACAAAAAAGATTTGTGTACGAAATCAATGATTCAGTGGTGTACGCAAGGGCTAAGTGGACGACGGATAGTGGACAAGAATTACGACTTGATTGAAAATTGGAATATTGGGGATTTCCGTAGATGATTAGCAAAAACTTTATTTTTTTCCTCAAATCTTAACTATATTAAAGCGGGGACTTACTCGTCCGTCCGCACCGCGCGCAGCGCGCCTCCCTCCCCGCCTCGACCGCACGCAGCGCGCCTCCCTCTCCGCCTCGGCCCAATAAGCCTACATGCCGCCTCGGCCCATTACACGCCTGCTCCTAGCTAAGAGGAAAGGAGGTCGGGCCGCCGCCGCGCGCCGCGCCTCGGGCGGCCGCCGCGCGCTCGCGCCTCGGGCCGCCGTCTCGAGAGACCGGCGAACCCTCTCGGGTTCCTATGGTTTTGGCCGCCGCGGGCTAGCTCGACAGAGCCCCGCTCACCCTCGGGTGAGCGCGGTGCTCCGGCGAGCTAGCCGGTGGCGGCCGACCGCCGGTCGCCATCGCCGTCGCAAGCCGCCGCCGCCGCGCGCGAGCTCCGCCGCGCGCGAGCTCCGCCGCGCCGCTCGCTCTCTCGGGCCGAAAGGGGGAAAAGAAACTAGGGTTAGGTTTTCAACGCGGCGCGTGGCTTTTATGCGAGCGAGATCCACGCCTGGCCGTCGGATCAGATCCGACGGCCAGGATTAAGTGGCGTAGATACGGCCCAGGCGGGGGGGCACATTCACGGCCCAGGCCCAGGTTACGCGCGCGCGCGGCGAAAACCTGGCCTGGGCCCAGGTAGGCTTCGGCCTGGTGAATGTTTCTGTTGGGCCAAGTTTTGGGCCAAAATTTCCTTTTTTATTTTCCAGAATTAAAGAATTGTTTTTCTGTATTATTTATTCCTGGAAAATTAAGAAAAATGCCCAAAAATCAGATAAAATTAAGTTTTATGCGGGGATAATTTTGTAAATTTCATCACATTCAGTAGTATTATTCTGAATTTTATGAGAATTTTAGAGCATTTTCTACGTTGTTTTCCGATTTTATAAGACCAACGTCTTATTTAAATTGGAGAATAATTTTTTAAGTTATTAAATTCAGAATATTTTACTGATTTTTATGCTGATTAAACATGTACTATTTTGTTTAAGAATTCCGCAACCGAAGGTACACTCCCCATGACACTTTATATAGAAATGATATCTCTATGTATTGTTTTGAACAATAATATATTATTTTGTTTCTTATCATCGCAATATTACTAAATAAATGTGTTCGGCAAATATATCATGTTCTAAATATATTGCCGTTAAAATTATGCATCCGTTGCAACGCACGGCATCCGTTGCAACGCACGGGCCTCTCACTAGTGATCATAAAAGAGTGGTCTTACTTGTCTATAAAGGAGACCTTAGTAGCTTACCTTAATATTAACTTGCTCCACCCCAATGGTTCATTTGCCCCCCTTCCCTATCTACCATTCTACAGATTGTCTTTTGTTTCGACATATGTCCAACTTGACATATGTTTTTGGAGGATATTCCATCGAATCCAAAACCTAATTTTGACTATAATGGGTGCCAATGTGGTACAAACGAAGAGCCTCAACATACTCATAATTTAAAAGTCTATTATCTTCTTCAAAATAAACTAATATCAGCGTCAACATTGTTACACACTGTTATTTAGAAACCTATAATTCTGATTCATTTTAAGTGGATGGCTGAGATCATATATAGTCACCAAACAAGCCTTAAGAATTATTTGTTTCACCCACCTATTTCATATAGGTGGTTATAATCAAAGATTCTCAAAATGATTGAAAGCTGGTTATCGACACGGGTTGGACATCTAGTTACCGTGATTATGAGTCCAATTATCACAAACTAGTTTGATGGAAATATCAAAAATCGTAACTGAAAAGTTACCGTATCTAATAAACTTTATTCTAAATCATAACTCTCAATTAAAAAAGAACTACTCTACAAGGGGTCTTCGTAGTGCCACATATACCTCTTGTAAAAGTAAGAGATAAAATCAATATCCACCCTTGGATTAAACACAATTAAATTAATTTTAAAAATCAAAAAAATATTACCTTTTTCTCTAGCCGGCTAACTCCTCGGTCCGTCGTCGTCGGCACCACCCTGCACCATGCTGCCCCACCG